>OZ020301.1:4301279-4360894 GCA_963971205.1 Aethes cnicana | reverse complement strand
CGGGTGCGGCCCGGCGGGCGCCGCCACGTCCCCGCCCGCCGTCAGTCTATGTTACACTCACTCTATACTACTACATACAGGCGGCCGTGTGCCACCGCCCGCGCCCCGGGACTAATATTATCACACGTCATTCATTAACAGCATCACAGTTATCATTAATCAATGAAATCGCCGTCATCATTGTTACTAATATCATCACAGTCACATTCATTAACACCATCACAGTCATCATTCATTAACACCATCACAGTCATAATTCATTAATCATTTTAATCAATGAAAATCATTGTTACTAATATCATCACAGTCATCATTCATTAACACCATCACAGTCATCATTCATTAACACCATCACAGTGATCACTGATCATTCATTAACACCATCACAGTCATCATTCATTATCATCATCACAGTCATCATTCATTAACACCATCACAGTCATAATTCATTAACACCATCACAGTGATCATTCATTAACACCAACACAGTCATCATTCATTAACATCATCACAGTCATCATTCATTAACACCATCACAGTCATCATTCATTAACACCATCACAGTGATCATTCATTAACACCATCACAGTGATCATTCATTAACACCATCACAGTCATCATTCATTAACACCATCACAGTGATCATTCATTAGCACCATCACAGTCATCATTCATTAACATCATCACAGTCATCATTCATTAACACCATCACAGTCATCATTCATTAACACCATCACAGTCATCATTCATTTACACCATCACAGTTTTCATTGAATCAATTAAATCGCCGTCATCATCGTCACTCATATCGTCACAGTCGTCATTCATTAGCAGCATAACAGTTATCAGTAACAACATACAATACTAACTGTCACGCCGTCTTTCCAGCTTCCAACGAAATCCCGGACAGCCCCGACGCGGCGCAGCAGGACGATGAGAATTCCTTTGAGGCCGCCAAGAGTCCCACAACTACTACGACAAGCCACAACTCCATCGACCAACTCGATCAGGTACTGATTATAAAAAACTGTTTCTAAGGCCCGCCACATACATTTTAAAATTACTATTTATTAATACTAAAAACTATTTTCTACTAAAAACTACCATTTTCTACTAAAAGCAACTATTTTCTACTAAAAACTACTATATTCTACGATAAACTGATATTTTCTTTAAAAAATATTATTTATGAATACTAACAGTTACTATTTTTTACTAAAATCTAATATTTTCGACTAAAAACTACAATTTTCTACAAAAAACCACTATTATCTTTAAAAGAATATTATTTATAAATACTAAAACTACTATTTTTTTTTCTAAAATCTAATATTTTAGACTAATAACTACTGTTTTCTACTAAACACTACTAGTTTCTACTAAAAATCCTTTTTTACAGAACGGTACGCACACTTTAGGATCGAGTTCGTCGGTCACAAGCGGCTCTAGTGGATATAAAGTAAGTATTTAAGTATTCATTACATTGAAAATTAAATAAACACTAGAGATAAGTCGACGTCACCAGGGACCGAAGAGCTGGCATCTTCCTCGCTCAACGCTTGAGCATCGCTATACAACGGGGAAATGCTGCCAGCATCTTCGGTACCATGCCGCGGGGGCCGTTTATAGATTTTGTTTAATTTTTATGAATTTATAAGTATTTTTATTATTTTTAAGTAGTTTTTATAGTTGTTTAGTACAGTAATAATCAAATACCTAAGTATTTAAATTTATGACATAGGTTGTACCTAAGCCTTAAGCTAAGGTTCATAGTCACCATATGGATATTTTTTCTATTATATTTCGTTTTACACTGTTTGATATAATAAACACTAAATAACTTCAAAATAATTTTCTTCAAAATGATTTTTTTTTGTTCTTTCTTGTATGTCTTTGTTTATGATTTATTTTGTTTTAAATGTACAGCGTGATAAATATAAAATTAGCAATAGATTTTTCATTTACTTGAACTGCTTTAAATTCTGCTGTAGACATCTCGAGTCTTTCGACTGATGACATGATGATCATTGGACACGCTGTATTCTATAACAACATATACACGGTGGGTCAGAAAATATGGCAAATAATTAACAAGTTGGTAAAAAAAAATTGTATATGGGATTGGTTGTGTGAGCGACGCCTGAATCGTATACATTTTTTTTTTTTTTACCAATTAAAAAAAAAATAAAGACCTACACAATATACTTAGAATCGATAGCCGATACTGTGGGTTAATTATTTGCCATATTTTCTGACCCACCGTGTATATGTGGTTATAGAATACAGGGTGTCCAAATATCATTTCATCATATTTTTCGCTGCAACAGAAAATTGCATTGATATCCGCAAAGTAACGCCTGATTCTATAATTTTTTTATACATACGGGGTCAAGCAAAACGTTGTGACGAAAAAAATTATGGGATTCAGGTATCGCTCACATAAATTCCATACATAAAAACTTAAAAAATATGCTTCGAATCAATTGCTTGGATTAAGTGTAATTCAGTTATATTGCTAATTTAATGAAATTTCATAGACTAAATGTAAAAAAAAAAAATAAGAAAAAAAAGAACATGCAACTATAAAATGATAATTTTACTTATGTAAGTATATTGCTACGCCCCAACGGGGTATCATGTCATAGCTTCATATTTAACATTTGTAACATTGACTACATGAATGCAATTAATAAAAATATACAAAATATACAAATTCGATAGCTCATTCTGTGGGTAAAATATCGTCAACGTTTTGCTTGACCCCTATATAAAGTACTGAAATTTCATCCAAATCGGTCGAGCGGTTTAAGCGTAAATAGAGACCAGAGTTACTTTCACATCTATTATATATTAGCAGGGATCAGTTTGTTCCCTGTAATAAGCGCTAGTTATTGAATGAAGTGAGGGCTGAATGTGAAGGAAGCGGGGGTGGTATATAGGTCAATTCGAATTAACCACTGAGCTTTTCGGCGAAGGAAAACATCGTGAGGAAACCTGCACGCATCTGCGAATTCAAAGATGTGTGTGAAGTCCCCAATCCGCACTGAGACCGCGTGGGGACTACCCAAACACTCTCGCGATGAGAGGAGGCCTGTGGCCAGCAGTGGGACGCAAGTAGGCTGTAGTAGTAGTAGTTACATAAAGTAAAGACGGACGGATTGGTCCAGTTGGTAGTGACCCTGCCTTCTGTTCCGACGGTCGCGGGTTCGAGTCCCGCTCGGGGCAAACTTTGTGTGATGAACACGGATGTTTGTACTCGAGTCATGGATGTTTAGCATTTATATATGTATGTATTTCTCTATATAAGTATTGATATCGTTGTCTAGCACCCATAGTACAAGCTTTGCTTAGTTTGGAGCTAAGTCAATTTGTTTGAAATGTTCCAAGATATTTATTTATGAATTTACTAGCTCCTGCCCGCGACGTCACCCACGTGGAATTCGTTTATCGCGTTCCTGCGGGAACTATGCGTTTTTCCGGGATAAAAAGTAGTCTATGTCCTTTCCCGGGACCCCAACTATCTCCATGCCAAAGTTCATCTCAATCGGTCTAGCGGTTGAAGAGGTAACAGACAGACAGACAGACAGACAGAGTTACTTTCGCATTTATAATATGGATTATTATTTGTTATTCAAGTACTAGTGTCATGTGTATGCTCCAATGCGAATGCGTTCAGTCGTCTGATTGCAGCAGAGCGTGCGCCGGCGCCGCGAGCCGGCCTCCTCATCCCTCGACCACGAGATCATGAGCTGCCCCAGGGAACTGCCCGGTGAGTCCGCTCTCACACCACAAACACATAAATCGATTTATGAAATAGTTTGAAAAACAATACATATACAATAATAATACTCTTTATTGAAAAAAAATGAAAAATGAAAATGGAAATGAAAATTGTTTATTTCCTTTCTTAAGCTTAGTCTATATTACATAGTGGTTGGGTTGGGACTTCCTTTTAGGTAAATGAACCTGTGTTAGGATGACCCGCTCTTCCATAACTAATGTTTTATAAGGAAAAAATTGTTTATTAAAAAAAAAAGTTACATTTTAGTTTTATTCTTATTACTATATAACTTACTTAAATTTTGATTCTAATCTTGTTAGTGATGTATTTATTCGGTATTGAACACCACACAATAGAGAAAAAATGGACGGAACAAAAGATCAGGAAAACATGTTGTTAGGGGGTCGTTCAAGTATTACGTAAGCAGATTTCTTACCATTTTTTACCCCCCCGCCCGTCATCAAAAGTAAGCAAACCTCTTACCCCCTCCCCCTATGCTTACGTAAACATTTTTAGTTATAAATGTTTTTTTATATTGTCATTTTAAAAATAGGAAAATCCATGGAAAGCTTAGGTTTAACTGATACACATAGAGTAAGGGACAAAAATATTATAATCAGAAATAATATAATACATATAATAGATGCATTAATTAGACAAGTGAATAGCGCGCGGTAATTTCCCTAATGCGCGGTAATTCCCCTAATCGGTTCTCAAAGCGAGTGCCTAAACATATGCATTATTTGCGGGAATCCCCGAAAATGCGTTTCGTTTTCACACATAGACAATGTGAGGGTTGCCATTCGTGTAAAAAAGTAAATAACTAACGATGACGTAATCATCATCTAGACCCCCCCTACCCCCCATGTCATCCAAAATAAGCAAAACAGAGACCCCCCACCCCCCCTTGGTGCTTACGTAATACTTGAACGGCCTCTAGGTATACAGCAAGCAACTTATTTTTTTTTTTCAAATTTAGGCTTCAAAAGCTAGGTCTATGTTTAAAATTCATTTATTTTCGTTACACGTCCGTCTTTGGGTCACAATTTCACAAACTTACATACACGTACCAAATTTCAACTTAATCGGTCCAGTAGTTTCGGAGGAAATCGACCGTGACAGACGGACGGACAGACACACGAGTGATCCTATAAGGGTTCCGCTTTTGCCTCTTGAGGTTCGGAACCCTAAAAATAAACCGACTGAATTCAAACCATAGAGGAATAAAATGAAAATAGTAGTAGAGCCTATACTACAGTGCAGTGCAATTTGTTTCTCTTCATCTCCACTATCCAAAGGTTGTCTGAAAGAGATCGCTATTAAGCGATAAGACCGCCTGCTGTATGCCACACCTTTTTGTGTAATTACATTATGTCTGTACTGTTCCTTGATTGTGTGGTGTTCAATAAAGTATGTTGTATTTTATTTTATACTTGTAATGTAAATGCAAATTTTGTAACCATGTGGAAATTTTGAAAAAAGGCCTTCTGCTTGAGTTTGTTGCGGCGCTTCTTCTCAAGCTATGGGTCTAGGAAGCGCTGTTAAATTCTTTTTCTGACGTGTAAAAGTGCCCCTATGTGGCCAATTTGCTGAATAAATGATTGCATTTGAATGTATTGCGTATGTTTCGGCCGTGTAAAAGTGCCCGGGTGTGGTCAATAGACAAGAAATCTCTGCATAATTTGGCCACTAGGAGCGCTGCAATCGCTTGACCCAAACCATCTGTCAATTACATAGAGAAATATTTGTTGTTATTGGTTTTACTTGAATTATTAAAAAATGCCGCGCTGTGCAGTTCCAGGATGCAATGAGAACGGACGACACGTATTTCCGAAAGACTTAGTATGTATCTGGGGCATATTTATAATTGCAAAGGGATACATTGTCTCAAACTTTCGCGATACACACAATGCAACACGATGCAATGGGATGTCTTCATTTTCATCACAAATAACTGAACCAAAATTAAACTTACGGTCAATATTTAACAATTTTAAACAAATCTACTTAAAATTTTCAACAAAAAAAGCGGTAAAAATTTGACAGCTGCAGTGTTTGGGTTTTGGTTTGGGGCAAGCGTTTGCAGCGCCATCTAAGTCGAGCCTTGCGTATTCTTGTCCATTTGCTGAATAAATTATTAAATTTACTAATTACAGGAACCCACACGAAACGATCATCTTCAGAGCATCGAGAATCACTAGATTCGCGATCTCTAATAGAGGAGCTACGCCGGAATAACAGTTTGCGCGACCGCAGGGAAAACCGGGAGCCAAACATAGCGTGAGGTGACGACAGCCTAAGCCGGTTGGTGTGAACATGCCTGGTTTTGATGTTACAGCCTAATTTTTTTTATATAAAGGACTGAAATCAGGCATTTTTTAAAATATATGTTAATGAATGTTAAAAAAACTCGATCAAGTGTGTTATTATTTATTTACCGTATTTACTATGCTTTTGTTTTGGGTTTTATCTACATTTTCAATTTTGAACATTTATAATTTGCAGTAAGATAAAAAATAATTTGTAAAATGGTCAGGTATATGTTCAGTAGGTAAAGTTATGGGGGCTATCGCGTGTGAATTTGGCGCGTGAGGTCCAATATCATTCACTTTTCACTGGTTTTGGCGGGCTTCGTGATATAAATCATAATTTCTTTAATTTACCTGTTCAAAAGTAATATCCTTCGTGAAATTATCGCAAAAATGGATTATTTGGCTATGACTTTCGTAGCCAAAAACGCTTTAAAAGAAACGGAACTGCACAACATTGCGGCATAGCTACTCTATATGATGATAGTTATTTATAATTAATAAACTTAATGAGATTCAAGATTGAAAACTTTGTTTCGGCGCCGATCTTATAAAGTCACCTTTGACAGCTATGCCTCTGGGCAGTCAACAGTGGCGCCAACTGGTGAGCAAAGAAACGATAGTCCCCATTCAACCAGGCAAGTTTGTTGCCACTTCCGTAATATTGGACATTTGATTTGCAGTTGAATGAATGAAGCCGAAAAATTGGAAGATACTTATTTCTTGGGATTTGGTTTTTTTTTATGTATGTGTACATTCTATATTTGTTTTGTTAGCTAAAATGAATTCGCCATTTTTGATTGCGTGATGTACCAAATTGTTGCATTTGTTTTTATATTCTAGGTTAATTGTTTGTATGCATATTGTCTGCTCTACGAGTCAAATGAGATACTTTTTACTAAACGTCAAAAACGCTGGTTTCTACGGAATTATCATATAAAATAACAATTTGACGTCATAATGAACGATAAAAATTGATATTATTTTTCAACAAGAAATCTTATAAAAAATTGTTCAATTGTAATATTATCTGGTATTTCATTACTCATATTTTAATGTATTTTATGATACAAAAGCGATTATTATTGTTTATACTTACGCTATTATTGTTGAAGTATTAAATTATTAGATAAGATCGGCTTAGGCGTGAAAAGGAGTGCACAAAAAGAGGTAAAAGACGGACTTATGGCTTTTAAACTTGATGACGGCGTGACTTTAGTTTAACGCTATTTTTTTTAATGTCGAAATAATATAGTATTTGACAAGTATTAGTAGAGGCATTTAAAGCCTTAAAAAATAATAAAATTAAAATAAACTCATTTTTCTTTTTTTGACTGATTATAGCCGTTATAACAAAAAAAAAACACATACAGTATGTTTACGTAAATAACAAATGTAATTTATGACATAGATTTTTTTTCTGAAAATCCCTGCACTTTGCAAAGCAAGGAAGCCTACACGGCTTCCTTGCTTTTTAAGACTTGAAATTTGAATGTCACGCCTGTCAAAATAATATTATTAAGAACTTGAACGCTTTTGAGAGATCTCGACATTTTCCATCTCCGACTTTTTGTATATATTGCCGTCGGAAAAGTCGATGTTATTGGTAAAATAATTAAAAAATTGTCTTTTCGAAGACTAAATTCCAATTTTTAACGCCCAATGGAGTATTAGTGAATTTCTTTTTTATATAATGATATATAATAGCTGTATTTAGTAGGCTTAATTGATGTATTAAATTAAAAGTTTTATGCGTTGCGGTTTCAATATGGCTTTAGATAATAAATAGATTAGAACGGTCAAATAAATATATGTCATGACATGAGTTACAGTTTTTATATATCCTTCATAACTAAATCCAGATTTAAGACTAACATTGCCAAATCGACAATCATATAATTTTATAGTGTCTGAAATTTCCCGTCGGAAACACTTTATTCACTAGTAGTTGAGTTTATTCTTATGTTAGTAATAAATACGTAAAATATTTTGTAATAATACAGTTTAACTTCTGGCTTTAAGGTCTTCTTTCGTTTTTATCGTAAAGGAACTAAAATGACAAGGTTGTCTGGTAGAGATCGCTATTAAGCGATAAGACCGCCTGCTGTATGCCATACCTTTTTGTGTAATTACATTATGTCTGTACTGGTCCTTGAATATGTGGTGTTCAATAAAGTATATTGTATTGTATGAAAAAAGAAATGGCAGAAAATCAAGATTTATCTAAGCCACGTTGCAACCCCAACGCATTAATCATTGAAACCGCCCATATTATAAAAATGCTATCCATGTACTGAATTATGATAAAAAAAACATAGTTAAGGCCTGAAAATAATGTAAACTTTGACGCTGTATTTTTGCAATGAATGTTTAATATATATATATATAACCACCCCCTTGCATATGTTTAGTCGCGTTGTTTGATATGTTCCTTTAGTAAATTGAAAAGGAACTGTTAAGTAATAAACTGAGGTCGGTACAGTCAGCATTTGAAGATTTATAAAAAAAAAAACAATAAATAATCAGTCTATAAACATAGACAAGGCCTACTTGGAAAGTATTCTTTTTTACTATAATGTAAATATTCTGTGGAATTAAAAAAAAAAAAAATTCTAAACGGAATTCGATGAAATAGGTTTTTTTATATTTACAGTTTCGATTATTTTATTCATGTCCTCAATGCTGATTGTATTTACAAGTCAGTTATTTCTACTGCCAGTAAGGTAAGGCCGTGCTTGAAGCTTGGTAGAGATTGGGACGTGGTACCCAAAATGCATCTAAAACGCAAGTATTGATTATTATTTTAATTAATGACTGTTAAATAAGTCGATTTTTTTTTGTAATAATCATTTCCCCATTCTTCTTCGGAGCTTGTTTATATATTTTGTTATTGTTATTCGAACGCATACGTATATTCGTTATTAAGTCAAGACACAGTTTGAACTAAAAAAAATACGTTACCGTAAATTAATTATATATATATATATAAATAAATAATATTAATTAATTAAATAATACAATTAAATTAATTATTATTAATTATCACAATTAATATTATAATAAAATTAATTGATATTATTAATATAAATTAATAATAATAATTAATTTAACGTAACGTATTTTTTTAACGTAATAGGTTAGTTCCACAAAACATGCATTTTTATAGTTTCTTGTATTTTTATGTCGAAAAAAAAATCGGAAAAGTACGTTTACCCTTCCCAATCTCTGGCCACGTCATATAAATATATTATACTAAAATAGTGTGCACATATAGTCAAACATATAAAAGAACAGTGTCCAAGATAAACATATATATATCATTTTAGTCAGTATATATCATATAATATACAGTGCAGGGGCGTGACTACATAGTGTGCGATATATGTCAATTTATGCCGGTTTTAAAATATCTGTTCACTATCGTATGTACTCGAGTTTCAATAATTTAATTTAATGTTTTATGACTTCCTTGGAGATATTGCACCTTGTGCATATACATCTAGTCATCTAGCATCTAGTCAATAATTTATATACCTAATTAAAAAATATAATTCAGTCACTGTGAAATTAGACAGATTTTTTTTACTATTGTGAGTGGTGGTAAAAAAATCAGTGACGATTTATATATTTTTGATGTGGTTGTATTTTCATTAGTTATTATCATTAGGTTTTGTTCAGGTGCTAGTTTTTAACATAATGATCTCGTTACATATATAAGTTTAGTATAAGTTGGTTGAACTTGTCAAGTATATAATTAAATATAATCCTTGACCACTTAAGAGTCAATTTCGTATATCACTTCACAGGGAGAAGTTATACAATATACTATAGTGGCAGTGAAATATGAAATTGACTAATTCTTTTGTATATACAAAACTTATTTCTCGGTCATATAATCAGCCCCTGACATTCATATATCATCGCATTACCTGAATCACATATCATATATATGTACTGGTTTATGATATATCTTTATCATAACCCACTGTGAAAAATACTATCTACTAAAGAAATGAAATATAGTATACTTACGGAGAAATAACCGTCGAAGACGTAGGTATTCGATCTTAGTCCTCGTGTTATATCCATGGGCCACAGTGACCGCTTACCACCAGGTGGCCCGTGTACTCGTTAAAGAGGGTTTACCCCGAAAGTTGGCAACGTCGCATATAGCTGTCAAATGTTCCGCTGTTTTTATTAATTTCCCAATATTACTGAATTAAAAAATAATTTATCATTCTATGGTTGACTGACGCGTCTCGTTTTATATTTGTTGGTTAGGCATTCAAATAATAAGATTACATTAAAATGCATGGAAAATGCGATGAAAAGTTTTTAAAAGATAGTACTTCCATTATTCTAAAATTTTCGTGTTCCTATGATAATTATTGCAATCCATACTTAATGTTTTATTCAACCATAGAGCGATAATTCATGTTTTCATTCAGTAATTAATATTCAGAAATTAATGAATGTTCGCAAATGCGATGTTGCCAACTTACGGAGTAAACCTTCTAAAACAATGAACTATTTCAAGATCTTTATAAATTGCAGTATTGGTTAGGTAAAGATATATCATATCAAGTGTCAAGAATGTATGTATTTGAATGAGATATATCGGTCGTTCATTGATCATAAATTGTATATTATTTAATTATAATCAAAAGAAGCCTTTAAGTTAGACCCCACATGTAGAAAAGGTGTAAAGTAATATATTTTTGTGTTCATATCTAAGCATTGAGATGAATTGTAATTTTGTACGCATTAGTCGGAACTCCAAACGTTATATGTTTGGATTTCTGACCTTTAATCCTTATTTAGATTTGTAAGTCGTCGAAAGTGTTTCTAATGCTTCTTACAAAGTACTTGAAAAAATTGGACTTGTCATTTAAAATTTTCACACTTAATCATTAGCTCTGTTCTTCTCAACAACTTTCTTTGCCCGATTATGAGACCATTGTCGTTTCATGTATCAGCATTAATTCATGCCAAAAACATTTTAGATATGCAGTGTTTTAATATCACAATGTTGTAAAATACTATTAAATATAATGAAAGAATGTCGCCGAGTTTATAAGTAACCGTTAAAAATGTATGAACTTAACCCTGACATTTAATTTGATTCGATAACTAATTAACTTCCAATGTACCTACAGTCAGAAGAAATATACATTTCAAGTGCCCAAAATGAACTGAACAGTCATACTACTAGAGAAGAAAAGCGTGTGTAAGTTCTTTTGATCAATTTGACTGAATATTTCCTGTTGCCTGTACTAATTTACATTTCAATTGTTTCTTAAGCGCCCTTAACCAGTTTTTCATCGGCGGGTGCGCACCTTAAGCGGGCAAATCTAATAATAAAATGTTATTTCCATGTGTTTGTGATCGTAATATAAGTGGTCTTCGATTTAAAGCTTTTTTGTTGAAGACCTATCTAGAATTAAAGGTCTATGGTGGAGTCCGAGAGGTACCTTGTTTGTAATAAGGTTGAACTGTTTTTGTGTTTGACTGTACTTACGACCTTTATTCTGCGGTAACGCTGTATATTGACTTAAGTAAGCATCGCTTATATCTGTACTGTATCGCTTAAGGACTTATTGTTTAATGAAAAAAATAATAAATAAAACAAATATTATTGGTTTTGTTTTATTAAGAAAGGTACCAAAAATTCATTTAGTTACTTAAAGAAACCGGTTTAACCATCGGGATAAAAATAGTTATTCGCATGTATAATCTGTATCCACATACTAAATTTCATCAAAATACGTTCAGCAGTCAGATAGTGAAAGAGTAAAAATAAAACATAAATGGATGGTCAATTTCAACTCATGCTGTCATACATCTACGCATTTGACATTGAAAAAAAAAACTATAAAACTGTACCCACATTCTCTTTCTTGACATAAGTACCTACATCAAAACAACAAGCTATTCAAACTGACGCTGAGGAACAAAGAATTGTAGTTAAGGTAGTTGTACTATACCGTGACATATGTATAAATAATAACTCGATTGTTGCAAATATGTAAAACCTGCAAAAAACTTTGATTTCACATATATGTGATCCATTCATTCAGCCCTTCATGTTGATAACCCTGATACTTTGACAAAAAAAAATTTGGAAGCTTTAAAATGCCTCCAAAAACCAGCCATTTTGTTTATTGCAATTTTGATATACTCAGTGTCACTCTCACGATTAAGACGAATCTAACGACACCTCGCAAGCTAAAATCCATCCAGCCATTTAGGCTACACAGCGTGCCAAAGAAATATACATACTACTACTACTACAGCCTATTTGCGTCCCACTGCTGGGCACAGGTCTCTTCTCATCATGAGAGGGTTTGGGCTATAGTCCCCACGCGGGCCCAGTGCGGATTGGGGACATCACACATCTTTAAATATATATTTCAAGTGTATTCATACTTGAAAAACATAACCCTCTTTCTGGCGCAGTCGGGTAAAAAATAAAATGGCAATAATAGGTCTAATCATTTTAATAACCATAATCACTCTTAATCACAATAATTAAGTCAATTACAACTAGAATTAAGCGCTTTCACTAAAATCCTTCAGAGTTACAGTTCAACATAAATAACCAACCACGGTCGCTGGGAGCCGGTAAAAACGGGCGGTGTGGTCGTTAACTAACCAATAATCATTGGTTATATACGCAATACTCAAAAAGATAAAAAAAAAACATTTATCTGGACAAATATAACTTTTTAAAGTACATTTTTTATATGAACACCTAATTGAAAAAATATTTAATTCGACACGTTAAATTCCTCTATTTCCTATGGATTCTGATTTTTCTGTAACGTAAAAGTAAAATACTATGTGAAAAGCAGGATTTCAGCAAAATAGTGATGTCAAATGCGATTACTATAGATAAGTAAGTACTTAATTTTATCATAGAGAAATGATACAACAAGAGTGGCAGAGCCCATACTGTAGTGCGTGCTCCGAAACCCGGGTTAACACTAGATCGACATCTAGCGCCCAGTGGCTGAACCCCGATTACGCGACCGTTTAGCAGTTGCTCCGCTACTTGAAGCTGGATGGCGAGCCGAACGCAAAGTGTATTTCTAAACAATTTACAACTATGTAATATTATAACTAGAACTCTTTTTTGAAATCCTCCTATTACACAGAGACTGTGGGTTGTAAGTTGTAAACTGTTAAGCAATAAAATATGCTTTGCGTTCGGCTCGCCATCTAGCTTCTAGTAGCGGTAGCAACTGCTAAACGGTTGTGTAATCGGGGTTCAGCCATTGGACGCTAGATGGCGATCTAGTGTTAACCCGGGTTTCGGAGCATGCACTACAGTATACTCTGCCACTCTTCTTGTATAATTTCTCTATGATTTTATTATACAATGGCAATGTGATGCGCTATGAACATTTGTGACTATTCAGGTATAGGGAAATTGAAATACTCGGCCTTTTCAAAAAGTTCTTTAAAGGCTTATTTAATGCCTTAGTTCTTGAGTAAATTTGAAAGCATTATGGTCTAAAATATTTTTTTTCTTCAATATCTCTCTCTTAGCGTGCCTCTTCAGTCCTGAAGGTTGGCCGCTAGCTTCTTGCATGCCTCTCGATCCATCGCGACACGAAACAGCTGCTCGACGGATAGAACCCCGGTCCACTCGCGAATGTTTCGCAGCCACGACTTCTTTCTGCGGCCAACGCGTCTTTTGTCTTCCATCTTGCCCATCATTATGAGTTGTAATAAAGCGTACATCGACAGAAACTTTTTAGAGATATTATTGACACAAGTAATTCAATTTTCCTATACCAAGCATTTTTAATACCTTAAATTTCATCTATTATAGAAAAATATTTCCTAAATTCTCTCATTAGGACGGCAAAATCAAAAGACACCGAACAACTATTTATATTCTATAGCGTTATACTTAAGTATATTTAAGAGTCATTTTTTTACTTTATTCGAACTTATTGTAGTTTTTTTTTTTAATAAATTGTGGCATTTTTTTATTAATAATATTAATATAAACTTAAGCCATTTTTTCTGAGTAAAATGGTCAGCACCTTTTTTAAATGTTGCTGTTACTCTACTCGTTTCTTATAAATCTTACAGTTACATTTATACAACCCCTTTTATAGCCATAATACCACATATTTATTTACAACAAATAACATGCCTACACGGTGTATACATACAGTGCAATATTAAAGAAGTATAAGTGTGGTGTAATACAATGGATAAGAATACGCAAAGCTCGACTTAGATGGCGCTGCAAACGCTTGACCCAAACCAAAACCCAAACACTGCAGCTGTCAAATTTTTACGGGTATTTTGTTAACAATTTTAAGTAGATTTGTTTAAAATTGTTAAATATTGACCGCAATTTTAATTTTGGTTCAGTCAAAAATATTTGATGAAAATGAAGACATCCCAGTGCAATTGGCTATGGGTGAAAAATGACAAAGTGCTTGATTATTTTTTTATAGATAGGAATAACCTTCCGTAATAAGAGAAAAAAATCTGAGAATTTTCCGTGGCGTAGATTTTGCGTTAAAAATAAAATTGGTTTTGCGTTATGACGATTTAAAGATTCGGGTTTTCCTTGGTCCAAGTAAGCACAGCACATGTTTCTGACAAATAAAAGTGTTGACATTTGACGGTGACAGTTCTCGCTTCCTTCGTACGAACATAACTTTACGTGTTTTAACAATTTTATTGGAAAAATAGCTTATTGATGACTGCTTTTGCTTACTGGTTATTACTTAAGGTTATTCCTATCCATAAAAAAAATAACCGAGCACATTGTCATTTTTCACCCATAGCCAATTATACCTGCCCCAGATACATACAAACTCTTTCGGAAATACGTGTCGTCCGTTCTCATTGCATCCTGGAACTGCACAGCGCGGCATTTTTTAATAATTTAAGTAAAACCAATAACAACAAATATTTCTCTATGTAATTGACAGATGGTTTGGGTCAAGCGATCGCAGCGCCCCTAGTGGCCATATGCTGATTTCTTGTCCATTTAAAAAATGCAATTTACTTTTCTAGCTTCTCAAAATACCTACAAATGTATGTAACGATTTGGACACTTAGTACAATAATACTTAGTTACTGGCCACTATTAATATATGTAAAGGTAGGTACTTAATGGCATAAACATTATAATGCAACTATAGAAAAGGTATTTTTATGTTCAAGTAGCGATCTAGCAGTATAGACACATGTAAAATTATGACAAATTACAAAGCTTTCGCTAAAACTAATTTACCCACAGTTAGGCGGCAGGCGATTATCAGCTTCTACTACTCTATAGTAAGTAGCCTTAAGAAGTTTTAGTACTCTTAAATTTGTCTTAAATGTTTTGTATAATCATCGCTATTTGAAATTTGTAATAAATAAACTTAAATACACGCTTTAAACAAAATGTGACTTCTAAATACAAAATCCCTTAAATAAGTAGCAGTTTACAGTTCATTTAAATTGAGATAGTTATATAATTAATGAAAAATATACAATTAGTACTATATTTGGAGAAAAAATGCCGGTGCAATATTGCTATTTTCTGATAAAATATACATTTTCTAACACACAAATACAGAAATCAAGAAAAACAATCAAAATAATGCTGTGAGACCTTAATATCATGGCAAAAAAAATCTTATTGTCAAGCCCAGAAAGAGTAGGTTTCAGTTTTCTTTTTTGATCACAAATATTTTTATAATTTCTGGTTTGAAACATTTTTTTCCATAATTCTAAAAAGAATTACATCCTAACGCTAAATATACTTCTACCATAATTAATATGTAAATAATATATGTACCGATAGGTCAAAAATGTTTTTATATTTTTAATTATTTAGGCCGTAAGAGAATTACGCTTTATTCTACATTAATCTTAGAATACCTAATTATTCCTTTGCAAAAAAAAACACATTCAAAAATCATCATTTGGAAACGGTGTAGGTATTTTAACAAAATTTACGCTGTGATTTAAATAAAAATGTTTTATTCAATTTCAGAAAACATATTCGTGCCTATAAAAAAAACTTCTATTTTTTCTCTCTACCTTACAGGGAACCCGGAAAAAAGACTATAATAAACTTTGAAAATAAACAGATTTCCTAACTCATTTCCATACATCATGTATTTTCTATAGAGACGTCACTTCATACTAGTTGACGTCGCACACACACATACGTACCGTGTTTTTATACATTTGTCTGTGTATTCATGCCTCAGGCCCCCACTTTGTTTCTTCGCTTGTTTAATAATGAGTTGTTGCTCTGTTCTAGCGCTTTGATTTGTACCTGAAAATTAAATTTTAGAATTATTAGAAAACTAAGCAATTCATATATATTTTGACGGCCGGATTGGTCCAGTTGGTAGTGACCCTGCCTTCTGTTCCGACGGTCGCGGGTTCGAGTCCCGCTCGGGGCAAACTTTGTGTGATGAACACGAATGTTTGTACTCGAGTCATGGATGTTTAGTATTTATATATGTATGTAATTGTCTATATGAGTATTTATATCGTTGTCTAGCACCCATAGTACAAGCTTTGCTTAGTTTGGGGCTAGGTCAATATGTGTGATATGTCCCAAGATATTTATTTATTTATTATATATCAATCGTTGACCCGCGTAGTGGTACACACACATTTATAAGTGTACAGAAGAATTGTGTTCGAAATTGTGCTTTTATAGGCCGTGCCCGCCCTGTACCATTCAAGCAGAAACCTGTGGTTGGTGCGAGAGACAAGTACCTAAACAAGCCTCTTATACGACTGTTACAGCACTAACCTGGTCGTAATCCACCCTCATGGTGGCCAGGGAGCGCGTCATCTCGTCTTGGACGTCGGCCCATGTGTCTACGCCGTTTTTAGGTAAAGTGCCGAGTCCATTATAATACTTATTGCACATAAAATTATAGTACAAATGGCGAACATAAGGCATTCTCTACCAGTTAACCTTTGGCACAGAATATTTAATAGTAGCCACGGAATCACCCGCCTGAAACTAGCCCGCGCGCAACTCGCCCTTACCGTCAGCCGGAGATTGTGAGTGAATCGTTGGCCCGCGTAGTGGCACACATTTACAAGTGTACGTCCTTGTACGTAAACATTGACTAAGATGGTATCATTTTTAACAGTAAGAAGTGAACTAAGTAAAATAACTGAAAAGTTAAAAAAAAAAATGACTCTTCATTCGAACTGTGTTCGAGATCGTGTTCTTATAGGCCACATCCACCGTGTGCCATTGGTGCGAAAGAAAAGTACCTAAACAAGCCTCTTATACGACTGTTACAGCACTAACCTGGTCGTAATCCACCCTCATGGTGGCCAGGGAGCGCGTCATCTCGTCTTGGACGTCGGCCCAGGTATCGCCGCCGTTTTCTCGCAGCAAAGTGTTAGTGTACAGAGGTGTTTGGGGCACCTGGGTGTACTGACGGATCCAAGGGCTGGCCATCACCTGAAAATCCATATCTAAATATATAAAACTCAAAGGTGACTGACCGACTGACGGAGATAGTGATCTATCAACGCACAGCCCAAACCACTGGACGGATCGGGCTGAAATTTGGCATGCAGGTAGATGTTATGACGTAGGCATACGCTAAGAAAGGATTTTGCGAAATTCCCACGGGAACGGGAAAAAACGGGATTTTAAATTTAATATTTCTGCGCATACGAAGTTGCGAGGAAAAGCTAGTTTGTAGTTTGTGAAAGTAACTCTGTCTATCTGTCTGTCTGTCTGTCCGTCCGTCTGTCTGTCTGTTACCTCTTCACGCTTCAACCGCTGCAATGGAACGATTGAGATGAATTTTGGCATAGAGATAGTTGGGGTCCCGGGAAAGGACATAGGCGACCTTTTATCCCGGAAAAGCGCATAGTTCCCGCGGGAGCGCGATAACCGAATTCCGCGCGGGCGAAGTTGCGGGCAGAAGCTAGTCCATAATAATTATACTAATCCTAACTAAAAACCGTGGTGGGGTAGTGGTTCGTCCTACCGCCTCTCATGCCGAGGGTCGGGGGTTCGATTCCGGCTCGCACCTCAAGTTTACTTACGTGCGAAATTCAATTTGAATTTCTCTATTCTACTCTAATACAGCCTATTTGCGCCCCACTGCTGGGCACAGGCCTCCACTCATCACGATGTAAATGTAGGAGAATTACAATTGTTGAATAATCGCGGAGAGGTAAAGGTTATTCTATGAACAACATGTGTTGGGTCGCTGGTAATAGGCAATATATCTATCTCTAAGATCTTAGATTTAAGTTTAAGTTAGGGACTATACATCCCTTCAATGTAATTTTAGTATGTACCTACCTAAATATGTATTTTTATACATATTCATGTAAATGTAATGTAAATCTGTATGTTAAAATTTTGAAAAAAAGCCTTCTGCTGAGTTTGTTGCGGCGCTTCTTCTCAAACAATGGGTGTAGGAAGCGCTGGTAAATTCATTTCTGTTAAATTCATTTAAAAGTGACGTGTAAAAGTGCCCAGATGTGGCCTATTTGCTGAATAAATATTTTCATTTTCATATATAAGTATTGTTCGGAACCGAATACTGAGCGCGATTCGGAACGCAGCCCTTGATAGATACTAGCGAAGCTGTGGCTTTTTGAGGTACTATTTTGACAGACGTTATATTGTCATTGTAAAAACTTGTAAGAATAACCTCTTGAGACGCTGCGTGGTTTATTGAGATATTTGAAATATAAATTGTAATCTACAACGCGTACGAGCGTTTTGAGTGTAGAAAGCTTGAATTGTGATTAGTTACTTGACATTTTGTGTAATCCTTTGGGAGCGCGGTTGTTTGCGTGCGAAAACTCTTGGAACGGCCCGGCGGAACGAGCAGGCCGGTGAAGGGAATTCAGACCTACACTTTACACACTACAGATACACACCCTTCACGGCCCTTGGGCGCTTGCCAACAGAGGCCTGTATTGCTGTCACGGCTGTAAGTACTGAATTATCACTACCACAAAATAAATCTTAGACCCCTTCGCAGACACAAATTCTTGTAGGCGTTGCTGTGTGACTGCAGTTTATCGCCACCTATACCCTCGGCTACAGCAGTCTTAGTAAACGGGCCCAGCTATTGAGACGTCTGTTTTGGAAGCCGTAGGTGTAGGCATCAAGTATACTGATCTATAAGCGCTTTGCTTAAGATGAAATGCAGTTATATGCAGTTTAATGCACGTGGTGGTTCAAACGATATTATGTAATTGATGTGATCTCGACATAATCCGAAAGTAAAGTAAGTCAAAACATGCGCGCGTCTCAGCGAATCGCAAATTTGAAATGGATTGTCGAAAAGGTAATTTTGAATTTAGTGGTAAAGGTAAACTGCCAGATAGTTCGGTAAGAAACGAGGCGGGTATCACCTCGTGACAAGGTATTGCCCCCAGGGAGGGTCCATCACGAAGTTGTCGACCTATAGTTATAAACTCACCTGATGGATGGTGAGTCTCTGCGCGCTATCGACGCACAGCATGCCGCGGATCAAGTTCTTCGCTTCCGAAGACACGTTCGACCATTCAGGCTCGGGGAAGTCGTATTGCCCTAGACGAATCCGCTGGAATAATGAGAAAATACATTAAAGGTAAATACATTAGAGTGTACAACACGGTAGCAAAATTATTTACACTTATTATAGTTATTATTATTAAACGACAAACTATTCGCACGCAAGAAAGGTATCGAAATGTTTACTTCTTGAGCAACTGTATTTAAAATAAATGAATTTTGCTAGTGGTAAGGCCTGGTGCAAGGTCCGTTCGGGGAGGTACCACCGTCTTACCCCGCTAACCTGCCGCCAAATAGCAGTGCTCGCACTGTTGTGTTCCGGTAGGGGATTAAGGCAACCGGTGAAATTTCTGGCACAGAGGCATTCCATCTTAGGGCTCAAGGTAGGCAAAGCATTCGAGGTCTTATGGTTTCTTAATGGGGCATCAAAGGATTTTGGAGTCCATGGGCCGCAGTGACCACTGACCATCAGGTGGGCTGTGCGCTCGTTTGCCTATACCGTCGACATGAAAAAAAAAAACATTTTTTCGTGACCGGCTGCGCCCACGAAAAAACATGACGCAATAGTAGCGTTACGCGGCGTTGTAATGTTACGTGATGTTATTGTTATCACGTATAAAATGATCGTCCGTAACCCGACTTTACAGACAGTAAATTTTTTCAAGCGCATATTTACCTTTTTCATGCCTGGTGATATGGCTAGACCGTGATTGGAGTAGAAGGGGGGGAAACCGCATAGTAAAATGTACATGACAACGCCGAGCGACCAAATGTCGCACGATTTGTCATACTTGTCTGGACCGAGGACCTGAAAGAGACAAAAAAAAAGTATATTTCAAAAGTGTACATAAAACTGACGGCAATCCAAATTAACATTAAATACACAAGTAATTATTACAAGTATGGATATCTAATCTATCTATCTCTTTGTTACCTCTTCACGCTTCAACCGCTGGACCGATTGAGATGAAATTTGGCATGGAGATAGTTGGAATTCCGGGAAAGGACATAGGTTACTTTTTATCCAGGAAAAAACATATTTCCGCGGGAGCGCGATAACCGAATTCCTCGCGGGCGAAGTCGCGGGCAGAAGCTAGTAAAATTAATAAATTTATTTATTCAGTAAGTTTACAATATTACATTAAATACACTACTACTTCTACATAAGCAATTATTACAAGTATGGAGATCTGTCTGTCTGTTTGTTACCACTTCACGCTTCAACCGCTGGACCGATTTGGTATGGAGATAGTTGGAGACTCGGGAAAGGACATAGACTACTTTTTATCCCGAAAAACGCACGACTTACTCACTACTTTCGCTAGTATAATATTAGTGAATATTAGTATGGATTTTATTTGAAAACCAATATCCCGCTACTCCTAAATTCATTTTCTTGTTTAATTACAGGGTATCAAAACAAGTAACCAAATTAGGTATTTCCTAACATTATTATATCCTTTACTTAACTGAATATATTTACTAAATTGTCCTGATACCAGCTGCGTTCATTAATGAAGTTATTAAATTTTAAACTTTCAGTACATAATGCTTTTAGGGTTGAAAATAAATAACCAATATTCAAGTCGTTAGGTTTTGTTACAGTTTGGTGCCGTGACCATCGCCTAATTAACTATTAATTAGTTAATATTTATAATTAACTTACTATTGTATTTTATACTATACCATACTAATACGAGTATGTTAATTATTATAAAAGTGTTTATTGTTTTCATAGTCCTTCCTTCACGTCACAAATAAAACAGGTTTAACACGGTAAACTCTTTTTTACCGGACTGCGCTAGAAGGAGGGTTATGTTTTTAAAACTTCTATAACTATAAGCAAATTCCAAGTTTACGCAAACAAAAGTCACGGGTAACGTTACATAAAAGTAATAAGGACTGTTGTTATTGTTGACGTGATAACGTCTTATAAATTGATGAACGCCGGCTGCGCCCACAAAAAAAAAACAGGACGCAATAGTAGCGTTGAGGCGTTACGTGACGTTATCACGTATAAAATTATCGTCCTTAAAGCGACTTTACAGACAACCAATTTTTTCCGATTCATTATAGATATCTAAGGCGATTTCTAAATCTAAACCTTTATTAGTTAGCATAAGCAAAAACTATGAATAATGGCGAAAAGATTGGTCAGGTAATTTTTTTGGGCACTACTGCCCAACCTTACGCAAAATTGCACGCAATCATATGAAATCAAGTAATAGTTATTCACAAATGACCTGTTGAATCTCTATGGAAGTGTGTTAATATCTTAGAGTCATACAGTGCGATGAGAGACCGTACCCAAGGTGCCCAGCAGTGGGACGAGCCATAGGCTGTTAAAGCGGTTTATCTTAGGCGAGACATAACAGTACATATAGATACTTTGGGACCACTACCGGCCAGCATAGGAATTGAACTGTGCCCTGAAGAAGTTATTACCTCAGGGGCAACGTAGTAAGGAGTATAGCACGAGGACTGAAAAGTATCGGCTGTGATTCTCGATACGATTCTCGGGTTTGATGTATGGGGTATGTTGCCTAGGCGTATATCATCATCAGCAGTTTTAATTTAATTACCATCAAGATTGTTCAGTACTGCAATATCCAGTTCAAGATCTACTGTCTCCTAAACTGTGTGCCCAATCTGAATCTTTTCAATCAAAGTGATCGCCAAAAATAGTCTAATTTACAATGGGATTTCGCGAAGAGTATAGAATAGAACACACAGACCCAATTAAGATGAGTGTTATGCCCACCAGTGGGAGTAATACCTTAGGCGCGCCATAATAATGCATATAGATGCTTCAGGTCCTCCACTCCAGGTCGACGTAGGAACTGATACTGATTAGACTTACTGTGCTCAAAGTTGGGATAAGTCAAGGTAATAGTGCACGTATGTGGCCACATTGCTGAATAAATTATTGAATTGTATTTGAATTTGTTCTTACCTCAGGGGCGACGTAGTAGGGAGTATAGCACGGGGTCTGAAGCGTGTCTGCTGGGGTCAGGGTCTCCTTGGCAAACCCAAAGTCTGTCAGCTTGAGGACCCCGTTAGGCCCAGCGCTGGTGTAAAGTAGATTCTCGGGTTTGATGTCCCGGTGGGCTATGTTGGTGTCGTGGAGGTGGCGGACTGCCACGCATATTGAATGCATTATCTGGAAAGAATAAAACCATTTAGGCTCACTAGCCGCTCGCTACCCTCTTCGTGGGACTTGAGGATTTATAAAAACGGAGGTTATATCTCACCTCCGCAGCCTGTCTTTCCGTGAACGCTCCATCCC
This sequence comes from Aethes cnicana, assembly GCA_963971205.1. Lineage (NCBI taxonomy): Eukaryota > Metazoa > Arthropoda > Insecta > Lepidoptera > Tortricidae > Aethes > Aethes cnicana. Next base: position 4,337,993 of record OZ020301.1, on the reverse strand, counting down.
TATTGTCCTGGATTCTCTGGAACAGCTCCCCTCCGTCCATACATTCCATTACCACTAGGAGACACCGTTTCCCGCTGTATGTGTTGTCGTAAACGTCAATGATCTGTTGACAATGGAAATATGTAGTAAAATTTATACTGCGGTCACAGGCAATCTAATAGGTACAACGTGCCAGTAGCGACACGTACTCTCCCCCGCATCAACGCCAGGTTACCTCACCCCGCCCGCGGCGAACGTGCTCGCAGTCATGGTCGTCCGTCGCTCGCAGCGCGTAACAATAACTTTGCAACACGAGTAGGTAGCTCGCGCGTGCTCGTTCCGTCCGCCAACCCTAAACAGGTTCACGCAGACACGCGCACGTATTTGTACACTATCTCGTATTAGTGTGCAGATGCAGATTCGGTTAAAGTTGTAGCGCGTGTCGCGGGTGTGCTGCGGTATTAGTGTCGTCGGATTATGCCGTGCACAGTAGACCTTACTCTTACAGCGAATATTACAAGTCATTATTCCATGACACTCACAGTCCGTCTGGTACACCAACTAAAGATGGCTTAGCGAGGTAAGGAACGGGCTACGCTTGGTGTATCTCTGAGGGATTGAATCCGGAACGAAGTAATTCGGCAGAGAACCAAAGTTACCAACATAGCCCAAAGAATAATTGATGCAGGCTGATTTATTTATTTACAAATTACATTTATTTATTACGATAGTCGCATAAGAGATACTATACTTATTTTGGACCGTTTAACTCTGATATACATATTTAATTTACAAACGAAAATACTTTTTCTCTACGAAAATACCAATCATCATCATCATTTCAGCCGATAGACGTCCACTGCAGGACATAGGCCTCCCCCAAGGCGCGCCACTCAGACCGGTCCTGTGCCACTCGCATCCACCGCGTTCCCGCGACCTTTACAAGGTCGTCACTCCATCTATAAACATCAATATATAACACTAGATTCCCTATTATCCATCATCTCGCAAAATCTCAAACATGCACTACAAACAGCCATCCATTGCCAAGCAAAAACATCGCATTCTGGCGCTGATGTCAGTAGCGCATTTAGCATGGAGAGCGGGTATCAGAGGGGAGTTCCTACGAGATACAGTTCGTGTTACTGGTGGAGCCAAAAGTGCGTGGATGCGAGGTCTAAGTGCTATCTCAGGGACTTTTGGGACAAATAGCCCGAGAAGTTGGCTGACCAAGTCTGGACAGTCGGAGTCTCCTCTTAAAACCCGACAAGCGTTGGTTGTCAGTTTTTAATTGCGTCTAACCTCTAGAGAATTGTACCCTGATGATGATGATTCCATTGAATGTTACCTCAACAATGTGTATGCAGCCGCTGGCCCTCCAGTGCAGTTCGACCTCCCTCCGCGCCTTCACGTTGTCATGTAGAACTTTCAGCGCACGCTTGACGCCCGTTCGCTTCTCCCTGCATTCCACTACCTGGTGACAAGGAGAATCCATATCTAAATATATAAAACTCAAAGGTGACTGACATAGTGATCTATCAACGCACAGCCCAAACCACTGGACGGATCGGGCTGAAATTTGGCATGCAGGTAGATGTTATGACGTAGGCATCCGCTAAGAAAGGATTTTGCAAAATTCCCACGGAAACGGGAAAAATCGGGATTTTACTTTTTAATATTTCTGCGCATAAGTTGCGGGGAAAAACTAGTTAATATTATAAATGCGAAAGTAACTCTGTCTCTCTGTTACCTCTTCACGCTTCAACCGCTGTGCCGATTGAGATGAAATTCGGCATGGAGATAGTTGGGGTCCCGAGAAAGGACATAGGCTACTTTTTATCTTGTAAAAATGCATAGTTCCTAATAACCGAATAGCACGCGGGCGAAGTCGCGGACAGAAGCTGGTGATATTATAAATGTGAAAGTAACTCTGTCTGTCTGTCTGTTACCTCTTCACGCTTCAACCGCTGGGCCGATTGAGATGAAATTCGGCATGGAGATAGTTGGGGTCCCGAGAAAGGACATAGGCTAATTTTATACCGGAAAAACGCATAGTTCCCGCGGGAACGCGATAACCGAATTCCACGCGGGCGAAGTCGCGGGCAGAAGCTAGTAGATTATAGATGGGCTCGTGATAGTGGGCATGTGCCCAGCAGTGGGACGTACTAAATAGACTGTGGGAACGGACAAACAATTTCTTTTTGGAATAACTATTGTAGATTTTTTCAAGTTTTCCTTGACATATTACTGAATACTGTAACTATACTTCGTATGTCATAGAATTATCGTTGACATAGGTACATTTATAATGAATGGGGGGTCATGGGGGTCATGACTAATTCTACTGCTATTATGTATTTTTAACCCCAGACGCGAAAGGGGGGGGGGGGTTGTATGACGTGACCCCCTCCCCCCTGACCCTGAGTCGAAAGCTGGATCCACCCTTGAATGAATGACGATGCAAAGTGATAAAAAATACATGTATATTTTAATATTTTATCATCATCTCGTGATATCTTTTGCTATACTATTGGCGATAAAATAATGGCTCATTTCACGGTGGATCGATTTAGATAAAATTTGTTACGATTATAGTTAGGTAAGCCTACCTACGCTATTTTTCATCATGGCTATTTTTCATCCCGGAAAAACGCTTAGTTCCCGCGGGAACGCTCGAACTGAATTACACGAGGACGAAGTCGCGGGCAGAAGCTAGTTGTATTGTATACAAAAAAAACTAAATATACAAAAAAAATGCAAGTCACAGTTTCACTGAACATCCGCTTCAGCGCACTTGAAGTTACAATGTTAATTGATTTCTTTTTTGCATTTGCTTTTTCCACGGTTTAAAACACAGAAGGCCGTTACAGCACGTCACAGCTTAGAAGGCGCGTGACAAAGCACTAAAGCCGTTCACGCAGAGTCTATTTTTGCTTAATCCACGCGCCTTCTAAGTTGTGTAAACCTGCACCTATTATTTACCACAGGTCAAGGATTCGGAAAGAATTTACAGTCGAAAAATTCTTAGCAAAAATGTTGTAAATATATGTATAGGCCGAAAAGCCGTGGTGGCCTAGTGGTTCGACCTTCCGCCTCTCTTTCAGATGGTCGGGGGTTCGATTCCGGCTCGCACTAAGTTTACTTATATGCGAAATTCAATTTGAATTCACCACTGAGCTTTTCGGTGACGGAAAACATCGTGAGGAAACCTGCACGCATCTGGGAAGCCATTCAAAGATGTGTGTCAAGTCCCCGATCCACACTGGGCCCGCGTGGGGACTATAGCCCAAACCCTCTCGTGATGAGAGGAGGCCTGTGCCCAGCAGTGGGACGCAAATAGGCTGTGGTAGTAGTAGTAGTAGTAGATATGTATAGGTAGTAATAGGTTCACCAATGACCTAATTACAAATGCGTTTGGCAAACATTGTGACTTTGAAATAGTCAGTTTTATATATTAACAACACTTGCACTGCACACGTACGAGGGGTGATCCAAAAGTAATGATAATCAGTATGAAAGACACATAAAATGTTTAATAAAATAATTTATTTTTCTACGTAATCTCCTTAGACCATCGTTTCTCCAGACCACGAATTCCTTTAAAAAAAAAACCTTTTTCTTGACCCTCCAAAATTGCCTCCACAGCGGCCATTACCTCGCCATCATTTAAAAATTTGTTGCTTCTAAGATCTTCTTTCAGCCGTGGAAAGAGATAAAAGTCGCTGGGGGCTAGGTCTGGCGAATATGGGGGGTGTTCCAGCAATTCGAACCCTGAATCGCGGATGGCAGCCATCGCAACGCCGGCCTTGTGGTGTGGGGCGGTGCGTTGTCCTGGTGAAACAGGATGCCAGCTCGAAGTTTACCCCGCCGTTTTTGTTTGATTGCCTCTCTCAATCTGCGTATTTGGTCAGCGTAGTAGGAGCCCGTAATAGTGGTTCCCTTTTCCAGGTATTCGATCATTATGACTCCCTCAGCATCCCAAAACACTGAAGCCATGACCTTACCAGCGGAGCTTGCTACCTTGAATTTCTTCGGTGTAGGGGAAGACGCTCGCTTCCAGGTCATGGATTGCTGTTTGGTCTCAGGATCGAAATGGTTGGATCCAAGACTATTCCATGGTTACAAACCGACGCAAAAATGTTTCGGGATCAGTTTGATATTTGTCAAGATTAGACTTCGAAATCTCACATCGTATTTTCTTTTGTTCAGCCGTTAACATTCTAGGCACCCAACGAACGGAGACTTTTTTCATGTGTAGTTCATCAGTTAAGATTCTTGGAATGCTGCCATACGAGATGCCTGTGAGCTCAACTAGATGCCTGATAGTCATACTTCTATCTGTTAAAACGAGATCATGAATTTTTTCGACGTTTTCTCCAGTAATGGCGTCAGATGGACGGCCTTCGCGATGTTCATCTTGAGTGGATGTTCTTCCCAAGTTAAACTCCTTTGACCACCGTGCCACTGTGGAATACGGTGGAGCGGACTCGCCCAGTGTTCCCATTAATTCAGCGTATATATCTTTAGTACACATTTTTTTCAAACAGAAGTATTTAATAACCAGTTCAGTTTTCTCCATTTTTGCGTTATTGTTCCGACTGCTCGTGAAAAAACAGCAGCAACTCTTCTCTGACAGATACATTTATTTTTTATTTTTTATTTACTAAGGAGTCTTTATGGCCAGTAACGGCATTACCTATTTATTTTAATCCGATTCAATAAGTATTCAGTTATCATTACTTTTGGATCACCCCTCGTAAGTACAGTTTTGAAAACTAAACGGTCCTTTTGAGTGAAAAATGTTATAAGGAACCGAATAATAAGTAAATAAGTGTTTTTATTCCATTAATGATTTCTTTTTATGTACTGACATATAAAATTTACCTGTGTAAGTGTATTGTAAATTAAGTTAAATAATATAATATTATATGGTATTAATAACCAAAATGTGTGTACACCTGAGAAGGTAGTATTTAGTGTTTCCATAATTTTGTGCATTTTCAGAACTCAGAACTCAGAACATTTATTTTGACATAAAAATACACACTACAACGTAACAGAGTTTTAAAATACAGAAGACACAATACAAATAATAGAGAAAAAGAAAATAAGATAATGATATAAATAAAATGTATTAAAATGACATGCAAATACGCTGCGCTACGCTGTAGTGCCAGTCAAAAGAGGACTCGGCTCAGCATGTGCTGCAGCAGGAGCCACAGCGCTGGTTTTCAGCCGAAGCCCTAAAAAGCATGTGTACTTACGCTGGGAACAAAAGTAGGAAGGTAAAATCATAAAAGGGGACAATGTAGCCAAGAGCGAGAATTAACAGAATAGATATAAGAAAGGAACCAAACAAAGTAGGAAAAACAAATACAATAAGAAGATACTAGAATGTACATGTGTAAGTTATATACTTTACCTTAAGGTTACGTTTTAATACGGATACAGATAGGTAGGAACAACTCTGCCACCTAAAGGAAATTGTTTTTAATAGTTTATAAGATATTTTTTGAAATAAATTTTGAACGAGGTGAAGGAAAGATTACGAAACGGAGGAGGCAGGTTGTCCCAACACTTGGAGGCAGCATATTTGAAACTGCCGCGGAAAGATTTTATACCTACAGCTCTGTACTTGACCTGTAAATTACCTCACACAATAAATGATTGATTAAATTTATTGATTTATTGATAATTATTTTTAAATTCCTACCTATTCAACGATACTCTGAGACGATACCAGCCCACATGACATAGGTGGTCGACTTTTTTATTTTTATTTTTTATGATATGGCTTCTACGGGACGCCATTTTGAATTTTGATTAATGTCATATCTTTACTTTAGTGACACTCGCAAAATTAAAGCGAATAGAATGATGTATAATTGATTAAAATCGACCCACGCGTTTGATAGCCATAAAGGAACAAACATACATAGACAGCTAAGAACATTACCCTCCTTTGCGGTGCACAGTCGGGTAAAAAGGATGCTCATACTTTTTTAAATAATTTCACTTAGGTGTGCTGTTTGGACTACCAACGATTTCTACAGTTAATCGAAACCTAACCGCTAAATGTGTCATAAAATGCGTATTTCAGTCCTCGACTATTAACGGGTTATTACGGTAGAACTGTTAAGTGTTGAATTATGATCCATTCATGAATCACGTTACAGGAAAACGCATTGGTTTCGGCACATACAAATGTTTGTTTACTTAACAAATTTTCCGAGGAAAACATATTTTGTGCTATTGTTTATTCAACTGAGTTCAAAAAATTTGTAGGTTGTTATGTCAGCCGAAAGACGTCCACTGCTGGACATAAGGCTCCCCCAAGGCTCGCCACTGGGATCAGACCGGTAGGAGGTTCTCAAAATGACTGTATTTTGTTCGTTTCATACACGATTACTCCTTACCCAATGAACCAACTAGCTGTTTGCCCGCTATTTCGTTCCGCGTAGACTTAAAATTAGTGTACCAGATTCCAATTATTATTATTATTATTGGGCGGTTTTGTAGGACCATATATGTGTCACCTCGACCATGGTTGATCTTTTGTGACGGCCCTTTAGTTTTGTTACAGTTCACTAGAAATGCCCGTTGAGTCCAGAAATTTCCAGATTCTTTGGGCGGTGATATCCTGTATCACTTGGGTGTATAATATGCCTACCTAGGTAGATAACGTTTATGTATGAAAGGCCCGCACTCACAGAGGATATGCGGGGGCGTTTCCTCTGCTTCATGGCAGAATCTGCACATTGTGCTTTCTTTCAGTCCCATTTGGGCTAAGTGTTTGTTCAGTTCCGATGATACTATAGGTACATGTAGACGGTTAGTTATAGAAGTATTGAAAAACTGGTTTGACCCGTGGAACCCCGTTCCTGTGGAAATATCGTGATAAAAAGTAGCCTATGTTATTCCGTGAGTCTCAAACTATCTCCATACCAAATTTCATCCCAATCGGTCCAGTCGTTTCGACGTGAAGGAAGGACAAACAAACAAACACACATACAAATAATATTAGTATGGATATTACCTCTGGAAGTCAACTAACTAAACTTAGTTCAGATCTTCAGTGATATTTAGCGAGACTAACCACCCTCTAAAATGAGCATGAGATTTGATGAGTTTGTTTGGGATGTTAAGTAGGTATATTCCACTATTTTTTGTTTCTGCTTTGATGTACAAACCACACGATGGCCGAGCACTTTTATTACTAGAGTTTTTAAATAGCTGTAATAAAAAAATGACGGAAGGCTGAGGAATGTGTACACAAACTAACCTCCTCCCGTGGCTTTGTCTGCGTAGTGCGTACCTATATCTATCAGTAAAGAAGCGTGTGCGAATATATGATGTTTGCCGGTGCGGTGGCAGGATGTAGGGTTCTTCCGGATGATTACGACCAAATTACCCCCTAAGCTCGCCGCCAAACAGTAGTGCTCGCACTGTTGCGTTCCGGTAAGGAGATAAGTAAGAGAGCGAATGAAATTACCAGCTTAGAGGCATTTAATCTTAGTACTAGCACACCCACGATACTACACACACAAACTGGCCATAATCTGACACTAAAATATCATCTTGTACAAATACGTGCGCGTGTGTGCGTGAGTGCATGTTACGTTCCGACCAGTTTTGCTATGGTAAGCCGCGTACGTTCGCCGCGGGCGGGGTGAGGTAACTTGTGTTGGTGCGGGGCGGTGCGCGGCGCTACTGGTACGATAGTACCTATTACGTATACTGTGGTACTAGGGTTGTCAACGTATTTGAAATCCGTATGATTCCACGGTGACTATCATACCATCAGGTCATCAGGTGGCATGTGTGCTCGTTTGTCATTGTCAACTAATGCCATGAAGTAAAATAAGGTGAGTATGAATTCAATATGCAATAGATACGTGGGAAATATGCATTGAGTCATTCTCAAAGACAATCAGCTAATAACAAAAGAAATACAGAAGGTTTATTTAAAAAGAGAGAATACTAATCATCTCAAGATACTTTTGTATGAAAACAAGCGAAGTTTATTCTGTATATTCATTGATTTTGAACGTCGGCAAAGGTCGAAAGTCGTGTAAACACAGCTACGTCACGATCCAGCAAACTTGGCAAGTTAACCAACGAGATTTAAGTTTAAATTAGCTTGTAGCTTATCATATTGTACAAGAAAGCCAAGTTAGTTTTGTATAATTTCGTTAGACCAAAATACAATTTCGGATATATTATTTCAAACAATACTTATAGCAAGAAGTACAGCTAAACCGGTAGCTTAGAAGGACCGATAATCTTTCTTTCGTGGCTTTTTTGGCAAACGGTAACCATTTTTTTTCATTTTAAAAGTAGGTTTAATGGTAACCAACAGCTTAGCATAGAGCAGTCACTTCACGTCTCGAATAACAGATTTATCCAAGAAGCCATAGGGAGCTTCCTTTTCCGTTCCCTATGTGTACGAATGTGTACATATGATAATTGGACTGTAATCTACACTATACACCTCTGTAATAATCTAAGTTTTGTAAATGATTACTGTCTGTAGTATGTAGCTTTTAAATAAATAAATCACTTCGTCGATTGGAATAGACGCCCTGGTCTCAATGTCGGGACACAACTAGCACACGGCGGACTTGCGGCCTATAAAAGCACGATTTCGAACACAATTCGAATGACATGTCAATGTTTGCGTGCGAGGACGTCTGTGTGCGTGCGAGGACGTCTGTACACTTGTAAATGTGTACCACTACGCGGGCCAACGATTCACTCACCATCTCCGGATGAAACAAGTGACGGTAAGGGCGAGTTGGGCGCGAGTTGCGCGCCGGCTAGATACAGGCGGGTGATTCCGTGGCTATTCTGTATGTAGTACTATTAAATATTACTTATATGCAGCTAGTCTTTGCAACATGACGCCACCACACCCGCGACACTCCATACAAACTGAACGTAATCTACACATTAAAATACCTATTATCTTGTACAAATACGTGCACGTTCCGACCGGTTTCGCTATGGTAAGCCGCGCACGTTCGCCGCGGGCGGGGTGAGGTAACTTGTGTTGGTGCGGGGCGGTGCGCGTCGCTTCGCTACTGGTACTTCGTACTACGTAGTTACCTATTAGCAACTATTAGATTTACCGCGCCGCCACTGTATCTATCTTAAAACCCGCAAGATGACTCACATAAATCCCAAAGGGACCAATTCGTTGGGAAATTACAGAGGCGGTGGGAACACTACAAAGTGTGCTTTGGTACGTCATCGATTACAATGACTCGACAAGTTGTGACGTAGGGTAATGAGGTCAGCCATTATCGAATAGTACGAGGATGACATTTATTTACTACGTACAGACATAATACTCGTAGCATCCTTGAATTATTTGGACACAAATTGAGCTAAGCCCAAATTATGCAATGGGGGTCCTACGCGGGTTTGTTACTCAATCACGCTAAACGGCACAGCCAAACAGCATGAAATTTTACACACATATAGTTTAGAACCTGGATGAGGACATAGGCTAGTTTTTATCCCGGAAATCATCCCTTTAGGGGGTTATAAGGAGGGTGGCAGTTTCGTTTGAAAATTGAAATCCCTTGCTGCCGTAGTCGCGGGTACAAGCTCATTATACGAGGGGCGTTCAAAATATTCTCGGTATTGGAATGAAAACAAACAAGTATGAACAGTTTGATATTTTTTATATTTCAATATACTCCCCCCCTATGTTAATACACTTAAAAGATCGATCAATTTTTTTTTTAAATCCCTCATAAAAATATTTTTTATCCTTGGTATAAAAGTGCTCCTCTACTGCCGCCTTCAACGCCTCATCGTCAAAAAATCGATTTCCACGCAGATCCTTTTTGAGATTGGGGAACAAAAAGAAGTCGCTGGGGGCTAAGTCCGGACTATACGGTGGATGAGTTATAGTTCCGAACCCACATTCAGCAATAGCTGCCTTGGCAATATGAGCAGTATGGACAGGGGCGTTGTCATGCAGAAGCAGAATACCTTTAGACAACTTTCCTCGCCTTTTTTCTTTTATTGCGTCCCTTAATTGATGTAGAATATTCGCGTAGTACTGTCCCGTGATATTTACACCTTTTTCTTTATAATCGATCAACAATACTCCTTCACGATCCCAAAATATTGTTGCCATGACCTTGCCAGCGGAAGGGACGACCTTGAACTTCTTGGGATGAGCTGAACCCTTAATGTGCCACTGCATGGACTCCTGTTTACTCTCTGGGTCATAATGATGAACCCAGGTTTCATCTCCAGTAACTATCTTTTGCAGCACCTCATCAGGATTTTCACCACACAGGTCAATAAAATCGGAACAGCAAGCTGCACGCACATCTTTTTGAAGTCGAGTCAGCATTCGCGGAACCCATCTTGCACTGACCTTTGACATATTGAGATGGTCATGGATAATGTCATGTACGGTACCAATAGAAAGATTGGTAACTTGAGCTATTGATTTTATCTTCACTCGACCATCTTCCAATATAAGGTTTTCCACCTGATCAATATTTTCTTGTGAAGTAGCTACTACAGGCCGGCCAGGTCTAGGGTCATCTTCAATACTCTCCCTGCCACGTTTGAATTCGCTTGACTACTTTTGAATTGTAGATAAAGAAGGAGCAGACTCACGGTAAACACAATCTATTTCCTCTTTTATGGTTTTTTGGTTTTTACCCTGTTTCGTCAAGAATTTTATTACGGAACGATGTTCTAATTTCGTTAACATTGTTAATTCACTCATTGTGTTCGTGTTTGTTCAGAAATTGCAGAAAAACAAAAGAACATCTCGGTTTGAATTATACTTTTTTTTAATGTCAAAGAATGAACCTTACCAGCCAGTAACAAAACAAATTCAAAAAGAGGTTATAAGATATCAATACCGAGAATATTTTGAACGCCCCTCGTACCTATATTCTCTCCTTTCTATTGTATAAAATTCTCGTGTCACAGTGTTTGTAACAAAACTCCTCCGAAACGGCTTGACCGATTCTTATTAAATTTTGTGTGTATATTATTCAGCAGGTCTGAGTATAGAACGTAAACATTTTTTTAATACGCTTTTATTAGGTCTACCTGTATGTATAACTATGTAATGTAATGGAATCTTGCAAGTTAAATTTGACCCACTTTCCGATTTCCGATTGAGCTGAAATTTTGCACGAATATGTAAATCGCGTGACAATGCAATATTATGATGACGTGGAGCTGATCTGATGATGGAGCTGGAAGGTGGCCATAGGAACTTCGTAATAAAACTACATAAACCCATCGAATTTGGGCTCGCTTGATTCGTCTTGAGGGGTAGATGAAGGATTTACAAAGAAAAATACAGTCAGAAATAAAACTTTTTCTATGTACCTATTATTGGTGTGAGTTGTGACGTGTCGTTTTCCGAATGATCACTATGCTAACTAATTCATAGTAAACACAGTCAATGTAATGTTTCAGTCTATAACTAGCGTCATGCGTAGAAGGAGATAAGATAGGAAATACAAATATTACGATAGGATAGGCAATCGTACTTATGATGGGGAAACTTCACTTAAGTCTGTTTATAAATTTCCGGTGTATGTGTGGAAATGTACTTATGCTGTGATTGAATCCTCGAGATAAATTCATAATGACAATGAGACGTGGTAAAGTTACGTGGCTAGCACAGAATATTTAATAGTACTGCATACAGAATGTCCGCAGTAGAACTGGGGTCACCGACATAGCCCGAAGAATTGCGAGCCTTAAGTGGCAGTGGGCGGGGCACATTGCTCGCAGGACTGATGGCCGATGGGGCCGGAAAGTTCTCGAGTGGCGCCCGCGAACCGGGAGACGAGCTGTCGGTAGGCCTCCAACAAGATGGAGCGACGACCTCGTGAAGGTTGCGGGAAACCGGTGGAAGCAAGTAGCACAGGACCGGTCTGAGTGGCGAGCCTTGGGGGAGGCCTATGTCCAGCAGTGGACGTCTTTCGGCTGAAATGATGATGATGATGATGATGCATACAGAATGGCCACGGAATCACCCGCCTGAATCTGGCCGGCGCGCAACTCGCCCTTACCGTCATTTGTTTCATCCGGAGATGGAGAGTGGATCATGGGCCCGCGTACTGGTACACACACTTTTACAAGTGTACAGACGTCCTCGCACGCAATCATTGACACTTCATTCGAAATGTGTTCGAAATCGTGCTTTTATAGTTTATAGCCCGTGTCCGCAATGTGCCCGTAGGGTACCTAACCACGCCGAACACGATGAACCAAGCCGTTCCTGAGATCCAACGCGGTGTAAAACTGTAAACCAACTTGCAGCTCGGTAACGTACGCCGTGAACAGGCTATATAGGTACTTCATACTAATAGGTATTTATTTATTGTCTCATGGTTTAGCAAAATACAAAAAGGTTAGGTGCTTCGAGAAGTTTAAGTGTACCAATTTTAGCCTAGATGTTTTGGAGGTAGGTACTATTTATTTGCATAATCAGATCCTGGATATTGTTACGGTGTACGCTAGCGTCAGCCGTGGTGGCCTAGTGGTTCGACCTACCGCCTCTCATGCAGAGGGTCGGCGGTTCGATTCCGGCTCGCACCTCTAAGTTTACTTATGTGCGAAATTCTATTTGAATTTACCACTGAGCTTTTCGGCGAAGGAAAACAACGTGAGAAAACCGGCGCGCATCTGCGAAGTAATTCAAAGATGAGTGTGAAGTCCCCAATCAACTGGGCCCGCGTGGGGACTACAGCCCAAACCCTCTCGTGATGAGAGGAGATCTGTGCCCAGCAGTGGGACGCAAATGGGCTGTAGTAGTAGGTACGCTATCTTGCTTGACCGTCACGCGATACAATGGATGGCAGCGGTGACCAAAATCTGTCTGAAGGTCCCCCTGTCTTGTCGTTCGTTACGTCTTTCTTTCTTTAGTAAACAAAAAAAAATAAAAAAACAAGTTTTCCTGTAATATATTCGCAAGCGTCACAATCGTTATCGCTCAAGTATGTTGGCGCCAAGTTGTGAAATATGACGCCATCTGATTGCATGTTTCGCTTCTTGGAATCGTCAACTTGAATGTTGCGTTGGTACCAACCAGTAGACCAACAATTGGTAGACTTTGAAGTCTTTGGAGTATATTTACGAGACTTCAAAGCTTAAAAGACCTCAGAGTCTTTTGAATCCTTTTTCGAGTCTTATTAAGGCCGTTCCCTGACCCATCGTCGTCAAATTGCTCATGTAAGATCATACTTTTCCAAGAAATGTTAAAAGTTAAAAATATAAAAAAGAAAACATATGTTAGGTATATTTGATTATATCATCTTTACATTGACAGCTTTCGTTACACGGTTCACGAAACTTCGCTCGATACAATTTAATTCCTCTCTAGTAACCTCTAACTCGGACCTTTAATCCAACTTTACTCCAGTTTATTATATCAAACAGTGTAAAACTAAATATAACAGAAAAATTATCCATATTATATTTATAGAATTTTTTATAGAAATTAAAACGTGTTAAAAACTAACTAAATTGGGCGTTCTGTGCGTAGCGCTTTCTATTTCGACAGTGTGAGTGTGTGTGAGTGACAGTGACGGCTGAGCTGGGTATAGGAACGCCCTTAAGCCCTATTAGAAAAAAAAAACTGTCATACGCATAACCTGCTAGAGAGATAACTATAACCAATGGCAAAGAGCCTTGTAGCAGACGCCATTTGAAACAAAAAAAAAAACTATATCCAGGGGAGAGGGGCATTCTTCATATCTTTGCTTTATGGGAAATTCAACAGCATGAGGGATGAGGGTGAAAAATTCAACAGCCTATAGGTGATGTTGATCATAAAAAACTCTACAAGTGTTAACCAGTCCAAAAACAGACTAGATAAACTCTCTTACTAACATGAACTCTAACAAAATATGATTTAGACGCATCAGCGAATAGCTGCCTGTCTAAAATTAAATAAATAAATAAATAAACAGAGAAATGCGAGAGTACCCCGTCTAAAGTACCTACGAAACAATCATAGCATAATCTAAAAACATCATGAGTCATGATTATCGGCTATGTAGGCGTGCTTATCACGTGATATCGTGATGGGATGGAAATCACCTGGGTACTTAGGTAATGAGCGATCACATAATTACTAGGTTCCGGTTTGGTTTCGGTCTAAATTAGGAGAATTTTACTGGTATGATACCTATGACTATGATCTATGATCTGATGTGACTAGCTCCATGTTCTATAATCCATATCCATACTAATATTATAAATGCGAAAGTAACTCTGTCTGTTTGTCTGTTACCTCTTCAGGCTTCAACCGCTGGACCGATTGAGATGAAATTTGGCATGAACATAGTTGGGGTCCCGGGAAAGGACATAGGCTACTTTTTATCCCGGAAAAACGCATTGTTATTGCGGCAACGCGATAAACGGATTCCACATGGGCGAAGTCGCGGGCAGAAGCTAGTTAGGTATGTCAAATTTAGAACCCTTATTCTTTGTATGAGTTAGTATGTACTTTAAAAATCCATGGTTGCGAAGTGTATTAATATTCAATTTCCTTATTAAAACTATTGTAATGGAACTTGCATGTGGAAACGGGAAGTAATTAGAATTGCTAAAGCTAATTGCTGAATTCCTAAAGCCGGTTGAAGTTTGGGTCAATCAACTGTTTCTTGGGCTCAAGTCCCCCCCCAAAATCATCTAAGTGTATTTGTGAGCAATTTATTTATTCACCCAAACAAAAATCTTGGACCCAAGCCCCCCAAACAAAAATCCTGGATACACCATTGATCATGCCATTTTTTTGGATTAATTACCTACATTTTATCATAATGATCTCAAATACTGGATGTAAGTGTATGTGTTTATGTATTGAAATGGTCAAAATATACATATGTGAAAATAGTTGTTTATACATATGTAAACACCAAACTCTTTTTTTTTAGTAAAAGTAGGTTTTTAGAGCTTTATCAACTTGAATTAACTAAACGTTTTTCAATGACTACAATATTTGCAATTCATATTGTAATTATTATGATACAACTGATAAAATAATGGCACTTAAATGAATACAAATGATTTTCATGAATCAGTGAGAACATTTTATAAAGAGCTAATTGACACAAACTGGCCAGAAATTTGGAAAAAGTTTAAATAACACTACTGGCTGATTTATAATTATAAAAAAAATAAAGCAAGGAAAACAAACACGATGAACGAATGATAAGAACATATTTGTCGTCTACTTGAACCGAGCGCGTCTACAAAAACCCGAGATAAAAACGACCGTCTAAATTTACACATTTACGTCATACGGTAAACAAAGAATTTTTTCACTGTTAAACTTCGAATTTTCGATTTGAAACGCGTCAAATGTAAAGTTACTCACTTTTCCATTGATTCCTAATCCAAGGACGGTGTTCGATATGTCATAATCTTCTGTAATAGGTGTACATTTCGGCTGCCTCGTAGTATTACTCATGTTTACAGTCAAGATTCTTTCACACAAAACTTTGTTCACTAAAACTGCACAATTTATTATTTTTAACTAACACTGTTGTCTATTACTATACACCACTCTAACGCGTGTATTCAGTGAATACTTTCGCGTTGTAGTAAATTTCTTATCTAAATTTGTACGGATGACAAATCCGTTGAGCAATCACGATTCACGTTCACGACCAACACCAACACAACTGTAAATAGTCAATGAACAAACTCAACTCCACAGATTACTTCTGGTACTGGTGGGTGTAGTGTAGCGTAGCGAGTGACAAGTGTGAACTAATGCGCTTAAGCTGCCATCTATCGGCCATTGAGGTAAGCAAAATGGCAGTGTTGCTATTGGAGAATATCATTGCCACCAACCATTAGGGAACACATTATTAAATTAATTATTTGACAGAAGTGTTCCTTTTAAATATGATTAATTAAATAAAAAGCCTTTGATAGAAATCGATTAATTACATTAAGAGGCGTATTACACAGAATTATTTAAAGTACACCACACACATACAGACTTGTTCTGTGTAGAACTCCAACTTCATCAAGGTAAGTCGTCCGTTGCTAGGTGAATGTGGGGGCTCGCTACATATACCTAAGTACAATTGCATGTACGATTAGAAGTGAAACAAGGAAGAAGCTTTAAAAATAAAATGACTTTTATTGATGTAAAAAGTTCCATTGTAAGTACTTATCACATTAATACCGTTTTAAAGCAAGATTTATGACTATTATCATGACGGTTGTTGTTGATAAAGTAAACAATGTTATAATATCATAAAATTGTCAAAATACAATTAAAAAAAATAGTTACATTTCGATTTTTAATAGTAGTTTTTTTTAATTTACTTACATTTTTAATCACTTAACGTTGTTTTTCAATACATACCCGAAGTCAAGTCAGTTAAGTTTCTAAAAGTAGAAAATTCAATCTCTTGCATCGACTTTACGTAGACTTCGTGATTCGTAAAATGACATACATTAATTATATTATAATAATATGCTTGTATCGGTGATCCTACAGATAACGAAATAGGAATTTCCCTATCTCTTTTCCAATAAACCCTATTCGGGATGTCAAAGTGACAGCTAAGTGAGTCAGTACATCCCATAGCCCAGACATCGTTCGGCGCATAAAGTGAGATAACTGAATCGGTCCAGACAATCGTGGATGTGTGTGAATACGCAACGCAATGTATAAAGTGCGCTTTTTGGAATAGTATTTGGAGAGTGATTTTTTGTCTCGCTAAGACTAGGGGAACGACTGTTTCTATTTTGTACAATAAAGTGTTACTTACGTACTTACTTACTTACTATCCTTATTTACTACTACTACTACAGCCTATTTGCGTCCCACTGCTGGGCACAGGCCTCCTCTCATCACGAGAGGGTTTGGGCTATAGTCCCCACGCGGGCCCAGTGCGGATTGGGGACTTCACACACATCTTTGAATTACTTCGCAGATGCGTGCAGGTTTCCTCACGATGTTTTCCTTCACCGAAATAGGTTTTCTATCCTTATTTGGGATATGGGAAATCCCATTTACCTTATTTACCAACTGTTCAGTCAAACTCGTATCCTGAGAATTAGTGAAAGCAAATAAAAATAATACGAGAGAGGGTCTAGACTACGTAAGCAAACACAATGGATTGTTGAAAATTTGCTATCTACAGCGCCTTCCTTAAATTACCTCCCGAGCACCATCATCCATAAAAAAACACTAATCAATTGTATCCTAAAACACATTACTCGTGCCGTGTGTAGGCTTGCAGGGCCGTTTGGCAGTGGCCCTGCAAGTAGGGTCGTCTGTAGCTCCCGTAAACTTTCGTCTGCAACCGCCGCTTTACTTCTTCGAACTATTGACGTAATCCTTTTCGAACATATTGCTGTAGTTAGGGTCATCCACAATCTTCGGTTTCCTTTGAGATTTCGGGATGGGTTTAGCGTACAAGTCGCTCGTTTGAATGTAAGGCTCCGCGTACGTAGACTCTCGGAACCTGTTTGGATCAGCGTATAGAGCATCGCTCATATCGTTTGAGTCTTTCGGTTCGCTGTAGTTCCGTTCAACGATGGGCGGACTGTGAGGTATCAGTGTGCGTGGCGTAGGGGCCGGCAAGGTGTTGTATGAGTTCTGGTTGTCGCCTAAATTGACGTAATTTTCTCCTACTGGCTGAAAAACAAAGCGTCGGTTTAAGTTAAATAAATTTGGAGTTCGTTTTTTATGTCATTAGAATTGCCATCGAGATTTATCTCCCACAGAGACAAGGAAATTTATAAAGAGTGTCAATTTCCTTACATTGCGGCGTACGTCGGAAAAGCTGAATATATGAGCAATATCCAATATCAAATGAAAACAGGCTACCTAGGCAGTGACATCTATTATCGCATTTAACACTTATTTCGGGCGCAGCATAGCCCTGATTTCCATGAAAGTTGTCATTATAATTTTACCTTACTATTTCTATACCTACTCTCCCATCAGTTTCGTGAAAAAGTTGTAGTATGCTAGTTTGATCACTTGCCTCATGCAAAGGTTCGTGAATTCTTGTATTGGGCTTATTGTGATTGTCACTTGGTTTATCACCAAGGCAACCGATACATTTTTTGTACGAACACGAATCACTTGTCATCAAAGTGTTTAGTGAAAGTCCAAACATGGTCCAAACTAACCAATGTGATAACAAGTAGAATGATATGAGTATGAGTATGAGTACCGCATGTAAGGTTCAGAAAAAGTACCAGCTGTCTTGGGTATCACATAACAAGTCGCATTCGCAATAAATCCCCATTAGCAACTTTGGAAACTCTCTGGAAACACACTTTTTAGTGCTTCATATTTCAAACGTGCCATCAAATCACGGAAAAATATCATCATCATCATCATCATCATCATCATCGTCATCATCATCATCATCATCCTTATCGTCATCATCATCGTCATTATAATTTCAATTGAAAGACGTCCACTGCTGGGCATAGGCCTCCCCCAAGGCGGGCCACTCAGACCGGTTTTGTGCGACACGCATCAAATATCCAGCTAAAAATTTCATAGTGAGTGAGTAATATATTTACCGCAGATGATTTCTTTTTGAAAACTATCACAGCACAAACGCTTACGCAGACTATAACCACGGCGGCTCCAATTCCCAATATAAGCGTAAAGTTCTCCTTAAAGAAGCCTTTACCTTCTGAAAAATAAATAATAAGACTATGTATACTCTGAATAAGCGTCACCGCGAGTAAATCCGCCGCTAGAAGCGCTTGCAGTTCTACGAGGTGAAATTTTGCCAATTTAGCTCATTCTATGCCATAATACATGCTAAATTGGCAACACTGAGGTCTCCGAAACGTCAAATGCCAGTGTCATTGACTTTTACCATTGTATGAAATGACTAATAATGATCTAAACAAGAGACTATTTTGGAACGTGTGAAAGTAGAAAACTTACAGAATGAGAATGTACAAGAAGAATTTCGTAATAAGTTAAATGATCGGTTTGATGGTATAGATGGGATACAAGAAATGGAAGTTTTATGGGAAACATTTAAAAATAAAGTGGTGAGTGTTGCTGTTGAAGTGTGTGGGGTATCCAAAAGAAGGAAAGGAAGAATGCAGAAGAGTGAATGGTTTGATAAGGAAGTACGTAAGGTTGTATCCGAAAAGAAAAAAGCATGGTTAGACTGGCTAGCAGTTAAAGCTAGTAAAAGAGTAGGACAGGTGACAAATGAATGCGTTCAGGAAAAAAGAGAGTTTTACAAGAAGCTAAAAGAAAAAGTGAAAGCAATCGTGGATAAGAAGAAGAGTGAGTGGTCAGATGCATTAGACCTAAAGCTATCAGATAGCTTTAGGTCTAATGTAAAACTGTTCTGGAAGTCCATAAGAACTGCCCGTGGAAAGTCGGCCATATCGGAACTTGGCAAAATCAGGAGTGAAAGTGGAGATTTGTTAAATGAAGAGGAAAGTGTGCTAAAGAGATGGAAAGAATATTTTGAAAGTTTGTTTGGAAAAGGACAGGTAGTAAATGATGATTGCAACGAATTTCAAGACGATGTGAATGAAAGTGAAATTAGTCTAGATGAAGTAATGGAAGCACTGATTAGTTTGAAAGTAGGTAAGGCTGCTGGGTGTGACAGAGTTTCAGCTGAGATGCTTAAAGCTGGAAAGGGTGTAGTTGCGAGTCAGCTGTACCGCCTTTTCAACCTGTGTTGGAGGATAGGCCGAGTACCAAGTGACTGGTGCAAGGCTGTAATCGTACCGTTGTTTAAAGGGAAAGGGTCACAGCAGGACTGCAAAAACTACCGGGGAATCAGCCTCTTAAGTGTTGTGGGGAAATTATATGCAAAAGTATTGATTGAAAGGGTAGTGAAAGAAACAGATGAAAGGATATGGGATGTTCAAGCAGGATTTAGAAAGGGAATGGGATGTACGGACCAGGTTTTCTCCTTACGTGGCATAACCGAAAAGTTTTTGGCTAAAAGTCACAAGGTTTATTGCGTATTCGTGGACCTGGAGAAAGCTTACGACCGAGTGGAGAGGGATGAATTATGGAAGGCCTTGTCTATGAAGGGGGTGGACGACAACCTGATTCGAGCATTAAAATCTCTATATGAGAATTCTAGTGCTTGTGTCAGGGTGAACGGCGCGTACACTGATTGGTTTAGGATTGATAAAGGTCTTAGACAGGGATGTGTAGCGTCGCCGTGGCTGTTCAATGTGTTCATTGATGACTGCCTAAAGGAATTGAAAGAGAAAGAGTGTGGCTTAAGAATGAATGAGTTACTCGTCAAATGTCTCCTTTATGCGGATGATCAAGTAATACTTGCGTCATCAGCTGAGGAGTTACAAGAGATGGTAACAAGTCTGCATGTGTCATTAGAAAGAAAGGGTATGAAAATCAACGTAAGCAAGACGAAAGTTCTGGTTTTTGAAAGAGATGAATTTAGGACGCTGTGTGAAATTATGATAGGGGGTAAGAAAGTGGAACAAGTGGATGAATTCATATATTTGGGTTCAAATTTACTAGGGATGGAAAGTGTGATGGTGACATAGAACGAAGAGTGAATGCTGGAAATTCAATTAATGGGGCATTGCATGCTTTTATGACTAGCCACAAAGTCTCGGCAAAGGCTCGAGTGGCTGTACATAGAGGTGTGCTAGTGCCGACACTTATGTATGGTAGTGAAAGTTGGGTATGGCAGAAGAAGCACGAAAGTAAAATCAATGCTGTAGAAATGAGAGCATTGCGGAATATTGCAAATGTTAAATTGAGTGATAGGGTAAGGAATAGCGTGATAAGGGAGCGGTGTGGTGTGAAAGAGGATGTAGTGACAAAAATAGAAAAAGGTATGCTATATTGGTTTGGTCATATGGAAAGGATGAATGAGAGAAGACTGACAAAAAGTATTTATATGGCTAGTGTGAATGGAGGTGCTGGAAGAGGAAGACCGAGGCGAATGTTCTTGGATCAAATTCAGGACAATCTGATTAAAGGCCAGGTCAAAAGTACTTTAAACCGACGAGCATGTATGCGGAACGGGATGAAAGTTGAAGAAGCGAGAGAAGTATGCAAGAGTCGTAGCAAATGGAAAGAAGTGGTCTCTGCCTACCCCTATGGGAAAAAGGCGTGATATTATGTATGTATGTATGTATGAAATGACAAACGTTGACATTGATAACCACCTCCATAGTTATAGATAGTGGCGCCAGCTAGTGAGAATGAAATACAGTGGCCCTCATTTAGGAGAGCATACACATTCTCAACTCCCCCCCCCACCCCCCTAAAAATCCTCTTTATGGATGGAATTCCCGTCAACTCTTTGTTAGCGGACATTTGCGTCGTAATAACTGCGGTTGATTCAAGCACAGTTGACGAACTCCTGGTCGTTAAATATGGCTGCCAAGCTGTCATTCCATACAGAAACGTCATTTTGTGCCATAGTAAAATATTTAACGTTAACGTTAACTTTAACGGACGGTTTGAATCAACCCACCCTAAGGGTGAGTCCGATCTGTTTAGTAGAATTGGAGCTGTGCGTCGATAGATCAGCTATATTTAAGAAAATGACTATTGTGCCGAGCCCACGAAGTCAAAAATGGAAAGAAATTGTTTAGTGAAAGCAATGACAAGGTAATTATAATTACCTGTACTAGTTAGCCTTATCCTTATTCTTATACTTCGTATCACCCGTAGGCGATTCTTTTTTTAGCTGTTTTTTTTGACTTTTCCCGATTATTTTCCTTAGCAAATTTCATCCACTTTTCGGAGCTCACAACTCAATGAGGGTCACCGCGAGTGAATCCGCCGCTAGAAGCGCTTGAATGTGCCATATTACACGCTAAACTGGCAACACTGATGTCTTCGAAACATTGACATTGACACTATTGTATGGATGCGTTCCGAATCGCGCTCAGTGCGCTCACAGCACCTTGCATCCCTTTTTCTCTTAGTCAATTTTCAAGAGGGAAAAGGATGCAAGATAATGTGAGCGCTCTGAGCGCGATTTGGAACGCAGCCTGGAATGAGACATTTGAGAATGAGGCACTGACAGCCAACAGCTCGTAAAAACAATGGTGCCAACGGTGAGCTGCAAAATGGTAAATTCCCTTTGGAAGGATTGGTTCGATCATAATAATTCTTACCATATGATTGTGTTTGCTCAGTTTCCCTAGGTGTTTCGTCAGTGTTAGGTGGATTTGCTGGATGGGGTACTGTATTTATCGGCGGCTGAGCTAGACAGACAGACATACGTGCAAGATAAGGAGTAGGTATATTAATAAATTGCAAGTGGGTTGCCTAGCTAAATATGCGAGAATCGATATTTATTAAATAACTTGGAATTTGCGTAATCCGACGATACTATATGTCATACATAATAGATGGTTATTGTTATAGAAGTATTGAAAAAACTAGTTTGACCCGTAAAAAACCCGTTAAATCAATATCGGGATAAAGATCCTATGTTATTGCCAGGGTCTCAAACTATCTCCTTACCAAATTTTATTCAAATTGGTCCAACGTGAAGGAAGGACAATCAAACAAACAAACACACTTTCGCATTTGTAATAGGATACAATTATTACACATTTGTAAATGGATAGTATGGATGGATTAATTCGAGAAAGTTATTCGAAAAAAGGTGTTTTTTCCCTCGCACCTTATTCTTATTACTTATCCATACATATTTAGCTACGCAACCTACTCGCAATGGGGACTATCGTTTCTTTGCTCACCAGTTGGCGCCACTGTTGACTAAGCTCCAGAGGCATAGCTGTCAAAGGCGACTTTATATAAGATCGGCGCCGAAACAAAGCTTTCAATCTTGAATCTCATTAAGTTTATTAATTATAAATAACTAACATCATATCGAGTAGCTATGCCGCAATGTTGTGCAGTTCCGTTTTGTTTGAAAAAAAAATCATAGCGTTTACATTCATCGCCAAATAATCCATATTTGCGATAATTTTACGAAGGAGATCACTTTTCAACAGATAAATTAAAGAAATTTATAATTTATATCACGAAGCCCGCCAAAACCAGTGAAAAGTGAATGTTATTGGACCTCACGTGACACTAGCGCCTCTAGTGGCAAATTCAGACACGGTAGCCCCCATTTGTTAATTAAAATACTTCATTATCTATCATTTAAACTTGGGTTGCCTCAATTTATTTTTCATACAGGCTGCCTAGGCAGTGACATCTGTTATCGCATTTAAAAATTTGTACAAAGGTTCTCATTCTATTCTAGATTTATCTTACTTTTCCTAAGCTGTTTATACTGGGCCAAGTAAAACGTTGTGAACTTGTGACCATATTTTACCCACAGAATCAGCTATCGATTCTAAGCATGTTTTTTATTTTAGGTTTTTAATTATTTTCGAGTTGGAAATAGTACATTATTGCAGAGGCCGCCAAGTAGCGCATTGCCGGACGAGTCAGTTACAAGGCTGAGCGAAGCGAAGCCATCTATTAGTACGAGTCCGGCAATCGCAAGTGAGGCCGAGGTATATATATATAATGCTTTTCTCAAACAGCGAGGAAATACGTAAGGTCAGTCGGGGCAAGTGCGCCAGGATGGGGTTAGTGCGCCTAACATAAATATATCGAAATCTATAAATATTACTCAACTAGTAGTTGGCTTTTTACAAGGCATAGGGGCGAAATAAATTTAGGCGTACTTACCCCACATCACTATTTACTACTTCCATGATCGTGGATGATTTGGCCATGGAAGTTTTACTTATTACCTCCATGGATTTGTCAGTTTCCGTACAGAGGTGTCTCAAGCGAATTAAAAAAAACACACACGACAATAATGTTTTTGCTGGCCAAGGCCGGCAATGGACAGCCTCGCGTCTTCTTTTTTTGAAAGTAACACGAACATTTCCGAGCATGTTTGAGAAAAAAGATTTTTTTTGTAAAGTCGGTTTACGGACGATCATTTTATACGTAATGCTACAACGCTACTATTGCGTAATGTTTTTTGTTGAAAAATCATTTTTTTTATTATCTATGCTCCACTCGACATGCGAGAGGGAAACACTCGCCCCTTCCCTTTCTTTCAACATGGCCTGAACGGCATCGCCGTAATTCTTGTGATCGTCCCATTTTATTTAAATATTTTAATACATTCGACAAACAAATGTAGTGATTATTTTATAAATAAATAAAACTCATTTGGACATCATCACATAGTTTTTATCGTTAGACAAGATCTTAATAGCAGGCGAGACGCAAAACTACTGCGCACGTGTTAGCTCATCAGGTTATGCGCCCAGCTCGCTTCCACTGCGCATTTTTTCGTGGGCGCAGCTGGCGTTCATCCGTTTAAGTATATCGTTATCAAGTCAAAAAAGTATGGCCCAGTATGGGATTGATGGTGTGAGTGATACCTGAATCCAATTTTTTTTTTACCAACGTCCAAAAATTAAAAACCAAAAAACATGCTTAGAATCGATAGCTGATTCTGTGGTTAAAATATCGTCACAGCGTTTAGCTTGACCCCGTACTTTTATATATCTTTCAACACTGCATTGCAAAACATACTTACGTTTTGTTCCTGTTGTAGGCCTCGGTTTGAATATATAACTTATCGTGGTGGAAATTGGGTTGGAAGTATAATTGTCTTTTGTCTCCGACAAGTAACAAACTATTTTGCCATTACCTTTTATTTTAAATGTATGACTTATTGTAACATTCTTTTTTTTATCGGAGAAAGTAACTGAAAAGGACAATATAAAACGTTAAAGGATTTGACAGAGTGAATTATTTATTATTAACTAGCTTCTGGTTTGCCCCCGGCTTCGCTTGGAATAGGGGGGTGTGAGTGGATGGGGGGGGGGGGGGGGTGCTAGGGGTCAGCTGGGCTATCCCCCCCCAAACAAAAATCCGGAATGATGGCAACAGTGAGTTTCTTTTAAGAATAAAAAGTAGCCTATGTCCTCCCCTGATTTCCACGCAGTGAACTTTAAGCTGCTAGATTTAAAGTTCAACTTGACGCGCGAGCGATCCTATAGGGAACAGAGAGATCCCTATTTAAGACTTCGAATATTGCCGCAGCAGTAGTGGATATCCATGTCTTTGTCTGGTCTAAGACATTCTAAACTCTTCATTGTGCCCATGCTGGAATATGGAGTGTGGAATGTGTCTTGGTAAGGAGCGCAATCTTATATGGCGAAACAGTGGAAAACGTGTCGAGCGGATTTGATAAGCAACAAAACAAAACACACTCTCCTCACAACCGTTTTCGCTGCGATTTCGCCTCAGCAGCGCCATCTGAAGGCGCTACTGCAGACTATCCGCCTAGGTGGCTTGACACTTGTGGCGACCGCAGCGCCCCCAACCTACCCGATTTGGTGTCCACTTCTGTAACCACAGAACACAGATCGAGATAGAATGCTAAAGTTTACCTACCGCGCGTGGAAAAAAGTAGAAATTATTACCACTTTGCTCGCTTCCAACCTCAGTTCGCTTCCGACCGCCTTCCGCGAGCAACGTCACATCAAAAAAAGAAAATGACTAAGTGTGCCGTAGTTAACTGTACAGATAACACCAGCGTTGGTGGAGTTGGTCATCAGGGTGTTACCTGGGCATTTTCATTATAACTTGTACCCCCTGGTTTTGACTGTGTCCCACTACTTTAATATTTTATTACTGCCATTTATTATTGTTTATGAATATTTGAATGACATCTGTATAAACTATATTCCTTAAACTATAGATTCCAATGATAAATTGACCTAAATTATGCTAAATGTAATTATTATGATTTTTTAAAGCCGCTCGGGTAGCACTTTTTGACGTGTCCCACCCCAGTATCGACATTTTTAAAGTTGCATTATTCAAAAACTATTGAGAAATATGCAGTAAATTGATGTTGTCCATAATCTACGTTAGTGTACACATCACAGGAATAAATATTGTAATAAAATTAATAGTATTTCATATTTAAATCTTAGTTAATATAGTGGTACCTAAATCTGTTGCCACCTGACATGTCAGGTTTGTGACCGTCAAAACGGGGTCAAACAATCCACCAATTTCTTTTTTTATTATATAAATGGCGACATTGGATATCACGTGATCAATCAACCACAAGTTTAAAAATCTAGTGTGCGCACGAGCGGCGTGAAGCGAGGTCGTGCCAGTGGATTCGCCACCGTCAACTTTTCGTCAGTCAGGTTTGTGATCGATTTCTAAAAAATAGGAGCTATTTCGTGATATCTATATATTTTTATTAGAAAGAGTCGTTATACCTGAACTGCTTTTTATAAAATCTGTTGACAAAATGTGTAAAACGTATTTGTAATATTTTTTCAATCAGAATGTTCCAGTAAAACGTGACTTCAGTTTTGTGACCAATCGTCTGGTCACGTATTGCCTGACCACCAAAGTCACAAAACTGACCTCATTAAGATGGTTTTACATGGGAGTTATTATTAACCAACTTGAAAAAAGAGGTTAATAATTCGATACGTATTTAATATTATTGGATAATGTATTTGGCCTTCCAAGGACATATAAAAAATATTGTTGGTGTATGAATGCATGCATGTTTAAACTAGGTATTTATTGGACTTTGACTATTCTTTTTTTATTTGCCCTTTGAGGGAGGTTATTGTTATCATTTATGTATCTTGATTTTGTAATAGGTTTTAAGAAAAACAAAATAAAATTGAGCTCTAATAATAATATTATGTTGCTAAGTATAGGTAGAGTGATTTCTGTTGTGACTTAGGTCTAAAAGTTTAATTAATTAGTAAGACTGATTGTGATCCTCATAAAACATAAAAGTACTTACCTAGTAATTTAGTAGTTTAAGAGTAAAATTTTAATTTGCAAAATAAATTCGAAATAATACTACCTACTTTTCATTTATTAATCTGCTTAAAAGACTCCATATAAACCTAGCCTAATAATATTTTCCCTGTCAGTTTTGTGACTGTCCCGCTTTTTCAGATGTGAAGTTTTATTTTTATTATTTTATTCTTAACACATGCAAATTAATTTACCACTGTTGTGTTTAGGAAACAAGTTTATTCAATAGTATAAAAAATACTTTTCGACAAATATTGTTCGTTTAGCAACTATAAGGAAAATGAAGAGTGTCAGGGTACCACAAGTCACAAAACTGAATTTGAAACGACTTTATAGGCAATATTTTTTGTTTTTTCATTGATTTTGAGTGTTTTTCTGATAAAAATAATATTTAACTGCAATATGAATGTAATACGGTGTCACTTACTTAAATACTTTATGCTGTAGAAGATTGTTTATATAGTCACAAAACTGACAGGAATTCACTACAATGTCAGTTAAGTTCCTTGTTTATTTAAAAACTGAGGATATTTTAGGGGGACCGTGTTAAATTTCACTAATTTCAAGATATACTCTTTCATTTCGATTAAAAAAATCGAGAAAATAACTACCTTGGAAAAAAAACCTTAATTTTCATCGTGGTACACTTTTGAGTGAAAACGCCCACCTATCATCGGTAAGTACTTTCTGTCTTGAAATATCTGTTATTTTTGTGAAAACGATTTATTTTGTAGCTCTTTATTAGTTTTACCAAATTAGTAGCGAATGCCTTGTGTCCAATGCTCGTTTTCCATTGCGGCTTTAATCTGTTGCGCCAAACTTGCGCATATTGAAAACCAGCAATGTAAAAGTAGTCCGCGTTCCAGGCCGATTTCTCATTATTCTGTCAATAGTGATGTGCACCTGCTAATTTTAATGCCGATTTCATAATCGATTAAAATCAGACAGAAAAATGATAATAAAAATGCATATTATAATGTAGCTATAAAACGTGGTAATAAGTGAACAGCTAGTATTATCAGAAATACTTGAATATACTACGTGTACTATGAATGGAGTTACACGATCAGTATTTCATTTATCTATTGTTATTACAAGCTTTTATTTAGTTTCACATGTCCCGATGTTTGTTTGATTAGTTTGTTTGTCTGTCTGTAAACATAATTTAGTTCGAAAGTGAGTTTGAAAGAGATAGAGAGATGTTGTCAAATCCTCCATTGAAGCTATGCATATGAACAATCATAAAGTTTCTGGGTATTATTAGTAAATAAAAACCAACTTGCCTAAATTACGTCATCGTAATATCGTAAAACACTAGTAACAACCGGACCGGACTAAGTGGCGAGCCTTGGGGGAGGCCTATGTCCAGCAGTGGACGTCTTTCGGCTGAAATGATGATGATGATGACTAGTAACAACTACCGCGGTACCAAGGCATTGTACTTTAATTTAAAAACACTCGTTTTAATAATAAGTGTAAGTGTTAAAACATTTTAAAACTATTTCGCATTATGCTGTGGAAACGAATTATCATTTTTCTGTCGTGTTTTATCGATATGTAAATCGATTAAAAATGCTAAAGATCTTAAATCGTTTAGCCGCTTGACAATCGATGCTGTTAAATCGGAGTCGCGCATTTTTTGTTGCCCATCACTAAATTACTCTCGTGACGTCATCGTAGCGACGCAAAATGTTACACGCTTGGTTCCCATACAAATGGCGAACAACCGTACTCTATAGTATCTGATCTGTGTCTGTAACTAAAAATAAAGATTGCGCTCCTTTACTTCAACTCTCCATACTATGCTGGAAGGTGAATTTCCTTATGTAGGTATTATATTCTTGCAGACTTACAAACTTCAGAAGACCTTTTCTGTTCAGGGCTTTGTTTATTCTCCATTACCAATTTATACTTGGCTTCGGGGTATCTCTCATTCAAAATCGTAATAGTACAATTCAACTTGAATACGTCTTCGCTGGTATGATCGTACTCGTATTCAATTTTATTTACTTTTTTCATGGAAGGAGGTACTCCAATGACAAGTTCGATATTTTTCGCTAGACCTGAAATAAGTAAGACGAAAATCAAATAAACTTACAGGTTTACACAACTCAGAAGGCGCGTGGATTAAGCAATAATAGTCTCTGAGTCAACGACTTAAGGGCTTCGCCACGCGCCTTCTAAGTTGTGTCGTGCTATACCTAGTAGGTATTTTGTGCAATCGTTCAAGAAGGAAGTAGTAAAAGAGGGGTAAAAAAAAGTTAATTAAAAAACAAAAACACGAATGCTTAAAATGCACACTAATATTATAAATGCGAAAGTAACTATGTCTGTGTGTCTGTTACGTCTTCACGCTTCAACCGCTGGACCGATTGAGATGAAATTTGGCATAGAAACATTGGGGTCCCGGGAAGGGACATAGGCTTCTTTTTATCCCGGAAAAGCGCATAGTTCCCGCGGGAACACGATAACCGAATTCCACGCGGGCGAAGTCGCGGGCAGAAGCTAGTATAAAAAATAAACTAAAAAAAATACAAACTAAGACAAGGTAAGTAGTAGCCAACAAAAAAAAACAATTGAATTGAATAAACGCTAAGAACCTAGAGAATGGAATTTTTTCGCACATTTTCTTAAATAACTTTAAAAGGAATGGTCATAAAATTTATAAAAAATATATATTTGAGACACTCATAAGAATTACTTCCATTTGATATCGTACAATATAGTTTAAAATGGCGACCTTGATGTCTTTACTTCCAATTATTCATCGTATAAAAGAATTGTTCATTTGATACTTACTAGGTCCTAATAAAATTCCAATATTATCTACTTTGGTTATAATCCCCATCTAACAATTTTGTCAAAATCGTTTAATTTTAAGTATTAGAATGTTTTTCTTCTGTTAGCCTCAGTGAATATCTGTTCTGATCATGTCGTGTACATATGTTAATTGGACTGTAATCTAGACTATATACCTATGTTATATTCTTTTTTTCTGTAAATGATTACTGTCTGTAATATGTACCTTTTAAAATAAATAAATAAATAAAAATACTTTTTTATTTTTTACCAATTAACCCCCCAAAAATGGGGTCCAGTTTAATAGCACATTAAAGACCTGGGCGGTGAATTCGTTAATGTCCCAGATCGCAGGTGTTTGTGGCCATAAATATGCGATCTGGGGCTTTACGAATTACTTATCGCTCGCGGTTTGTCTAAAGTTTGACGTCTTGCCTTGGCCAGGAAGTGAGATTTTCTCCCAGCAGGCAGAAAATCCTACTTTACGGCCCAGGGTGACGTAAAATTCATTCATTTACGTTACATGTCCAGCTTTGAGTCTTACATAATGTACGAGTATATGTACCAAATTGCAACTCAATCGGTCCAGTAGTTTCGGAGCAAATTGGCTGGGACAGACGGACGAACAGATCACAACTGATCCTATAAGGGTTGCATTTTTTACCTTTCGAGGTTGAACCCTAAAAATGTAGAAAGGAACTCGCAACTCATAACGAATAGCATACAAACTAGCCTTACCTATAACTAAAACACTCGAAAGCACTAGATAAACACGAAACATGTTAAACACTTTAAAATCACAATATCAAGTAATCGAAACACATAATTATTTTGTATACGTTGTCCCGCTGTTTCATTAAACCCATGATTAAATAAATTAATGTATCATTAAAGGACAATACATTTAATATTAATTTTCCTCGGACACATCAATCGCTTGGCGTTCGTTGCGTTGACTAACTAAAGTTTACAATTAAGAGTCCCCATTACGCTCCTTTCCCCATACAAACGTAGTTACGTTTTATTTCGCAAACTACATATGGCACCAAATTTGACAAGTAATAGTAGACCAGAGATATTAGTGTCCAATAGTTATTTGTTATGCAAGGCTGCAAAGTTGTTGTTTGCTGTGAGTGCGTGATTGAGACCCGAGTGAACGAAGGATTCTAGGGTTGAACCACGAGCGAAGCGAGTGGTTCAAATATAGAATCCTGAGTGAAACGAGGGTTTCAAGGCACGAGACAGCAAACGACTTTGCTGCTGAGCGCAACACAAAATTTTTCACCTCACGCGCGATTTTTCGGGAAGAAGACTTAGTTCGGCGTCACGTACAGTTTGTGCTAACTCTGGAGGAGTTAAATTCGTATCTTCATCTAGATCGCTTCATCTAGATTCTAGATCGCTCATATTTTCTTTATTACTTCGTATAGGTATTCTAAATTACAAAACCAGCAATCTAAAATTTTTTGTTATGTTTTTTTTTCCGGAGGTTGCGTTCCAAATCACTCCTACTCGTACTTCAAGATTCAATTATTCATTACTACTACTACTACTACTACTACTACAGCCTATTTGCGTCCCACTGCTGGGCACAGGACTCCTCTCATCACGAGAGGGTTTGGGCTATAGTCCCCACGCGGGCCCAGTGCGGATTGGGGACTTCACACACATCTTTGAATTACTTCGCAGATGCGTGCAGGTTTCCTCACGATGTTTTTCCTTCACCGAAAAGCTCAGTGGTAAATTCAAACAATTATTCATTGAATACAGTTAAAATATACACATATTTAAGTAATTTTGTGATAAAACATAGTGAAATAATGAAATACATCTGAAACGGTGTATTATTAAAATTATATTATAATTTTATTAATGATGATATTAAGTAAATTGAACCTTTATTTTAATAAATCTCTCACGACGAATTGCGTTTCAGAACGTATCGTTGTTTTTTTATTGTGACAGTGGCGTCATGCGTCGTTGGAATTTCAAAAACACTTTCCACGCTAGCGGATAAAAATAACTTTTGCGCTCGGATATCAAGCTGCAAAACGACCACTTTCGAGCCAGTGAGGTGAAAAATACATTTTGCTTGTAATAAATTGAATAACAAAGAAACTAGGACCATTTTAGTTTCCTCCATACAAACTTTATAATTAAGTTTTTTGACTGTAATTTTATTGTGTTTTATTTTACCACGAATTTTACTAATTTTGGACGCTCACAATAGTGATTTGATTATGTGTACCAAGTTTCGAATCAATCTGTTTAGTAATTTGGGAATGAAAGCGAAACTACGTTTGTATGAAAAGTTGAGAAACGCCGTGCGGACGGGGGACTCTTAATATTTCGTTGCAACATGATATGATGTGTAGTAGTGTTAACTATCAGCTATAGGTACTGTGGTAGTAAGTGTGAGATCTCAATCACTAAACGTCTGGCTCATTCACAGCCTTCACAGGGCAGACACGGCCTATAAAAGCACGATTTCGAACACAATTCGAATGAAGTGACAATGTTTGCTTGCGAGGAAGTTTGTGTGCGTGTGAGGACGTTTGTACACTAAGTAACTTTTAAATGTGTGTTACCACTACGCGAGCCAACGATTCACTGTCCATCTCAGGATGAAACAAATGATGGTAAAGGCGAGTTGGGCGCGAGTTGCGCGCCGGCTAGATTGAGGCGGGTGATTCCGTGGCCATTCTGTATGTAGTACTGTTAAATAATCTGTGCTTATGTAGTGTAGGGCTATTTTTTCAATTAGTACCTAATTTTGTATCTGACTGCGCCAGAAGGCAGGCGCGGTCCCAGACAAAGATTGGGTGGGGGGGTAAAATTTGAGGGGGGAGTACCGAGGCCCATTATTGGTAAAATGGCCATGACCCCCCCCCCCCCCCTCCCTAGAACCGTCACTGCCAGAAGGAGGGTTATGTACATTTGCATGCAGTGTCTTTTTGTAATAGGTTGTTGGTTTTCAGCCTGTAAGGGATTAGTTACAATTGTCTAGGTTGTGAGAACAACACAATAAGTATCAACATTTTTTAGGCAGTCGGATTTTTTGTTTTATGCAACAACTAGCTTCTGCCCGCGACTTCGTCCGCGTGGAGTATGTGAACTACCATTTTTCCGGGATAAAAGTGAAAAAGTGCCCTATGTCTTTTAACGAATCAGTCTCGTAATGAACTGTCAAAGCGAAAATATGTTATCATCTAGGTATTACAGTAATGATGACACACTTTCATTTCCGTCGGGTTTTACATACTATATGTATAGGTATATGACTATGATGTCCACTTGCTGTAGTGATAAATAATTAAGTTTAGGTAAAAATCCGTGGTGGCCTAGTGGTTCGACCTACCGCCTCTCGTGCAGAGGGCCGGGGGCTCGATTCCGGCTCGCACCTCTAAGGTTACTTATGTGCGAAATTCAATTTGAATTCACCACCTGAACTTTTCGGTGAAGGAAAACATCGCGAGGAAACCTGCACGCATCTGTGAAGTAATTCAAAGTTGTGTGTGCAGTCCCCAACTGGGCCCGCGTGGGGACTATAGCCCAAACCCTCTCGTGATGAGAGGTGGCCTGTGCCCAGCAGCGGGACGCAAATAGGCTGTAGTAGTAGTTATTTATTTACTACAAATACAGTATCGATAATGTAGGTCCTACTACAAGGTACGGTTACTACGATTATTGTCAGAGAATAACCTTCGGCGCCCGATATTTTTAATTAGATTTCTCAATCAGTGCGCACGCCCGGCGCAGGCGACGACCGAGGGCTACTCTGAAGCCACAAAGTCCCCTCACCCCGGGGAACCCTGATCGTCGCTCCACTGACTGACAGTTCATGATATGACGTCACTCCAATTTGACATCCAGGCAAGGATGCCAGTACTCGTTTAGTGTGGCCAGATTAATAAAATCATAAATACTCTAACACGGCCATGTTTGTGTGGTACAGTACAGTTATTATATAAAAATAAAATCCATTACGTGGGCTCAAATGATTATTTTGGTAAATATAAATAAAAAGTAAAGGCAAAAAATATCTATGAAACTCATGTCGGCCGCAAGCTGCAGCTATCGATCGGAGACATTCACAACCCACCTTTAGAGCGACGTTATCACGTAAAATTATCGTTTGTAAACCGATTTTACAGACAACCAATTTTTGAAGTGAAAACTTCTTTAGCGGCGCTCTGCACTTTTTGTGATGGGGAAAAAAATGTTAAACTCGCGACAGATCACGTGACCGTAAGACGGACGCGTGACCTGATCGAAGAACTGTTACAATGTCATTGAAGCCAGTAGACCGCCGGCGCGGCGTAGGAGAGGAAGTATCTTCCTCTCTTTCTACCGCGCGGCGAAAATGTATGCCTGTACAAGCTTTCACTTCTGCCGGCACTCCCAGAGTGCAACCCGAGTTAACAGGCCATAACCCGCGCCTTCAGCCCCGTCAGCACAGCCGATGACCTGCTTATGAAGCACGTTCCGCCGATCTTGCCATCTTTCATATTTTACTTTATTAAATACTAGAATTAATGATTTAGTCTTGTATTCGCTTTCATCTGAATTACATCTAAATATTATTAAATAAATGGTTTTTTTAAACGACTTCCCGACCGCCGATACATAACTCCCGGTGTGTTTTTTTTTAAATCAAATCTCATGCATGACTTGAGCTCCAATTTGTTATCTAGTTCAAAAAAATTCAAGCACTTACGTGTTACTGTTGCGATTGCCGTCGTCGAGGTTGTCGAAGATGTTGGGGACGGAAACGAAGCTTAAAAGAAAAAATACATAAGCATTCATATTGTTACGGCCAACGCCATCTGTCGGCACGTTTAAAAAACAAATCAACTGTAAGGGATTCTTACGAACAGCACCATCTTTTAACTAGTGGCGACACCTCTGAAAAATCCTATAACGATAATGAAACTAGACCATAGAAAAATAAAGGTAAATCTATGCAAAATTATTCCCTAACCATTCCAAAATATCAAAAATGCACAACGTTAATATTAAAGTTTTCACTTCAAATCTGAATTGCGCTCGCATTTGTTAGGTATCTAGTTGTAAAAAAATTCAAGCACTTACGTGTTACTGTTACGATTGCCGTCGTCGAGGTTGTCGAAGATGTTGGGGACGGAAATGAAGCTTAAAAGAAAAAAAAAAACATACATAAGCATTCATATTGTTACGGCCAACACCAACTGTCGGCACGTTTAAAAAACAAATCAACTGTAAGGGATTCTTACGCATAGCACCATTTTTTAACTAGTGGCGACACCTCTGAAAAATCCTATAACGATAATGAAACTAGACCATAGAAAAATAAAGGTAAATCTATGCAAAATTATTCCCTAACCATTCCAAAATATCAAAAATGCACAACGTTAATATTAAAGTTTTTGTAGTATATAGGTATAAAATGTGGGTAGATTAAGGATTTTGCATGTGGGTACTTTCTCAATAAATCAGTTCGAGTCGCGAATTGGCGTTTGCTTGTGTCTCCTCTTCTAAAAAACCTATAAAATATAGCGATAAGCACGCACATAGGTACATTTGTGTACAGACGCACACCTTTCGGGTTGAGTTGCATACCGGAAAAGTTTCAAAGGTTTATGGAGGAGACGGTGAGGGGTCTGCAGGGGGTCACGGTGTTCCTCGACGACATCGCCGTCACCGGCCGCGACCGCGCGCACCATGTCGCCAACCTCAGGGCTCGCGAGACTGCGTGACGTCGGCCTTAGAATCAAACTTGAAAAATGCTCGTTTTTGCAGGATAGCATCACTTATGTTGGTTTTAACATTGATAAGCGGGGGTTACACCCAGACCCTGACAAGATTAAGGCTATAGTGGATGCGCCAGCCCCCAAAGATATCTCACAGTTGCGATCATTTTTAGGGTTAATAAATTATTATGCAAAATTTATTCCACATTTAAGCTCGACTCTTTTTCCACTGCATCGCTTATTACGCAAAGACGTCACCTGGGTCTGGTCGGCTGATTGTAACCAAGCTTTTACTTCTGTTAAAAAAGTAGTGGCTACTGGCTAGTGAAAGGGTATTAGTACACTATGACCCGGAGCTACCTTTAGTGTTGGCGGTCGACAGCAGCTCGTATGGCCTGGGCAGCGTGTTGTCCCACCGGTACCCGAACGGCGAAGAGCGCCCTATTTGTTTCGCATCGCGAACGCTTACTCAAGCCGAACGGGCGTACAGCCAACTCGATAAAGAGCCTTTGGCGATTATTTCAGGAGTTATAAAACATCACCAATATCTCTATGGACGTCATTTCATAATCAAAACGGATCATAAGCCATTGACGTTTATTTTCGGACCTAAGCATGGGTTGCCCCAAACCGCCGCCAGCCGGTTGCAACGCTATGCAACCACTCAACCAGGTTGGCAGCGTACGATTTCGAAATAGAATTCGTCAAGTCAAGTGACAACGGCAATGTGGATGCTCTGTCGCGGCTACCGCTTCCGGGTGGCCGAACAAAAGGCGCCGAGTCGGCTGTAGTTTCTTATTTGAATTATGTCGAGGACTCATTTCCTATTAGTGCAAAAGAAGTGGCGTCGAAGATACAGGGTGATCCGGTTTTAAGAAACATTTACAATTACTTGGTAAATGGGTGGCCGGCGGTCGTTAAGGCTGAGCAGGAGAAACCATATCTGATTAGGAAAGATAGTCTATTTATTGAAGGAGGTTGCATTTTATACAATCATAGGGTCGTCGTTCCGGACGCGTTACGTCAGCAGGTGTTAAGGGAGCTGCATGAAGGGCACCTGGGCGTTGTAAAAATGAAAAATTTGTCGCGCGGGTACGTGTACTGGCCGCAGCTGGACGCGGAGATCGAGGCGCTGTGCCGCGCGTGCGCCGCGTGCCGCCAGCAGCGCGACGCGCCGCCGCGGGCCACTCTGCATCCCTGGGCGTTTCCAGCACGCCCATGCACCAAGGTAAGCATTACTTAGTTACTGTAGATGCCCATAGCAAGTGGATCGAAGTACAGGTAATGACGAGTACCACCGCTGGAGCTACTCTATTAAAACTGCGGGAGCTGTTCGCTCGATTCGGGTTGCCGACCCAGGTGGTTAGCGACGGAGGTCCTCCTTTTTCATCCGCCGAGTTTGCC
>OZ020301.1:4123079-4301079 GCA_963971205.1 Aethes cnicana | reverse complement strand
ATACGTTAATTAACATAATTATAAGTAGTCTTATTTAGAAAGTTACGTAAAACCAGATATTATTTTTGTTAATTACTCAGGTATGTTACACAGTCCATCTTTTGACTTTAAAATTATATTTACAAACATACTTATGGCTTGTACTTATTAATACAGTTCCTTATTAGAATTTATGTACCTATTACCTATTTTAAGAGGGGAGGTGTAGTATATAGGTATAAAATGTGGGTGTGGGTACTTTCTCAATAAATCAGTTCGAGTCGCGAATTGGCGTTTGCTTGTGTCTCCTCTTCTAAAAAACCTATAAAATATCACTGTTTTCACTTCAAATCTGACTTGCGCTCGCATTTGTTAGGTATCTAGTTGTAAAAAATTCAAGCACTTACGTGTTACTATTGCGACTGCAGTCGTCGAGGTTGTCGAAGATGTTGGGGACGGAAATGAAGCTTAAAAGAAAAAAAAGCATACATAAGCATTCATATTGACGTCCAACGACTTTGGCGCCCGTCGGCACGTTTAAAGAACAAAACAAATCAATTGTAACATCATATGTTTATAGACGGTATTTTTATAGAAACTAAAACGCGTTAAATACTAACTAAATCGGGGGTTCTGTGCGTAGCGCTCTCTCTTTCACTCGTTGCACGAGTGACAGTGACGGCTGAGCTGGGTATAGGAACGGCATTAAGGCCTTTGATATAATAAACTGGAGTAAAATTGGATTCAATGTCCTAGTTAGAGGTTACTTTGGAATTAAATTGTATCGAGCGAAGTTTCGTGAACCGTGTAACGAAAGCTGTCAATGTAAGGATGATATAAACAAATATAACATACCTATGTTTTTTTCATATTTTTAACTTTTAACATTTCTTAGAAAAGTATGATCTTAAATGAGCAATTTGACGATGCTGTGTCAGTTAAGGTCGCCATTTGTACGATTTTTTATGCAATATAGATTAAATAAAACTTACATTTGTCCAATTGAAACGTAAGGTTCGCCATGACTGGTCCGCCACCTTTATACTTGTAGTTATTAATGCACAGCAAGTAAGATCCATCCGACCCATCCGTCAATTTATAGTAAAATATCGTATGATTTTCTAAATGAGTAGTCTCGATATCTGGAATATTAGATTTTATGACTAGGGAGCGAAATGATCTAGAGCGAAGCGAAACACTCATCACAGAATATTTAATACATACAGAATGGCCACGGAATCAACCGCCTGAATCGCAACTCGTGCCCAACTCGCCCTTACCGTCATTTGTTTCATCCGGAGATGGAGAGTGGATCACGGACCGTGGTGGTACACACACCCATTTACAAGTGTACAGACGTCCTCGCACGCACACTGACGTCCTCGCACCCAAACATTGACACTTCATTCGAGTGGTGCTCGAAATCGTGCTTTTATAGGCCGTGTCCTCCCTGTGGAATCTTGAGCTAGTGAGGGATTCAAGCTATCACCCAACCCAAGGTGTATAGTAGATTGTTAACCGAGGGCTGAAAGACACTCATTTCTGCCGAGATATTTTGGCGCTCGAACGAAGTGAGAGAGAAGAGAGAGTCAGAAGTGAGCTTTCGACCCGAGTTAAACACTCTGCTTTTCATTTCGAATATGAGGAAAGAAAACAAGCCAGTTATATAAAACACAAGTATAAAAAAATAGTTACACTATTAACATAAATGTAAACATTATTTTAAACTGTACTATGATAATATTCTAACAAAAATAGGAACTATTTATATAGATATAAATAATAATAAAAATTGTAGTGCCCTTACAGGGTAACATATGTGAAACTCTTTGAAACAAGACGATCTGTATAACCATATGATTGCAATAAAATTGAATTGAATTGAATAGTTTTACCCATGGAATACTCGATTCCATTAAAATATTGGGATAAAAACATTTTTATGTTATTTCTAGAGTCTATCTCCATAGCAAATTACTTCAAAATCGGTACAGCCGTTTCGACGTAAAGTAAAGGTGAAGAAAAACCAAATACAAAATTTATAATCTTGAATAATGTATGCGTAATAATATATTAATACGTATGCTCCAATGTTTATTTAATAATTAGTTGAAACAAGTATTTATGTAAGAAGTGAACAAGCCTTGCCTGGGCAAGGATTTCACTGTTTTAGGTTGGCTACTTCAATAAAATCGTTATAAGTACATATACTTTAGAGATTGGCAGTAAAAGGATCTCCAAAACAGCTTGAGCCTATTTTCTTATTAATTCAAGCGGTTTATGTCCATTTCAGAAAAACTCGTGATTCATCATTTATTATTTTAAATCCTAAATATTTACTTAACTACTACATGACTAGTACCTATGACTCGAACTTTCGATTTCTACTTTTTTAGCGTAAGTTGCATCAATAAAATTAACGACGATGAGCCCATTAAACATGGCCACCGAGATTTTCACTATGGAAAAAATTACGTTTCTCTATGGCATGACGCCATATTTAACGTTGATTTGAGTCCACCTACTTATTTGATGCAGCCCGTTTTTTTTTCATTTCTTTTTTTTTTTCATGCAACATTTGTTAAACGACACAATGCGAGCCAGTTATTTTTGACACGGCTTCCAGCTGATCTAATGTTTTAAACAAGAAATATTTCGTTTTTTCTCTATATTTTGTGTACTACCTACTAGCGTTCATTATATTAAATATTATAGTTATTTGTTTTAAACATGATAGAAATGCGTTCATTTTAAAATTATTGGTGTGGCTGTATAGACTTTTGCCATTGCCGACGATTCAAAGTGTCACATGAATAAAAAAATACTTTTCTGCTCTCGAGCAGCGATGAGCCAGTTTCTGCACGCTAATTAACCAAACAATGACCTTTCAGAGTATGAGAAATGAAAATAATTTTGCTACCGCTCTGCTTGTCAATGCTTCTATGGAAAACCAAAACTCTTACCACCACAGGGCAGACACGGCCTATCACCGCTATACGCACGCTACCGCTACCGCTACCACACTACCGCTACCGCTACCGCTATATCACGGGCTATCACCTACAGCACCGTTTCGAACACAATTCGAATGAAGTGTCAAAGTGTCAAAAATGACGGTGGGCGAGTTGGGTGCTATAGTTGCGCGCCGGTTATATTCAGGCGGGTGATTCCGTGGCCATTCTGTATGTAGTATGTATTGTATATATGTACCATGGAATTGCATGAACGTTAACCCCGGCATGTTGGTGTTGCAGCCAATTTTGATGTCTTCATTCCGTTTGTACTTGTAGATGTAATTCATGTCTTTTGGATATGTTCGATTCGGATTCAGACCCGTAAACCACACCCGGCCTGAAATGGAACCAGGAAATAATGAGGAAAAAACGAAGAAGCAAAAAACCTGACGAGAAAAGCTTGTTTGTAGAGCAAGTAAGGCAAAAAATATCGATAAAACCATAGAAGTAGTAAAGTAAGGTAAACTTAGAATGACAACCTTCAAACAAGTCAGCGAACGCCCGAAATAAGTGTTAAATGCGATAATAGATGGCGCTGCCTAGGTACCCTGCATACAAATTTGAACTCCATGAGCAACATCTAGATGGCTCTGTACAGGTGAAGTGTTAAAATTTGAAGCTTCCTGGCTATTTCCGATGTACGCCGTAATGTAAGGAGATTGAAAGTCTTATATAATAAAGTACATGGTCTCTGATAAAACTCATGTCAGTCGCATGCGGCGGCGATCGATCGGAGTCCATGCTACGCCGCCTTTAGGCTATGAAATATAATGAAATAAAATATCGCTGCGTTTTCGCCTCAGTAGCACCATCTGAAGGCGCTACTGCAGACTATCCGGCTAGGTGGCTTGACTGGAGTAGCGACCGCAGCGCCTCCAACCTACCCGATTTGGTATTCACCTTTAGAACTATAAAGATTGCGCTCCTTTACTTCAACCCTCCATAGTTGTATGAACAAAAAATGACAAAACGTTGACATAGACAGCGATCACCTTGCAGATAGTAATGGATAAATAAATAAATAAATAGTGGCGCCAACTAGTGAGCAGTAATACGGTGGGCGGGCCTCATTCTTTGAAATTTATCGTAATACGTGACAAGATAATTATATTAGACTGTCAAGCTCCCTAGCCACGGAATGGCAAGGGAACTTCAAATTTTCATACTCCGCCCGTACAGCGCCATCTAGATGGTGCTCATGGAGTTTTGTTTTTGGTATACATTAATGAGTTTCCATTGATAATCAATCATCTATGTGTCATGTTTGCTGATGATGCTACCATTTTTATAACTGAAGACAAACTCGAGGACTCTGATGTCACAAGTGAATTATACAATATAATAAATACTATTATGAACTGGTTGTCATCCTTGAACTTACAAGTAAATTTAGATAAAACGAAAATTCTGGAATTCACAGGCTATAAGCAGGCACAACAAAATATAAATGTAACTATCAATAGCAAAAAACTCGAGCAAATAGATAACACAAATTTTTTGGGCATTACTATAGATCGTCATTTAAACTGGAAATCGCACATTGAAAAAATGAACAAAAAGCTTTCCAAAAGTTGTTATGCACTGACCATATTAAAAAATGTAACGTCAATAGAAGTAGCTTTTCAAACATATTATGGATATGTGTACCCTCTACTATCATACGGCGTAATCTTTTGGGGTAACTCAGTTAATGTACTATCCACATTCATGTACCAGAAGAAATGTTTAAGAATTATATTTAATCTCAAAAATAATGACTCATTAAGGCCTGTTTTCAAAAAAAATCAACTGTTAACGCTAACATGTATATATATATTAGAAAATTGCGTATTTATCAAACAACAAAATGAGCACTTTGTTAAACAACACTTGTTGTTAACCTTAGGAGACAATACAGATATGACCTATGTACTGTGCCACCGTCCAGCTAGGTATATAGTAAAGAAAAGTGCATATGCTAATGGTATTAAAATTTACAATCATTTGCCGACGTGTATTAAAGTACTGGATGGTAATAGATTTAAGATAAAAATTAAAGAATGGCTCTTAAATGAATGTTTCTATGACTTAAATGAATATTTTGGTACAACAACTAATTAGAACACGAGTGTCATTATCACAGTAATTAAAATTGTATAAATTAATAATTTTGTTACATTACATCTTAAACCTTAGTTAATTAAATGTAAGACTACTTATATCTTAACTATTGTACGTCCGGAAAGGGCAAACTGTTGAATCTATTTTTTATAATTTAACACCTTGTACTACACAGTTTAAACAATAAAGTTTTATTATTATTTATTATTATTATTATTATTCAAATTTGTATGCAGGCTACCTAGGCAGCGACATCTATTATCGTATTGGACGTACGCTGATTTGTTTGATGGTTGTCCTTCTAAGTTTACCTTGTAGTAGGTATTTGGGGCCAGCGGGCGTAATCCAAACAGTTCTCGTTTTCACGTGTCCACTTTAATTTACACCACAAAACACAGGTTACAATTGCTACAAGTAAGTACAAAGTTGATGAAAAGACAATCCGTTACAAACTTATTAGAAAATAGATTCTAGTTCCAAAAACGAGCCGTCAAAGCGGCAAAGTAATCTTGCGGCGACCGCGCGGCAGCGTTCTGTTAGCGTCTGGTGGGCCGTGCGCGGGGGCGCGGGGATTGCGGCCGAGCGTTAACGTACACTGATGCGCCAATAGGTGGCGTTGTTACAACCTTATTTTTCTATGGTACTTTACTCACCAGCGATTAAAGTCAGTTTAATTTCGTATGTTGACGTATTGCACATGAAGTGCGCCCCATCTGAATTACTTGCAGTCACAAGTCTCGAAAACAAAGCGTCAGATAGAGACTTGGTCATATTTTCTGAAAAAAAAAAACGGACAAGACGTTAAATCAATATGCCAACTACGTCTTGCAGCATACATTTTTTAAATATATTTGCGAAAAAAAAGAGTAAAGAAATAAATGAACAGGATGAAGCTCAAATAACTTTTTCACTTCTCTTGCTCGTAAAGTTGTACTTTAGGCTGACAGAAGGCTGCATAAAATTGAATTTTAGGCTCTAGAGCATAAAGTAAAATCTTCGTCTAAGACTAAGGAGATGAGGGCATACAGCCACATACATTTTTAAGCTTCATATAACTTATACATGAAACATGCATTTTCTTGTGATTTACTTATTCTTTATATTCTCTATTTTAAAATATTAGTATGGATTATCAAATTAATTAATTTAACGACGAAAAGGTGTGTGTATTCCTGAAAATCAAACAAAAAAAACATAACCATGGCATTACACGGGGCGTGACTTAAGTCAAACGTCACATTGCTGAAAATTAAAAAAGAAAAATGAAATGGCGGAAATTCATTCTTGGTTCTGAATTGGTAAAAATTGGTGCGTTGAGATTTTTTCATTTTAATTTCTTTCAATTTCGTTAATTCTAATTTCAAGGATGTCATCATCGAGTAGTGATGATGAAATTGTGCTTTCACCGAATAATACTACGATGGAGAGAAACGCTAAAAACTTAGTTGAAAATATATTGCCGCAAAATCCAAGCCATTTGCGGAATGTATTCTTTTTAATAATATTTAATTTCCTCGCAGTCGAAGTGAAAAGCAGAGTGTAAAACACGAGCATAAAACCCATTTTCCCCTTGACTTACTATACACCCTCGCCTCGCCTCGCCTCGCGGCTCGGGTGTATATCTATAAATCTCGGGTAAAATGGCTTGTTTTATGCTCTTGTTGTACAATCTATAATACGCACTAGTAAAAAACAACTTTAGGCACGCTCACTAGCTGTCAAAAAGCGGTCGTTCAAAAACGACAAACTTTTGGCACGTTAAACAGGTATCGAAATATTTACTTTTTGAGCAAACTGTATTAAAATAGTACATTTTGACGTAAATGCGAAAAGTTTGTCATTTTATCACGAGTCCCT
The DNA here is from genome assembly GCA_963971205.1 of Aethes cnicana. Taxonomy (NCBI): domain Eukaryota; kingdom Metazoa; phylum Arthropoda; class Insecta; order Lepidoptera; family Tortricidae; genus Aethes; species Aethes cnicana. The sequence goes on along the minus strand of OZ020301.1, from coordinate 4,294,129 downwards.
AGATGGACGTGTGAAAATGACAATTTCGCACGTGTATCAAACGAAACTTTTTAATACATTTGCGAAAAAAAAAGAATAAAGAAATTAATGAACAGGATGAAGCTCAAAAAACTTTAGGCGCGCTCACTAGCTGTCAAAAACAAAAAGCGCTCGTTTCGCTCTGGATTCAATCCGTCACCCGCGGTGAAATATACCCTTTTGCGCCCTGGTCATACAATCTAGGTACTATTTAGATAAGGTACTTATTTGTTCTCGCGCCGATTTTGATTTTATTTACGTCACGCATGGCCGTAAAGTGAGATTTTCTGCGTGGGGAGAAAATCTCACTTCCTGGCCAAGGCAAGACGTTAAACTTTAAACAAACCACGATCGGTAAAGGCCACAGATCGCGTATAACACCTGCGATCTGGGACATTAACGAATTCGCTGCCTTAGGTCTGTTAATGTACTATTGTTTTTTCTAAACTTACAAAAAACTTACATTTATTACATTAAATATTTGTTTGTTGATTTACTTACTGCTTTGATATTCGAAATTTAAGTTTTTTTCATCTGGTCCAATGCATTGAATGAGGAGGTTTTCGTTCGCACCAAATACATACGTGTAAGAAGCAGAATTTGCGCTCACAGTAATATTTCGACGATTGGGGTCCAGTCCAGTAAACCACAAGTTACCTGAAACCATCATTATTATCATTGTTTTTACGTATTTATTTGCTTAAACTTCATTGCACATGAAACTAAGCAACTGGACTTCGCTAGTAAATGAGGTAAGTTAGGTACCTATATCATCCTAGTCAACTACGGAGCTAATAATATTAAGTAAGGTTAATAAAATATAGCTGCCTAGGCTCGAGCTAGGAGTTTGTGGCCTACGGGGTGGAGACTCTGGGGTCATGGGGCAAAGGGGCGCTGGGGCTCCACAGGGAGCTAGGGAAGCGCTTGAGGGAGGCAACGGGAGACCCTCGCGCCGGCAGCTTTCTCGCGCAAAGACTGGCTATTGCCATACAGCGAGGGGATGCTGCCTGCGTGATGGGAACCCTTCCGAAAGGCCCTAATTTAGGTTTTCAGGTTATTGTTTAGCTTTTTTTTTTACTTCTGTAAATTTAAATGCGATTTATAGTTTATTTAAAAAAAATAACTTATTCTTTTCTGAATTCCATGTATTAATTTAAGTGTAAGAATAAATGAATAATGACCACAAACTTACCCGGTGTTGCATTTAAAATACAATTTGCTTTCGTGTAATTATTTGAATCCCTCGGAACGATCGGTTGTACTTTTTTATTAGAATTCTTCAACATAAGATATGAACAGTTCCATTGTCCTTTTGTGGTAATATTGTAAGTTCCTGGCTGAAAATAGTTATTTGTTATGCAAGGCTGCAAAGTTGTTGTTTGCTGTGAGTGCGTGATTGAGACCCGAGTGAACGAAGGATTCTAGGGTTGAACCACGAGCGAAGCGAGTGGTTCAAATATAGAATCCTGAGTGTAACGAGGGTTTCAAGGCACGAGACCGCAAACGACTTTGCTGCTGAGCGCAATACAAAATTTTTCACCTCACGCGCGATTTTTCGGGAAGAAGACTTAGTTCGGCGTCACGTACAGTTTGTGCTAACTCTGGAGGAGTTAAATTCGTATCTTCATCGCTAGAATCGCTCATATTTTCTTTATTACTTCGTATAGGTATTCTAAATTACAAAACCAGCAATCTAAAACTTTTTTTTTAATGTTTTTTTTTCTCCGGAGGTTGCGTTCCAAATCACTCCTACTCGTACTTCAAGATTCAATTATTCATTGAATACAGTTAAAATATACACATATTTAAGTATTTTTGTGATAAAACATAGTGAAATAATGAAATACATCTGCAACGGTGTATTATTAATATAATTTTATTAATGATGATATTAAGTAAATTGAACCTTTATTTTAATAAAACTCTCACGACGAATTGCGTTTCAGAACGTATCGTTGTTTTTTTATTGTGACAGTGGCGTCATGCGTCGTTCGAATTTCAAAAACACTTTCCACGCTAGCGGATAAAAACAACTTTTGCGCTCGGATATCAAGCTGCAAAACGACCACTTTCGAGCCAGTGAGGTGAAAAGATTTTTTGACGTGATAACGTCTTAAAAATTGATGAACGCCGGCTGTGCCCACGAAAAAACATGACGCAATAGAAGCGTTATAGTGTTAGTGTTACGCGACGTTATCGCGTATAAAATTTATTAGCAACTTACCTAATGTAAAAGTTGCAGAACATTCTCAATCAATATCGGAAAAAAATAAAACATCGGTTCACGATGGCTCCATTTTTAGGGTTCCGAAGTCCACAAGGAACCCTTATAGTTTCGCCATGTCCGTCCGTCTGTCCGCACTATTGCTCGGAGATGCTTAGGTCTAGAGAGCTGTAATTTGGCATGAATATGCATATTAGTTATGCTGACAAAGTGGTACAATAAAATTTTGAAATATATTTTTTTATAGGGTACCTCCCCTACTCGTAAAGTGGGGATGTAATTTATTTTTCTTGCATACCCCATGGTGCGGCATATCGTTGAATAGGTCTCGAAAAAATATTGTGGGTTTGTTAAAACCATTTTTTGATTAAGTGATGCGTTTGTGAAATATTAAGCTTTAAAGTGCTATTTTTTGTTAGAGTCACGTGTCTCCCCCCCCCTGCCAGCTAAATGGTGGTATTTGGATGGCTGAAAAAAATCACGGTTGTGGCATATATAACGTAGTTGAAAGGAAAACTATCAGAGCTAAGTAGGCTGTACAAACTTACGAGTAATAGTCGACCAGCTTATAATGATGATTTTTCTCGAGCAGCAGGGGCACGTCACACCACAGGCTAGCTAGATGCTAATAAGTCTTAGAAAGGTACTGTGGGCATCGTCAACTTCGGAACCCTATAATTTGCGCGTGGCCCGACACGCACTTGGCCGGTTTTTAATAGTACATTATTGCAGAGGCCGCCAAGTAGCGCATTGCCGGACGAGTCAGTTAGAAGGCTGAGCGAAGCGAAGCCTTCTATTAGTACGAGTTCGGCAATCGCAATTGCGGCCGAGGTATATATAATGCTTTTCTCAAACAGCGAGGAAATACGTAAGGTCAGTCGGGGCAAGTGCGCCAGAGTGGGGTAAGTGCATCTACCATAAATATATCTATAACTAAGGTGGGTGGACCATGGAAGGCCATGCTCCTTCGAAGGCCAATCATTAAAATTTCGTAGTTATTGCCATGTGATGACAAATTCCTTCTATTAACACAAACACCCATCGAACTGGAAACCACAGACGCGGCGGCGAATCGCTCGCGCTAATATTTTGGCAGTACAGTCCCTCGCTTTATTGATATCGGGAATCGACGACGTTAAAATAAGGTGGGTGTACCATGGAAGGCCACTCTAACAAATAAACATTTATCATTCGTTTATTTCCTGGATAAATGAAACTAACAAATATTTAAGTAATACTTTGTTTTTTTATGTAACATATAAACTACTTTTTTATTGTAGATTTAAGCGCTATTTATTAACTTTTAGTGTTAAATGACTGATTTATTATAATGGCCTTCTAAGGAGCCCTGTTCCTAGCAAGGCCATTTGGAAGAGTTCAATGAAACTGAAGTTTAATCAATATTGATTAAATCTGCAATTAAAAAAAGTGGTTTATATGTTACGTAATAAAACAAAGTATTACTTAAATATTTGTTAGTTTCATTTATCCAGGAAATAAACGAATGATAACTGTTTATTTGTTAGAGTGGCCTTCCATGGTACACCCACCTTATCAATATTATTCGACTTATGATATCTTCCTACATGCAACAGAAACAACACTTAACTTAGTAAGGTCGGTGGGGTAAATTTGCCAAAGTGGGGTAAGTGCATCTACCATGAATATATCGATAGCTGGAAATATTACTGATCCTTGAATGTGTTGTGTTTATTAAAGTTGTTCAACTAATGATATCTTCCTACGTGCAACAGAAACAACAAAATCCCACTGCAATAAGTCGTATTTAGGCTCTGTTCACATGGTATTGGGGCGAAAATTCAATTTAGACGCACTTACCCCACAGGCGTACTTACCCCGACACACCTTAGGCCTACTCCGTGCGGAAATGAAAAAAAAAAAACACTTTTTTTAAGGCATCGGCTGTGGCATCGGTAAGATCGGTGATTGATTTCACTTTGAAAATTTAAATTATAAAGTTCAATTAATCAATATTAGATATTCGCTAATAATAATATTAATTTACGTCACCCTTGGACGTAAAGTGGGATTTTCTGCCCGCTACGCAGAGAGAAGATCTCACTTCTTGGCAAGACGTAAAACTTTTGACAAACCACGGGCGGTAATTCGTAAAGCCCCAGATCGCATATTTATGGCCCTCACCTTGGGTTATCGGGCCACAGAAACCTGCGATATGGGACATTTACGAATTCACCACCCTAGGTCTGTAATGTACTATTGCATGATTAGATAAACAAGTACTAACAATAATAACTATTATATAGGTAACAATAATTGTGTGCCCTGTTATTGCAATTCAATAGTTAATGAAAAAAAAAATGGGATCGCGTGGCAGGCATCGGCACGGAACTTGAGCGGTGGGCTTCGATGTGCAGAAGTCGAAAATAAGGTCTCATCGGCAGAGGGGCGTGGGACGGAGCGGGCGCTTTGTCATGCGCGCACGCTTGGCCCTTCAGTCATAAACATGCGAAGAAATCCCCTCTACTTTCGCTCACCGCTCGAGATACTGTACAACGTGACTACACGATCATCGCTAGTTAGTGCGAATTTTACTCGCACGATCAATAACATCGATCGGACAAGAACAGGTGTCCTAATTGACATTCGCGTAATCGCCACCACGCGTCGGCAACCACGCGACGATCGCATTGCTTACCTGCGCGATAATCGCGTAGTCGCGTTGTATTAGGATCCCTTATTACTTAAGAATTTATTATTATCTAAGTTACCCAAACTGCGTGATTCTCTCACATACCACATGAACGCGACATCGGTTGTATTATCAGCCACGAAAGGTAAATGTGCCACTAACTCGAAGCTGTCTCCATGCACCAAATTTTCTTGCCCGGGTCCACCTACTCTTGGTTTGCAAACAATATACTCATCCTTTCCTTTTCCCAGAAAGCTTAAATCAAAATCTATCTTTTTCACGTATTCTGTAAGGAAATGTTTTTAATGTAGTTCGATGGTAGGAAAACACACAAGTCTTATTAAGAAACCATTAAGGTCTCGAATGCGGTTGCTACCCTGAGGCCTAAGATGGAATGCCTCTGTGCCAGTAATTTCACCGGCTGCCTTAACCCCTTACCGGAACACAAAAGTGCAAGTAGGCACTGCTATTTCGCGACAGGTTGGCGGTCAAGACGGTGGTACCAACCCGGACGGATCTAGCACCAGATCCTACCTTATCAAACTAGCCTAGACGACGTAAAGCCGTGGTAGTCTAAGGTTTTAACACCATCTCTCATGCAGAGGTCGGGGGTTCGATTCCGGCTCGCACCCTCTGGGTTTAGTTATGTGCGAAATTAAATTTGAATTTATCACTCAGCATTTCGGTTAAGGAAAACATCGTAATGAAACCTGCATGCATCTGCGAAGCAATTCAAAGATGTGTGTGAAGTCCCCAATCCGCACTGCGCCCGCGTGGGGACTATAGCCCAAACCATCTCCTGATGAGTGGAGGCCTGTTTCCTCCCAGCAGTGGACCCTTAATAGGATGTTGTAATTGTGACTGTTTTCTTTCCGCGAATTTATAATTAAGCATGGAAACGCATATTAAAATTTCTCCTTAAGAGTCGCCAGAGGTAAGCTCGGCGTTTCTCGACTTTTCTTACAATGTACAAACATAGTTTCTACATAAAAAACATAGCTACATGCTTACATACGAGTACCTATAAATGAGTATAAACATAGTATAACTAGACAAGATTCTGTCCGCAACTATTGCGAATTCGGTTATCGCGTTTCCGCGGGAACTTCGCGTTTCTCCGGGATAAAAAGAGCAATATCTTCTTCCTCGGGATTCCAACTACCTATACCAAATTTGATATATAAATCGGTCCATCGTTTATGAGCGTTTTAAACGTGAAGTGGTAACACAGACAGATAGACAGACTTACTTTCAAATTTATAATATTACTATCGTATTTATAATTTACTGGTAAATTCTCTTTCTGACGTGTAAAAGTGCCCCTATGTGGCCAATTTGCTGAATAAATGATTGAATTGAATTGCATTACGTATTATGGATATATACCTACGCCTACCTACGTAGATATACTACATTTTACATGTCAAAAGTTCAATTGAAACATTCATTAACTTACCTCTACATATCACAGATTTGATGAACAATAACAACCAATACACAATCTCCATCGCTTCAACACATATTTGTTTGTATGTCACACTTAAAAAAATACCAACATTTATATCACTGCATTGAAATATAAATATTTTATCCACTCCTCGCTCCAAATGCATGTATGTACCGAAATGAGTTAGTAGCTTTGCGGTCGACTTCATACTAAATCATATTTTCCTGATACACGTCATTTTCGTGTTGTGAAATGAATAATATGGAAATAACATCAATATTATTTATGCCTAAGACATCGTTCAGGCGCTGAGGTTCATTTCGTCCATATTCCCATTTCGTCCACTTTCTCATTTCGTCTACAATTCCATCTCGTCCACATTTCCATTTTGTTCACACTGCCATGTCGTCCATAAAAAAAGAATAAAATAAAAAATAAACCCTACTGTGCCAGAAGGAGTGTTATGTTTTTCGAGTGTATGTATTTATGTGTGTGTGTATATTTCTTTGGCACGCTGTGTAGCCGGGTTTTATATTTTTGCAAAAATCGAGTTATTAAAAATCCTCCTCAGACAGATCTACATCGTTTATGGACCGATTGTAAAAATTATTTTTGTAATCGAAAGTAGGTTAATCATTCAAGTAGTGAGTAGGGCCCATTTTTAGTCCAAGTCCACAAGGAACCCTTATAGTTTCGCCATGTCCGTCCGTCCGTCCGTCCGTCCGTCTGTCCGCACTATTGCTCGGAGATGCTTAGTTCTAGAAAGCTGTAATTTGGCATGAATATACATATTAGTTACGCTGACAAAGTGGTACAATAAAATTTTGAAATTTATATTTTTATAGGGTACCTCCCCTACTCGTAAAGTGGGGATGTAATTTTTCTCTTCTCAATCTTGCGTATCCCATAGTGCGGCATATCGATGAATAGGTCTTAAAAAAATACTGTGGGTTTGTTAAAACCATTTTTTGATTAAGTGATGCGTTTATGAAATATTAAGCTTTAAACTGCTATTTTTTGCTAGAGTCACGTGTCCCCCCCCCCCCTGCCAGCTAAATGGTGGTACTTGGATGGCTGAAAAAAATCACGGTTGTGGCATATATAACGTAGTTGAAAGGAAAACTATCACAGCTAAGAAGGCTGTACAAACTTACGAGTCATAGTCGCCCTATAAAAAATATATTTCATAATTTTATTGTACCACTTTGTCAGCGTAACTAATATGCATATTCATGCCAAATTACAGCTCTCTAGACCTAAGCATCTCCGAGCAATAGTGCGGACAGACGGACGGACGGACGGACGGACGGACGGACGGACGGACATGGCGAAACTATAAGGGTTCCTTGTGGACTTCGGAACCCTAAAAACCAATGATTTTTCTCGAGCGGCAGGGGCATCGGGCGGGCACGTCATACCACAGGCTAGCTAGATGCTAATAAGTCTTAGAAAGGTACTGTGGGCATCCTCAACTTCGGAACCCTATACTTTGCGCGTGGCCCGACACGCATTTGGCCGTTTTTGTTTAAATTTTGATTCTGAGTCATGAGGAAACTAGGAAACTTCAAAATATACCGTTCTATTCTAGCTCTTGCAATTCACGACGGCTACTGCCTTTACTCTTATTGCTATAACTAGCTTCTGCCCGCGACTTCGTCCGCGTGGAATTCTGTTATCGCGTTCCCGCGGGAACTATGCGTTTTCCGGGATGAAAAGTAGCCTATGTCCTTTCCAGGGTCCCCAACTATCTTTATGCCGAATTTCATCTCAATCAGTACAGCGATTGAAGCGTGAATAGATAACAGACAGACAGACTTACTTTCGCATTTATAATATTAATAGCTTCTGCCCGCGACTTCGTCCGCGTGGAATTTGTTAATAGCCTTCCCGCGAGAACTATGCATTTTCTCGGGATAAAAAGTAGCCTATATGTTGACCAGTGTTATAAACTATCCCCATACCAAATTTTGTTTCAATCCGTCCAGTAGTTTTCGAGTTAAATCCGGACATACATACATACAGTATTTTTTTCTAAAAATCGTTATTTTGTGTTCAGTATCGTTCATATAGTCCCTTTGATTTGATAGTTTCTTTTAATTTTCAATTTTCAGCGGCGACTTCTTCTACAGAATTATTATTTATTATATGTATAGATTTTTCCTTTTTTTTCATTTCATTAATCTCTTATGAATAAATAGTTTTGTTGCCAAAATTTATTATTTAGGTAATAGCAGACTGGTTTAAAGAATGTTTTAGTGAACTCATCAATCATTTCCTTTTTACACCATTTTTCCCGTTCCCGTGGGAATATCGGGAAATCCTTTCATAGTGCTCCCCTACGCTCCCCAAGGAACCTGCATGCTAAATTTCATATCTCTACGATGATCCCCGCGACTTCGTACGCGCCTAAACATTAAAATGTAAAAATCCCTTTTTTTCCCGTTCCCGTGGGAATTTCCGGAAATCCTTTCTTAGTCCTTCCCTACGCTCCCCAAGGAACCTGCATGCCAAATTTCAGCTCTCTACGATGATCCCCGCGACTTCATACACGCCTAAACATTAAAATGTAAAAATCCCTTTTTTTCCCGTTCCCGTAGGAATTTCGGGAAATCCTTTCTTAGTGCTCCCCTACGCTCCCCAAGGAACCTGCATGCGAAATTTCAGCTCTCTACGATGATCCCCGCGACTACGTACGCGTCTTAAAATGTAATAAACCCATTTTATCCCGTTCCCGTAGGAATTTCGGGAAGTCCTTTCTTAGTACTCCCCTACGCTCCCCAAGGAACCTGCATGCCAAATTTCAGCTCTCTACGATGATCCCCGCGACTACGTACGCGTCTTAAAATGTAATAAACCCATTTTATCCCGTTCCTGTAGGAATTTCGGGAAGTCCTTTCTTAGTGCTCCCCTACGCTCCCCAAGGAACCTGCATGCCAAATTTCAGCTCTCTACGATGATCCCCGCGACTACGTACGCGCCTTAAAATGTAAAAAAAACATTTTTTCCCGTCCCCGTGGGAATTTCGGGAAGTCCTTTCTTAGTCCTCCCCTACGCTCCCCAAGGAACCTGCATGCCAAATTTCAGCTCTCTGCGACCAGTAGTTTCGGCTCTACGTTGATATGTCAGTCAGTCAGTCAGTCAGTCAGTCAATCAGTCAGTCAGTCAGTCAGTTTCTTCTTTTATATATTTAGATAGATAGATAGCTGTTTCCCGTGACTTCGTACGGGCCTAAACATTAAAATGTAAAAATCCCGTTTTTCCCGTTCCCGTGGGAATATCGGCAAATCCTTTCATAGTGCTCCCCTGCGCTCCCCAAGGAACCGGCATGCCAAATTTCATCTCTCTACGATGATCCCCGCGACTACGTACGCGCCTTAAAATGTAATAAACCCTGTTCGAGCCCATCGTAATTCGGAACGCACCCGATCGGAGCGAAACGTTTCTTGTCTGTCATGAACTGTCACTTGAAAAACGGACTTGTCTTTTCATTGTTGGAATCGTGGCGTGTGTTAAAAATTGAACTTTTGAATTGGATAGTTATATACCGCGGCAACGCGAAGTGCGTACGTATGTTTTGGTCTGCGAGATTTGTCACCAGTTGAGTTGTGTTTTGTATGTAATATAGGGCTTCCAATCCCGGGATCCCGGGATCCCGGGATCCCGGGATCCCGCCTATTTTTTAGGGCTTTTTCAATCCCGGGATTTCTATTTCAATCCCGGGATCCCGGGATTGAGTTTCCTATCAAAATAATCGGTCTTCATCTATGATTTAAAGATAATTTACCGAGGTATTCATTCATTATATCAGCCGCAAGACCGATCTTGTGCCATAGAAATCCGCGGGACCCTTCACCTGGTCGTCACAACATCTTTTTGGATGCTTTTGATATCTCTTCTCCTGGTTTGCGGTTGTCATTTGAGAACTTTCTCAAATTTTAGAGTTACTACTGAAGTTTCGCAACCCTTCCGATTCTTCGGACTATGTCGGTGATCCTAGTTCTATTGAGGATATCATCCACATATCATCATTTTTGATTGTATCAAATACAAATTAGCCCTCTACGTTGCCGTTTGAATGAACTTGAGTTTTTTTATGAGACACATCATTGGCGCCCACGTCTTATCCTTTAGCTAAATATCATTGGCGAAGTGGCGACACACAGTAGCCAAAGACTTGAGACTGTGAAAATGTGGACGAAAAAACCACTGCAATGCTTCCCGAACTCCCGATCGATGCTCATTGCTCAGTATTGCTCAGCCGAGTCTAAAAAGCTTATGTTTCTCATTGAACTAACTAAACATACCTAATTGGACATTTTCTTCCTGGTTTACATAATCGTCACCTTTAGAGCACTGAACCCGACTGTTACGGGAGTTGGTAGTTACCTACAACATGGACATTAGAAACAATTTTCGTCTTGTCCATGTTCATTTTCAAGTCAGTTGAAGACTCTTCTGAGATCAATAAATATAGCACTGAGATCTTCCAGATTCCAAGGGTTCAGGATTTACTACGTATAGGTAGTCATCGGTAAGTCGAATATGAGTAGTAACTACCAACTCCTCATGTAGATTATTGATGCCTCGTTTTCAGTTCAGAACCATGAAAGCATCCTTGACTGCAGCTGTAAACAGCTTTGTGTAATTCTCCGCATCAGAGGAATAGGATTTGTGCTGTCCTGTGTCGAACGGGCAGTGGCGTTTTCATACAGAAACTTCAACACTTCGAAACAGTGAGTGGTACAGTCAAAGAGCCAGAGGCTGGCGCGGGGAGATTGCAGTACAGCCCTTGGGCTGTTGTGGATTATGGTATCAATAGAGTCAAATGATTTCTCGTTATAGGCGTAATGAATAACACCTCCCACATTAAATGGCACGAATGCCATGTAATGTGGGAGGTGTTATTTGCTTCGGTCTTCTGTATGACCATCCGACCGGTAAATTTAAGTACTGTAGCCCTTTCTGAAATCGACTTTTTGGTATTCAAGAAGTAGTCAAACCTTCGCGAAAGACGGTGGGTGATACGATAACTCTCAAAAACAGCTTGTAATAATGAGACGGCGGTAGGATGGATCTATAATCCTTTAGTAAGGTTAAGGTTTTATGTAAGCCATCTTGTAAAACTTCAGCCTGAACTGTTTAAAACAATTTGCGATTTGATTTGTATTAAGATATATTGTGTATGACTTAAATTTGGTATTTTTTTGCGTAATGAAACTACCATCACATACAAGCAGTACTCAATCCCGGGATCCCGGGATCCCGGGATTGACTGCTGCAATCCCGATATTAATCCCGGGATTACGATAGTCCCGGGATTTGGAAGCCCTAATGTAATATCATAACATTGTCGGGAGTGCGACTTGGTGCGCTTGTTTGGTGCGGCGAAGCTGTTCTCAACACCTTGGAGTGAGGATAGTGTCCTAGGCGAGCTTCTAGATGGGTACCCAGATAGGTAGCTAGCTTAGGGGTTTGGCAGCAGCCCGAAAAACGATGGACTTGAGGTAAACTTAGTCTGTAAGTTTCGTATTTAGGTTAGGTAGGAAAATTAAGATCCACGAACCGTGGACGTTCAGAGCAGCTAGGCTGTGATAAGAACATTGATGGTAGCAGAGCTGTGGTTGTTTCCATGTGATTTGATAAAAACCCGTGTTTTTTTGGACAATTTTAAGTTGAAACGTGTTTTTGAGGTTATGTTAACATGCGTTTTTCCATATGAAAAATTTATTGAATTTACCAAATTACTGCGTAATACAAGCTATTTGGGGTGTTAATTGGATAAATTAATAAACTTGTGAAACTATATTTTCGTGTTTGGGTGTCGCCGGCAGGCTGTATTGTACACAAATCATTGAATTTTGAATTCCTATTTTAATAATAAATTTATTTTATAATTTGCACAAACCATTATAGAAATATAATAGTTGTTGTTGTATATTGGTGTGCGATGCACAATTAATGTGATCCTATTTGTTTGAGCTGAATCGACTTGCATTTTTGTATTTTACCTCCGGAAAGTACTCGGTAAGATTTAGCTTAATTTAAAATTAATATCTTATTGTTGCAAGTGCTAATAGGCTGGTTGTTATTGCCTTATGTTTGTGCTGGTTAAGTTGGAAGGCAATCTTATAATTGGAAATTCACTAGGGTGACCATAATTCATAGGTTTTTTTTTAAATTTAATTTAAGAGTTTTGTTTAAGTAAACCCGTGGTCACGTTGATTGAATCGGGTACTATGGCCAGTACGTCTAGGTCCGTTTTGAGGTCGGAGCTCAGATGGTTTGCATCTGGAGCGGCATTGGTTGACAGACCGGACCGGGTTGAGGCACTGTTGGCCAGACATGCAGACGTGCCGACGCGCTTGGAAAGGGTGTACCGTGCCATGGAGGGCTACCTGAATGCGGTTCAACAAGTTGGCTCAACGGATACATCCACGGGTCAAGAAGAGTTGAGAGGGGTTGAAGCGGACTTTGATCAATGCCTGGATCTGGGGGATCAAATTGTACAACGGGCTGCGGAGATTCTACAGGCTCGGGCCAGCGGGGTCCAGAGTGACGGAAAGCCTGTAGTCACAAATATGAATCCCGGATTGGCAGCTCGGTTGCCCGCCATACAGCTTCCCACGTTCAATGGAAATCTGGACCAGTGGACTAGTTTCATTGATTTGTTTGACAGTCTGGTCCATGCTCGGACTGATTTGACAGCTTCCTTGAAATTGGCTCAGTTGTTGTCGTCTTTGGAGGGGGAACCGCGTGAATTGGTCGCGCATTTGTCGGTCACCGAGGACAACTATGAAACCGCGCGCACATTGCTGAGGGACAGATATCACAATGTGCGACGGCTCGCGGATGCCCTAATGGGCAAACTTTGGAACATTCCCAGGATCGCTCAGGTTTCAGACATCCGGGTAAAAATGCTGAATCCTGTTTTGACAGCGACGAAGGGTTTAGAAAAACTGGGTTTTCCCGTGGACCAATGGTCCTACATATTATTGAGTTTTTTGTTGAACCGGTTGCCTGCTGACGTTCGGGCACGTTTTGAACACCGCTACGGTGGAGATAGTGCTCAGCACCTACCGGCCTTCACCGACTTGGTGGAGTTGTTGGAGATTGAGTGTCGAAGGGCCGACACCTCCAATGCGTCACCCCCTCCGAGACCATCTGGTTCCTACCCGGGTCAGATGAGATTTGGATCTCAAGGGGGAAACAGGGGAAAATCGGGACCACGACCGGCGGGCCCCCGACAATATAATTTGGGTACTATGGACCCTGACCTCTGCTTGTACTGTCGGAACCCAGGTCATCGGATACCTGCGTGTCAGAAGTTCCTGGCCCAGAGGGTTGAGGGTCGACGCAATATCGCCAAGGATAGGCAGTGGTGCTTTGCTTGTTTGGGCCCTCACTTTGCAAGGGACTGCACCCACTCCCAGGCGTGCAAGTCATGTGGAGGGAAGCACCACGCCATTCTGTGCATGAACCGCAGACCCCCCCCTGCGCAGGGTTCGTCCTCCCCCCCTGTCCGGAGTCCGCCCCAGGCAGACCGGGGGTACTGGGTGCCCAGGGAAGGCGGGGAAGGACGCCGGAGTCCTCCGAGGGGTCCCTCCTTAGGGAGGGGCACCCCTCCCCCCCCGCCTTCACAGAATTATGCGGCTGTCGCGCGCGCACCCGCACCCCCACGAGGGGGGCCCACGGGCGGGTGCCGGCGATCAACGCCGCCCAGGTCGGCGCCACGGATGTCGCCGCCGCTTGTTGAGCGGCCCCGCCTGGAATCGCGGCCTCCGAGGTACCAAGGCCGGATATGGACGTACCAGACGCCGCAGACCGCTCGGCCAGCCCGACGGGCCTACCAGCCGGAGTGGGATCCGCTCGACCGGTTCGAGCGGTACCCCCCTGCCGAGCAGGAGGCTTCGTTGTATCCCTGTTAGGGATACGCTGCCCAGGCATCAACCACCGCCACCCCCCTCGAGACCGTGTTATTGCCCACGGCCTCTGTTTATGTCTGGGGTCCTGGCGGAGGATCAGTCTGTGTGCGTGCCCTATTGGACACGGGCGCACAGGGCTGCATTGTATCCAGGAGGTTGGTGCAACGGCTGGGCTTGAACTTGGAACACCACCCGGAAGGTGTGCGTGGGGTAGGCAATACCATAGTGTCAAACCTGGTTGGGCAGGTCACTTTCACTTTTGGTCAGAGCCCTACTTCCCGTGCGAGGATTACAGCTCCAGCACTGGTGTTGGAGGAAGTAGTGGGGAAGCTCCCCCAAGTGAAACTGCCACCAGAGATTCGGCGTTTGACAGCTCACTTGAATTTGGCTGATGCTGGCTTTGATACCCCTAGCCCGGTTGACGTGCTGCTGGGTGCTGACGTCCTAGGGGGCATACTGTTAACCAGCAAACGGACATTACAGCCTGGTGGCCTTATGGCTTTGGACACCAAGTTTGGGTATACTGTAATGGGTCCAGTGTCCACAGTTTCCACGCCTCCTGCTGAGGAGAGCTGTTTGGTTGGAACTGCGCTCTCGGAAGCCGTGCAACGGTTCTGGGAGATTGAAGAGCCGCCCACTGTGTCGCGATTAAGTCCTGAGCAAGAGGAATGTGAACTGTTTTATCAGAATAATACTGGTCGCCTCCGCTCAGGTCGGTTCATAACTCGACTCCCTCTACTTACTCATCGACCACCCCTTGGTGCTTCTCGCGCGTTGGCTGAGAAGCGGCTGGTTTCGATGGAACGCCGCATAAGAAGAGACCCGGTTTTTCGGCAGAAGTACGTTGATTTCATGAGGGAGTACGAGGATTTGGGACATATGTCGGTGTCTCGCAGGGATTGGAGTACGGTGGAGCACTATTTTCTCCCCCACCATGCGGTATTGAAGTCACCGGACTCCAAGATTCGAGTGGTTTTTGATGGCTCTGCCCCCACCTCGACTGGAGTGTCCCTAAACCAGTGTTTGCATGCAGGTCCTAAACTGCACAAGGACATAACTGACATCCTCACGAACTTCAGGAAGCATCAGGTCGTGTTTGTAGCCGACATCCGGATGATGTTTCGGCAGACAGTGATACACCCTGATGACCGTCGGTATCAGCTGATTTTGTGGCGTGAAAGCCCTGATGAACCGATGTTGGTGTACGAACTGAATACGAATACTTACGGCCTAAAGAGTAGTCCGTACATTTCTATTCGTACTTTGATGGAATTGGCGACTCGAGAGCGATTGAGGTTCCCTCGAGCGGCGGCCATTTTGGAAAGGGATTTGTTTGTGAATGACGTGTGCACCGGGGCCAATAGCATTGAAGACGCCTTGGTGTTACGGGATGAATTGATTGCACTCTTGCAGACTGGTGGCTATGAGTTGCGAAAGTGGTTGTCCAACTCACCGGCACTTTTGGCCGGCCTCCCAGAGGAGCACCAGCAGGATCCGCACCTTTTTGAAAATGCTGAGAATCCGCACATGTTATCCATCCTTGGCGTGCAGTACCGACCAGTCCAAGATGTGTTTACCTACCGGGTCGAATTGGATTCCCCGAAGGTCTGGACGATGCGGCTTGTACTGTCCACGGTGGCCAGAACGTATGATCCAAACGGATGGATTGCGCCGGTAGTATTCACGGCCAAGGCCTTCATGCAGCGCCTGTGGACAGCCCAACTGGGTTGGGATGACCCGCTTTCCGGAGACTTGTTGAGCGATTGGGAAGCTTTCTTCGCTACGCTCCCGGAAATAAATCAGGTCGAACTGCCGCGAAAGCTGTTACCTGCAGGGAAATGTAGAGCAACTCTGCACGGGTTTTGCGACGCCTCCGAACGAGGGTTTGCAGCTGCCGTCCATTTGCGAACGGTCAGCTCCGACGGAGCGGTCGATGTAAATTTGGTAATGGCGAAGAGCAAGGTAGCGCCCCTTCGGACACGTTTGACGATCCCGAAGTTGGAATTGTCGGGCGCAGCGCTTCTCGTGCGCTTGTTGAACCACGTAGCTTCTACATTGAAGGACACGGTGGACCTTGAGGAGAGCGCCTTCGCCTGGAGTGACAGCCAAATTGTGCTGTGTTGGCTGAAGTCGTCAGTCCATACCTTGGAGGTCTTTGTGGCTAACCGTGTTTCGCAGATCCAGAACTCTGAGACTGCTTTGATTTGGAGACACGTACCAGGTGAACTGAACCCAGCGGACGTGGCGTCCAGGGGTTGCAAGGCACCTGAGCTCGTGGCCCACCCCCTGTGGTGGAGGCCAAGCTGGCTGTTGGAATCGGATACACACTGGCCTATCAGTTGTGTCATTGCGACCCCATCGTCGGGATTGAAGATCCACGTTGTCGAGACAGCTCCAGTGCCGGACACTGCGTGGCTTCTAGAACGCTATAGCTCTCTCGACAAACTAGTTGGAGTAACCGCTTGGGTCAAACGATTTATCCACAACTGTCGCCATCCTGAAGACCGGTCACACGGTAGTGTTCTCGCTGTTGAAGAGCGTACAGCAGCCCTCCATCACTGGACTCGAGTGGTGCAGGCAGAACACTTTGGGGACGTATTGGATACCTTACGGAAAGGTCTCCCCAAACTTAGGAAAGCGACAGCACACCTCAACCCGTTCATTGATGAGTCGGGAATACTCCGGGTGGAGGGCGTCTGCGCAATGCTAACTTGCCCTATTCGGCGCGCCACCCCATATTGCTGCCTAAGAAGGGCCAATTGGTGGAGTTGTTGGTGACGGATCGCCACTTGAAGAACTCTCATGCTAGCTGCAATGCACTCTTGGGCATTTTGCAGCGAGAGTTCTGGATATTGAACAGTCGACGAGTTGTACGGAGCATCGTGTTTCGGTGCTTGCCTTGCTATCGACTCAAGGCAGCCACGATGCAGCCTCAGATGGGTGACCTGCCCCCTGACAGGGTCACTTAGGCTAGAGCTTTTTTGAGGGTAGGGACAGACTTTGCGGGACCATTTTGGGTCAAAACGTCGCGACTTCGGAATGCGAAGGCTGTGAAAGCGTACTTGTGCGTTTTCGTCTGTCTGTCAACCAAGGCTGCTCATCTTGAAGTAGTTGCTGATCTTTCGACGGAGGCCTTTATTGCGGCTTTGGATAGATTTGTATCCCGAAGGGGATGTCCGTCTCTGATCCGGTCGGATTGTGGAACCAATTATAAGGGTGCCGACCGTTACTTGCAAGATGTAGTTAAGTTTTTGCGGGAGAATGATACTTGTATTGGCACGGCCCTCTCCCGTCGGGGTATCACGTGGAAATTTGACCCTCCCTGATGCCCCCACTGGGGTGGAATTTTCGAGGCTCTTGTTAAGCAAGCCAAGGCTCATATGTATAGAGTAATTGGTCAAACTATTTTGACATATGAGGAGCTCGCGACGTTGTTTTGTAGAATTGAGGCGATCCTCAATTCCCGTCCGTTGTGTCCGCTCAGCTCCGACCCAAATGACCTGGAAGCGTTGACTCCAGGCCATTTCTTGATTGGTCAACCACTTGTAGCAATGCCAGAACACCCCCTCAGGGAAGTAGCCTACAATCGTTTGTCGCGCTATCAGATGCTGCAACAGATGGGTCAGAACTTTTGGGCCAGATGGTCATTAGAATATCTGCATGTTTTGCAGCAGCGCCTCAAGTGGACTGACAAAACCAATCCCCCCACTGTTGGAGACCTCGTGTTAGTTAAGGATGCTAACCTACCGCCACTGCGTTGGCGCCGGGGGCGCATTGTTAACTTGTTTCCCGGTAAGGACGGGACCCCTCGCTTTGCTGAGGTCATGGTTGGGGATTCGGTTCTCAAGCGAGCGGTAGCAACTCTATCGCGACTTCCTCTAGTTTAGCGGACCGGCTTAAAGGCCTGTCCGAGGCGGGTGATTGTTCGAGCCCATCGTAATTCGGAACGCACCCGATCGGAGCGAAACGTTTCTTGTCTGTCATGAACTGTCACTTGAAAAACGGACTTGTCTTTTCATTGTTGGAATCGTGGCGTGTGTTAAAAATTGAACTTTTGAATTGGATAGTTATATACCGCGGCAACGCGAAGTGCGTACGTATGTTTTGGTCTGCGAGATTTGTCACCAGTTGAGTTGTGTTTTGTATGTAATATCATAACATTGTCGGGAGTGCGACTTGGTGCGCTTGTTTGGTGCGGCGAAGCTGTTCTCAACACCTTGGAGTGAGGATAGTGTCCTAGGCGAGCTTCTAGATGGGTACCCAGATAGGTAGCTAGCTTAGGGGTTTGGCAGCAGCCCGAAAAACGATGGACTTGAGGTAAACTTAGTCTGTAAGTTTCGTATTTAGGTTAGGTAGGAAAATTAAGATCCACGAACCGTGGACGTTCAGAGCAGCTAGGCTGTGATAAGAACAAACCCATTTTTTCCCGTTCCCGTAGGAATTTCGGGAAGTCCTTTCTTAGTACTCCCCTACGCTCCCCAAGGAACCTGCATGCCAAATTTCAGCTCTCTACGATGATCCCCGCGACTACGTACGCGCCTTAAAATGTAAAAAAAAACCATTTTTTCCCGTTCCCGTGGGAATTTCGGGAAGTCCTTTCTTAGTGCTCTCCTACGCTCCCTAAGGAACCTGCATGCCAAATTTCAGATCTCTACGATGTTTCCCGCGACTTCGTACGCGCTTAAACATTAAAATGTAAAAATCCTTTTTTTTCCCGTTCCCGTGGGAATTTTGCAAAATCCTTTCTTAGCGGATGCCTACGTCATAACATCTACCTGCATGCCAAATTTCAGCCCGATCCGTTCAGTGGTTTGGGCTGTGCGTTGATAGATCACTATATCAGTCAGTCAGTCAGTCACTCAGTCAGTCAGTCACCTTTGAGTTTTATATATTTAGATAGATAGATATCTGTTTCCCGTGACTTCGTACGCGCCTAAACATTAAAATGTAAAAATCCCGTTTTTCCCGTTCCCGTGGGAATATCGGCAAATCCTTTCATAGTGCTCCCCTGCGCTCCCCAAGGAACCTGCATGCCAAATTTCATCTCTCTACAATGATCCCCGCGACTACGTACGCGCCTTAAAATGTAATAAACCCATTTTATCCCGTTCCCGTAGGAATTTCGGGAAGTCCTTTCTTAGTACTCCCCTACGCTCCCCAAGGAACCTGCATGCCAAATTTCAGCTCTCTACGATGATCCCCGCGACTACGTACGCGCCTTAAAATGTAAAAAAAAACATTTTTTCCCGTTCCCGTGGGAATTTCGGGAAGTCCTTTCTTAGTGCTCTCCTACGCTCCCTAAGGAACCTGCATGCCAAATTTCAGATCTCTACGATGTTTCCCGCGACTTCGTACGCGCTTAAACATTAAAATGTAAAAATCCCTTTTTTTCCCGTTCCCGTGGGAATTTTGCAAAATCCTTTCTTAGCGGATGCCTACGTCATAACATCTACCTGCATGCCAAATTTCAGCCCGATCCGTCCAGTGGTTTGGGCTGTGCGTTGATCGATCACTATATCAGTCAGTCAGTCACCTTTGAGTTTTATATATTTAGATGTTTGGGTTCAATATCATTAAACTCACTCGCCTTAAGCTAAGCTAAGTTTGATAACTTATTTCGTCGATTTTATAATTTTAAATATAGTTTGCACGCGTGGTTATATCATAGTACAACCTTTGCTAAGTTTGTTGTCCCAAATAATTTTATTTAAAATCCTATTGTGATGACTGATGAAGGCTACTTGGCTGAACAGAAAAAAAAACACATTAAGTACTTAGGTAAGTACAGTTTCATAAAATATATTTCTCTTATTTCATACATAATTTCCATTGAGAAATAGCAACGATTTTATACATAATAAAAATTTAAATCATTAAGTACGTTTGTAAAATTCAATTTTATATCTATACTATATTATTACATCTACATTTGTTGATTTGTTTTTGCTGCATGCAGTATTGATAATGTTTATTTATCGCAAGCTGGTTTTGCGACCCCGGCTAGGCCACGACTATGCGCGACAGCGGTAGCGGCGGGCGTTTTACCACAGAATATATATAAGCTAAAGATTCAGGCGAGCGATTCCGTGGCCATTCTGTATGAATGGTTTGAAGTTGGGAATGAAGGGTTATTTTTTCAATTAGTAATTTTGTATCTGATTGCGGCCGAACGCAGGTGCGGTCCCAGACAAAGATTAAGTGGGGGGGGGGGGGGGTCATGTTAAAATTTTGGGGAGGTCCCGAGTCCCATTATTGGTAAAATGGCCAGGACCCCCCCCCCCCAACCCTAGAACCGTCACTGCCAGAAGGAGGGTTATGTTTAAGAGTGTATTTTACATTTGTATGCAGCGTCTTTTTGTATTTTTGTAGTAGGTATGCACTTTGGCACGATCTATAACCGGTTGTTGGTTTTCAGCACAATTTTACTGACATATTGCGCGCGACGGTTGCTAACCGACGCGCGGCGGGCGTCACGATCGCGCAATGTGTCCGTAAAACGCTCACCGCTACCGCTTTCGCTCGAAGTCGTGGCCGAGCGGTAAGGTTTCGTGCTGCTAGGCTTCAACCCAACACCCCCTTCGTCCATGTTCGTAACTTATTCCTAAGTTATGAACAAGGATTTTGTTCCTCCTTCGTAACAGAGTTACTAAAGAAGAACTCAATTTTGAAGGTTAGTTCTTCCTTGGTAACTAAGTTACTTTCAAACAATGATTTTGTTCCTGCTTCGTAACGACGTTACGAAAGAAGAACTCAATTTTGACAGTTAGTTCTTCATTTGTAACTAAGTTACAAACAAGGATTTTGTTCCTCCTTTGTAACCCGGTTACGAAAGAAGAACCCAATTTTGAAGGTTAGTTCTTTCTTTAAGTTACAAACTAAGAATTTGTAATCGTTCGTACTTTAACTGGGTTATGATTTATGAACAAATAATTACTTTCATTGTAATTATTTCCTTGTATGTAACCATCTCATTTTGTCGATCTCAAGATAAAATACACGTTTTACTTCTTTCTTAAAGAAGAGTGTAGGTAGGTCTCATAAGCAGTAGGTACACTGTATTCTTCTTATAGAAGAGTTCGAGTAAATACATTTTTTTTATAGCGTAAGTGTTCTTTGCTTAAAATACATAATAATATAGTCATAGAAAAGTTTTTTTAACTAGTAATACATTGTTTTTTTTTTTCATTAGGAAAGAACAGTTTTTAACTTGCTAAGGTCGTTCGGGGCAAGTTTGCCAAAGAGTATGGTAAGAGCATCTACAGTAAATATATCCATAGCTAGAAGTATTACTGCTCCTTGAATGTGCGGTGTTCAATAAAATGTATTGTATTGTATTACTCAACTACAACTAATGCTATCATCAGTACGTACATGCAGCAAATAGAACAATAAACAGTTGGCACCGCTCTCGCGGTGTTAGGTCGAAAAATCAATTTAGGCGCACTTACCCCGCTGACGCACTTGCCCCAACTGACCTTAATATTAACACCATTACCTTTTTTATTTATAAAATAGCGAGCATTTTTTAATACATTCCTTTCTTCTTTCTAAGGCAAGTTTTAAAAACCTTAATATTTAAACAATCTTAGAAAACTTGAATTTATTAAGGTTTTAGGTATTTAATAAGTCGCCAGCAGGCTCGCTGTTTCTCGAATTTTCACACAAACTTAGTTCATTTTTTATTCCCAAATGACTTAACGGATGAAGTCGAAGTTTTGCAAACGTAATAAGTAGACCTAGAATCATCATTAGGGACGCCTTTTGTCACCCATCTTCTTTGTTCTTTGTATTTACTTGACTATCTAATTATTGCACCATGGACCTTTTCGAATAGAGCCGCTCTTACTAGCGACTCATTATAAAAATTGTTCTTCAACGTTCTTTAACTTAGTAACAGTTCTTTAATTATTCCTTCTCAATAATGTTCTAGAAGAGAGCCTGTGTCAGTGCCACTGGAAAACAGTGTGACAGAAGAGTAAATAGACTGTGGCCACTAGGAGGTTCCCTGCCATGATGGGGAACCCTATTTTAAGGTACTGCAGGAATGTGAACCTGTAGCCGTGCTGTTCCGCCACTCCGGCGCATACGACGTTCGCACTTGCGCCGATTAACGTGCCGTTACCTGGAACAGGGGTATAATGATCTATACTTTAATATATTAAGTACTAGGCTGTGCTCGGGTGAAAATAGTGAAAACCGAGTTATCTCAGATATGAGACCTAGCTAGATCGATTTGTCGCCCCCGGAAATCCCCGCATATTCAGAATTTCGTCCAAATCGCTAGACCCGTTTCTGAATCGCTTCTATGAATAAATAATGGTAGAAAGAATAAAGAAATATACAAGATTAGCGCGTTTAAAGTACAAGATAAATGCAAATAATTCCTTAATAACTCAATTAACTTATTAAAATAAACATATAATACTTGATAATTTATCCAAACTAATGTGAAAATGTGTTTGTTTGTTTGTCCTTCCTTCACAACGATATGATAGAACTGATCTGGATGAAATTTGGTATGGAGATAGTTTGAGACCCTGGGAATATCATAGAATATTTGTTATCCCGATTGTTTTCTTAGACAATGCAAAATTACACTTTTCGTCAGCTAGTAGCTCTAAGTACGCCAGCCCTGTTGGCGAGGCCAGCTCTACCACGACGCCATCATCGTCAGCTGGTAGCTCTAGTACGTACCGCCGAGGCAGGCGCCGAAGCTGAGCGCCCAGGCGAGCGGCGCCAGCGGCAGCGCCAGCCCTGTTGGCGAGGCCAGCCCGGCCACCACGCGCACCATCATCGTCGTCAGCGGGATGTTGTCCACAAACGCCGATGCCAGTCCGGACACCTGGCGATAGAAGGAAATCACTTCAGAGCGTCGTTGGAGTTGGTATATTTGGCGGAGCTCGTACGAGGAAACTATTGATTTTAGAAAGAAAATGTCAATGGATCAAGTGTTGAAAACTACTCTAGTTTAATTTTGTAGTAAGTATGTCCTTTTTTCAAAAGAGTAGGAAAAGAGATAACAGCGGAATACTGATTTTGGTCGCCATTTTTCCAAAATGGCGGCGCGAGCGTAAAATATACGTATAAGTACGAGGTGGGAAAGTAGAAAATCCAAAAGCCGACATCGAAATCTATAATTATACCAATTTTCACAAACTTCCGGAAAACTTTTCAGCTAACTACTGATTTACAAGGGGCTAGGTCAAATTGTGTGTGAAATATTCCGAGATAATTCAAAATCATCATAAATTCCAAGTATTTATTTAAGTATTTTTTTCCCGTTCCCGTGGAAAATTCGGGAAATCCTCTTCTGATACTTTCCACGACCTTTAGTTTCGGCTGAGCGTTGATCAGTCAGGCAGTCATCGGTCAGGTCGATTAACTTACCCACAATATGAGCAGAATGGCCACAGTTAGCCTGGAATCCTTGTCGACCTTCAGAATGAGCGCCTCTGTGACGTGACCAATCCAGTCGATGAGGCCGAGTTTCGATAACGCCTGGAAAACATGACAATTCTGGTTAAAGATGAGTCGGGGTAAGTGCGCCTGTGGGGTAAGTGCGTCTAAATTGATTTTTCATCCCTATGCCGTGTGAACAGAGCGAAACTGCTCATTCCAGTGGGTTTGTGTTGTGTTTGTTCCATGTCTGGAAGATATCATTAGTATATTCATAGTTATCGATAGATTTATGATAGGTGCACTTACCCCACCCTGGCGCACTTGCCCCGACTGACCTTATGAATCGGGCGAATGAAATACGTATTCAAAAAAAGTCCGCCGCTTTTCAAGCTGTGACTTGATTTTAAGCAAGCATATTTTTTGGGAAAATTTCAAAATACCGTCATTTGTTTCATCCAGAGACGAGAAGTGGATCATCAGTGTTACACACACACATTTACAAGTGTACAGACGTCCTCGCACGCAAAAATCGATACTTCATTCGAATTGTGTTCGAAATCGTGCTTCTATAGGCCGTGTCCGCCGTGTGGCAGAAGGTGAAATTTTCAAAGACCAACCTCCATTAGAACGAACAGTGCTGCAAAGAACAGCAGCGTGGACCATTCCACTCGCGCCAGGGTCGGTTCTAGGTCTCTTACGTCCGCTAGTAGCAGTAGTAGTAGCGCTCCTAGGAGTGCCGTCCAGCCGAGGGATAGTCGTTCTGTAAATAATCGTCATTAGCATCATCGGCATCACCTCCATCATTATCACTATAAAAACTAATGAGACAATTTTCCAGCTACTTCTTGTATTGATAAATAGCATTGTTCCTTCAAGGAACTTCTAAAATTTCGAAACTGTCACGTGAGAAGTATGTAGCATCTTCTGAGAATGTTCTTGAGTAGTATTGAAACCAGCATTGCTCCTTGAAGAAAGTTTAGAAACTTCCATGTGAGAAAATTTCGGCAACTTCTGAGAATGTTCTTGAGAGGGTTTACTCCGAAAGTTGGCAACGTCGCAAATAGCTGTCAAATATTTCGCTGTTTTCATTAATTTCTGAATATTACTGAATGAAAACATAAATCAACGCTCTATGGTTGATTAAAACATTAAGTATGGATTGCAACCATTATCATAGGAACACGAAATTATTAGTATTATGGAAGTAATATCTTTTAAAACTTTCCATCGCATTTCCCATGCATTTTAATGTAATCTTATCATTTGAATGCCTAACTAACAAATATAAAACGAGACGCGTCATTCAACCATAGAATGATAACTTCTTTTTTAATTCAGTTATATTTTGGTGATATTGAGAAATTAATAAAATAAGCGAAACATTTGACAGCTATATGCGACGAAGTTGCCGGAAATTTCTCACATGGAAGTTTCTAAACTTCAAGCTTCTTCATGGAGCAATGCTAGTTTCAATACTTCTTCTTCTTCTTCAGTTTTAAAAAAATTAGAAGTTTCTTGAAGGAACAATGCTATTTATCAATACAAGAAGTAGCTGGAAAATTCTCCCATTAGTTTCTAAACTTCAGAAGTTTCTTCAAGAAATAAGGCTAGTTTCAATACTGAAAAACATACTCAGAAGGTGCCGGTAATTTCAAAATTGAAACTTGATAAGTTTTTAACATTTAAGGTACAGTTAAGTTCATTAAATATGTCCAAATAAAGAAGAATAAATAAAGGTCCAAAAGTGTCTACATTTGGACCTTATTTCAACAAAGTTAGGTGCAAAAACCTCACATTGTCGAACTCGACGGCATGTACACTCAACAGCAATGAAAACGGGTCACTTTGTATGGAAAATCCTATACAAAGTGACCCGTTTTCATTGCTGTTGAGTGTAGTTTCAAAACTTACGTAAGACAGGGAATGCATGAAGGAAGAACACGACGACAACGAATGACACACAGATCACGGATTTTATCAAAAGCTGCTTATCCCTGATGCGGTACTGTAAAAGGAAAGAAATGGATCAATTTCCAACCTTAAAATTTTGGGGTAAGATTGGTTTTCTGTTTTTTTGGCATGATGTAATCTTGAACTTAAAGTCTCCTTATGCAGGGTCGGGAGTTCAAATCCAGCTCGCACCTCTGGGTACACTTACTTATGTGCGGAATTTAATAAAATTTATCCCCGAGTTTTTCGGTAAAGGCAAACATTGATAGAAAACCTGCACTGCACGCCTCTGCTAAGTATTTCAAAGATGTGTGTGATATCCGCAATTTGCTCTTGTCCCAATGAGGACTATAGCCCAGACCCCCTCGTGATGAGGATTCAGAGAACCACCTGCCTCTATCCAAGCATACCTCCCACGCTTCCGCCACATTCAGCTCTCTCTTCATGCAAGCTCGTGGGTTTCGAGTACTCATGGAGTAAGGTCAGTCGGGGCAAGTGCGCCAGTGTGGGGTAACAGCATCTACCAACCATAAATCTATCGATAACTATGAATATACTCAACTAATGATATCTTCCAGACATGGAACAAACACAACACAATCCAGTGGCAATGAGCAGTTGGCTTTGTTAACATGGCATAGGGATGAAAAATCAATTTAGACGCACTTGCCCCACAGGCGGACTTACCCCGACTCACCTTATTCTTAATTTGGCCGGGTCACATAATTAGTAAAATCGCCATTTTGACGATTATTCTATGGGAAGTGGGGGCGTCATG
The DNA here is from genome assembly GCA_963971205.1 of Aethes cnicana. NCBI lineage: Eukaryota > Metazoa > Arthropoda > Insecta > Lepidoptera > Tortricidae > Aethes > Aethes cnicana. The sequence continues at coordinate 4,267,720 of OZ020301.1, read as the reverse complement.
TTAGTTGTAGGGCCTGGTGCTAGGTCCGTCCGAGGAGGTACTAGCGTCATTCCCTGCTAACCTGCCGCCAAATAGCAGTGCTCGCACTGATGTGTTCCGGTAGGGGGTTAAGGCAGCCGATGAAATTTCTGGCACTGGGCATTCCATCTTAGGCCTCAGGGTAGGCAACGCATTCGAGATCTTCATCATCATCATTTCAGCCGATAGACGTGCACTGCTGGACATAGGCCTCCCCCAAGGCACGCCACTCAGACCGGTCCTGTGCCACTCGCATCCACCGCGTTCCCGCGACCTTTACAAGGTCGTCACTCCATCTTGTTGGAGACCTACTGACAGCTCGTCTACCGGTTCGCGGACGCCACTCCAGGACTTTCTGGCCCCATCGGCCATCAGACCTGCGAGCCATTTCGAGATTTTCAGTGTTCATGAGCCGCAGACCACTTACTTTTTGCTTCATCTGCGCTAGAGTGGAACAGAACTTTGGGTCTATCTTGAAGGCACCGCCGCCTGCCTCTCGCTTTTGCAGGGCTGCGTTTAACCTCTCCACCTGAAACGAGGGAAACCCCATAAGTATCACATGGTATCACTCACAGGTGGTATTCGGTTTATGCAAATAGTGATTTGCATAAACCGAATACACTGCCAGGGTTAAGGCCGTTCATAGACCCAGATCAGCCGTCACTGTCACTCGTGGGACGAGTGAAAGAGAAAGCGCTACGCACAGAACGCCCGATTTAGTTACTTTTTAACACGTTTTAATTTCTATAAAAATACCGTCTAAAAAATGGCATTTATAAAGCTGTCGATGTATGCATATAATATGGATATTTTTTGTGTTATAATTAGTTTTACACTGTTTGATATAATAAACTGGAGTAAAGTTGGATTAGCGGTCCGAGTTAGAGGTTACTTTGGAATTAAATTGTATCGAGCAAAGTTTCGTAAAACGTGTATCGAAAGCTGTCAATGTAAGGATGATATAATCAAATGTAACATATGTTTTTTTCATATTTTTAACTTTTAACATTTCTTAGAAAAGTATGATCTTAAATGAGCAATTTGACGATGCTGGGTCAGGGAAGGGCCTTAAGTATATAACATATTTTAGGGGTTAACATAATTAATAGCAGGCACTCTCTCTAGTAAAGTAAAGACATTAAATAGAATTATCTTCTATCAATCTATCTATCTTCTATACTATAAAAATAAAAAAATAGAACCGACTTCAAACTCCGATAGACTGTGAAGTTGGTGTCAAGTTCACTATAAGATAGTCATAGCTTTGGGGCGGTTCACTTGACACCGACTTCACAGGCTGTCGGAGTTTGAAGTAGGTTCTATTTTTTTATTTAAAAATTTTTTTCGGCTATAGTTTCCAAACATGTGTACGATGGGACGTAAGTCTCACTGTAGTCTTTGAAATTGATGCCAAAATCATACACATGCTAACAAATTTCGAAGAGTTCCCTCGTTTTGTCATGGGTCCCATCATCAGAACTAAACCAAATTATTAAAAGGGTTCAAGTTGGAGGTACACCTTTCAATTAAAAAAAGAATCATCGAAATCGGTTCACAATTGACGGAGATATGCGTGGTCATACATAAAAAAAAATATATATATATATATACGCGTCGAATTGAGAACCTCCTCCTTTTTTTTCGTCGGTTGATAAAAGATTAGAACCCGGCGTGTCTGTACATAGAAAGAAAAGTTCAAAAAAAGGAACGGGGGTCTAAAGATGTATGGTAGACCACAAAACAGCGTTTTTTAGAAATATTTTCTGTCTGTCTGTCTGTCTGTTTGTTAGAGTTAATCTCCGAAACTACTAAACCGAATTGAATGCAGTTTTCAAGGGTAGATAGAGCATCATTTGGAGCAACATATAAAGTATGATTGATTAAAATCGGATGTCGGAAAGAAAAGTTATCGGCAATTTTATATTCTACGCGTACGAAGTCGCGGGCAGAAGCTAGTTAAATAATAAGGTTGGTAGAGATCGCTGTTTAGCGATAAGTCCGCCTGTTGTTTACTATTAACTGCGTATGGTCTTTCTGTATTTCCTGTGTTTTTCAATAATAAGTTGCTGTTGTTGTAATTTCATTTGGGAAATTTTTAAGTACCTCTACCTATACGGGGTCACCAAAACGTTGTGACGACATATTTTTTTCGAGTTGGTAAAAATATCATTTTAGTATAGGATACCGATACCGACTAGAAAAAAATAACCGGCCAAGAAGCGAGTTAAACTCGCGTGGAGAGGGTTCCGACCCTTGATTATTTTCAATGACGTCATTTTCAAACCGTTTCACAGGATAAGCTATTTATATGATGGATTTCAAATACCATGGAATTCTTAACAATCTATTAGTCAATAACTAACCTACATATTTTTTCCAAAATTTTAGATCCACAGGTTTCGGAGAAAAGGGGTAGGGGGGATGGTAATTTTTTGCCTATTTTCTTAAATAACTCGAAAAGTATTGACCAAAAAAGAAAAAAAAAATATATTTGACATCCTCATAAGAAGTACTTTCATTTGATATATCACACGATATAGTTTGAAAAACTTCATAAGAATTTTTTCAAATTTAGCCCCCAAAAATAAGGTCTATGTTAAAATTCATTTATTTTCGTTACACGTCGTTACATATACGTAACAAATTTCAACTTAATCAGTCCAGTAGTTTCGGAGAAAATCGACTGTGACAGACGGACGGACAGACACACGAGTGGTCCTATAGGGTTCCGTTTTTACCTCTCGAGGTTCGGAACCCTAAAAACCTAAAAAGACATGCTTATAATCGATAACTGATTCTGTGGGTAAAGTATCGTCACAACGTTTTTCTTGAATGTATATTTTATTTAATCAATCAATTACCTTCTTTTCCAGAGCTTTCCTCACGATGTCTTCGTCTCTAGAGTACAAAGATAGAGATGCTGCGGCTCTCTTCCAAACGGCTATCTCTTGACGCATTTCTGTGAAAATAATTCTTTATTTCGCACATAAGTAAAATTAGAGGTGCGAGCCGGAATCGAACCCCCGACCCTCTGCATGAGAGGCGGTAGATCGAACCACTAGGCCATCTAGGCTTTAACTTTTCTTTCAAGTTTACTTATGTGCGAAATTCAATTTGAATTAACCACTGTGCTTTTCGGTGAAGGAAAACATCGTGAGGAAACCTGCACGCATCGGCGAATTAATTCAAAGATGTGTGTGCAGTCCCCAATCCGCACTGGGCCCGCGTGGGGACTATAGCCCAAACCCTATCGTGATGAGAGGAGGTCTGTGCCCAGCAGTGGGACGCAAATAGGCTGTAGTAGTAGTAGAAACCTTTATTTCTCAGGCTCTTGTATAAATTAGTCGCTTAGTCTTCGTACCGCCAACAGGGGCTATATTCAAAGTCTTAAATAGGGATCTCCCTGTTCCCTATAGGATCGCTCACGCGTCGCGTGAACTTTAAGCAGCTAGATTTAAAGTTCAACTTGACGCGCGAGCGATCCTATACGGAACAGGGAGATCCCTATTTAAGACTTCAAATATATCCCCAGAACAGCTTACTTACGTTTCACTGCTGGTCACAGGATTATAGTGTTTAGGCTATATATAGCTCCTAGGATACAGTGAGGATCAGGATAACTTCAAACAAACACACCGTTAAATCATTGACCTATAATAAGTAATAACTAATAACATATGGACATACAGTGCCTAATAGAATATGTCAAAATATATAGAGCAAACTGACATTAGAAAATACGTTCCAATATGCTAATAACGCCTCTTTATAACGAAGGCCGAACGGGTGCCCGAGCTGTTCGGGCACCCGTTTCGACGGGGCCATTTTTCTTTGGCTGATTGTGAATCCTTACTTATAATAGATCAATGCAATTAATGCTTTGATGCGTGCAGGTTTCTTTCTTCAGAATTCACATAGGCTAGAGACACACGGCAGACACGGCCTATAAAAGCACGATTTCGAACACAATTCGAATGAAGTGTCAATGTTTGCGTGACACAGACGTCTGTGTGCATGCGAGGACGTCTGTACACCTGTAAATGTGTGTGTACCACTTCGCGGGCCAATGATCCACTCTCCATCTCCGGATGAAACAAATGACTGTAAGGGCGAGTTGCGCGCCGGCTAGATTCAGGCGGGTGATTCCGTGGCCATTCTGTATGTAGCCTATTCTATTAAATATTCTGTGCTAGAGATTGAGAGTCGATGGGTCAAACTATAAGCACATAATATTTAATATAGGTAGTAAGGTTAAAGTTATAAGGTTACTTCGGTCTTTTTAAGTGGTAAGTACCTATAGGTAAAAAACTTAAGTAAGTCACCTGTTGTATGTAGTAGTAACCTGTCTGTATACGAAAGTTGACGTTCCATATTTGAATTTTCCTCGAATTTTCATATCATTTTGGAACACAACTACATACAACAGGTGACTTACTTAAGTTTTTTACCAATAGTGACTTTTTTTTTTCGTTTATTTAGGTCAACAAACAATCGCTACAAGGTAAATTACTAAGTAGTAAAGTGTTTGATGTCAAGAAGGGTTAAAACTAAGGAAAGTATATACCTTGAATGTCACTAGGTACGTCGTGCCTAAGTTTCTTCAAGTCTCGGAACATATATCGTAACTGCAAATATGTTTGTATGCAAACCAGCAGTATGCCGAGGCCCATGTGCAGGGTGAACGTTGTAAAGTTTATATTCTGAAAGAAAGAAACATTTTGCTATGAAAACAAGGTGAAATAAGTATTACAAAAGTAGTGGTAAAATCTAAAAAATATAAGTAAAAATTCCCGTGAAGTTCCAGTATATTGAGACTAGTGTTATCAATGTTACAAATTTCAGAATATTCTCAGAAGTTACACGGAAATTTCTGTCGTGAAAATTTCGAAATTTGAGAAGATTCTGAATATTACTGTCTGTTACTATTACTGTTACTGTGACTGTCAGTGGGAAGGTTTTTACACTGCAAGTTTTCTTTTGATAAAAAACATATGTCCGTGTGGTGCCGGCAAAGAATTGCACCACCCCCTCTCTTCCCGTGGGTGTCGTAAGAGGCGACTAAGGGATAAACCGGAGGATGGGCAGCAGCGTCCTCCGAGAACTACCTTCATCAAACTGCGGTCGCCAACCCGCCTGCCAAGCGTGGCGACTATGGCAATCCCCCCCAAGGGATCTATATACTTGGGACCAAGAAGTGCCACAAGCAATGCCCAGACCCCCCGTCCCCGGCGGCCCCGCTATTCCTGGCTCCGGTAGCGGCCATGGTAACGGCGGGGCAGGGGGTGCTAAAGTTAATCCCCGGCAGAGACCCGGCTACCAAAAACGACGACCCTTGGCCCTGGCAACATATAACTGCCGTACACTGCGGACCGACGAAAAGGTACTGGAACTGGAGGAAGAATTGAGCAGGTTACGTTGGGGAATCATAGGGTTATCAGAAGTCCGGAGAGAGGGGGAGGACATGATAACCCTGAAGTCCGGTAACCTGTTCTATTTCCGGGAGGGCGACCAACAGTCCCAGGGAGGTGTCGGGTTTATCGTCCACAAGTCCCTCGCAAACAATGTGGTGAAGATCGAGAGTGTGTCGACCAGGGTAGCGTGCCTTGTACTCAGAATAACACAACGATATTCGTTGAAGGTTATACAGGTTTACGCTCCGACCTCGACGCACTCCGACGATGAGGTGGAGGCTATGTATGAGGACATTTCCAGAGCCATGCATAGCTCCAGAACTCACTTCACAGTTGTTATGGGGGACTTCAACGCGAAACTGGGCAAACAAGACGGTGAAGAGCTGAGAGTGGGGCAATTTGGAGTAGGGCGCAGGAATCACCGGGGCCACCTACTGGCTGGTTTCATGGAGAAGGAGGGACTCTATATGATGAACTCCTTCTTCAAGAAACGTGAGCACAGAAAGTGGACCTGGATGAGCCCTGATGGTGTAACGAGGAATGAGATAGACTTTATCATGTCGACGAGGAAGCAGATATTCGATGATGTCTCAGTGATCAATTCGGTTAAGTCCGGGAGCGATCACCGTATGGTACGAGGCACATTGAATATCCAAGTGAAGCTTGAGAGATCTCGACTGATAAAGTCTACGCTCCGCCCGGCACAGGCCCAGATCCAAAACCCCGAGAGCTTTCAGCTCGAACTCCATAACCGTTTTGCATGCCTAGAAAGCGACGTGGACGATTATAACGACGGGTTTGTGGAAGCTGTTCATACGGTTGGGTCTAAGTTCTTCAAGACCCGCCGTATAAGAACCAAGAAAATCTCAGACCCAACCCTTAAGCTCATGGAGGTGAGACGTAAAATGATTCTGCAGTCTTCAGGTGACGCTTGTCATTATCGGCAGCTCAATGGACAGATCTCGAAGTCTCTGAAGCGTGATGTACGCCGATTCAATACCAACAGTATTGAAAAGGCTATTGAGCGTAACAGAGGCTCGAAGGTGTTTGCCAAAGATCTGTCTATTGGCCAAAGCCAATTGACAAAGCTGAAGACCGAAGACGGCAGGATCGTTTCATCCAAACCCGAGCTGTTGGGAGAAGTCGAGAAGTTCTACGGACAGTTATACACGACAACCCGAACACCCGTCGCTGATCCAGCTAAAGACCCTAGAGCTAGATTAACCCGACACTATACCGAAGATATCCCGGACGTCAGCCTGTACGAGATTAGTATGGCTCTCAAACAGCTTAAGAACGGCAAAGCCCCTGGTGACGACGGAATTACAGCCGAACTCCTGAAGGCGGGTGGTAAACCAGTCCTTAAGGCCCTTCAGACGCTGTTTAATTCCGTCATTCATGAAGGGAGAACGCCGCGAGCATGGAACAGAAGTGTGGTGGTGCTCTTCTTCAAAAAAGGTGATAACACCTTGTTGAAGAATTATAGACCCATCTCACTTCTGAGCCATGTTTACAAGCTGTTTTCGAGAGTCATTACGAACCGTCTCGCGCGCAGGTTTGACGAATTCCAGCCTCCCGAACAAGCCGGTTTCCGAAAGGGCTATAGTACCGTAGACCACATACATGCGTTGCGGCAGGTTGTACAGAAGACCGAATAGTATAACCTCCCCCTTTGCCTTGCATTTGTGGACTACGAGAAAGCCTTCGATTCGATCGAGACTTGGGCTGTGCTGCAGTCTCTCCAGAGGTGCCAAGTTGACTACCGGTACATCGAAGTGTTGAAGTGTTTGTACGAAAATGCCACCATGTCCGTCCGACTACAGGACCAGACCACGAAGCCTATTCCACTGCAGCGGGGAGTCAGACAAGGAGATGTGATCTCTCCGAAGCTGTTCACCGCTGCATTGGAGGATGCGTTCAAGGTGCTGGACTGGAAAGGTCGAGGCATCAATGTTAATGGCGAGTACATCTCTCACCTTCGATTTGCCGACGATATTGTAGTCATGGCTGAGACCATGGAGGACCTCAGTATTATGCTCGCTGACCTCAGCAGAGTTTCCGATCGAGTTGGTCTTAAAATGAACATGGACAAGACGAAAATTATGTCTAATGTCCATGTTGTGCCAACTCCCGTAATAATCGGAGGCTCTGCGCTCGAAGTTGTTGACCATTATGTATACCTGGGACAAACAGTCCAGTTAGGTAGGTCCAACTTCGAGAAAGAGGTCAATCGTCGAATCCGACTCGGCTGGGCAGCGTTCGGGAAGTTTCGCAGTGTCTTTTCGTCCAAATTACCGCAGTGTCTCAAGTCGAAAGTCTTCGACCAGTGTGTGTTGCCAGTGATGACTTATGGTTCCGAGACGTGGGCGCTTACGATGGGCCTCATAAGAAGGCTCAAAGTCACTCAGAGGGCAATGGAGAGGGCTATGCTCGGGGTTTCTCTGCGTGATAGAATCAGAAATGAGGATATCCGCAGTAGAACTAGGGTCACCGACATAGCCCGAAGAATTGCGAGCCTTAAGTGGCAGTGGGCGGGGCACATTGCTCGCAGGACTGATGGCCGATGGGGCCGGAAAGTTCTCGAGTGGCGCCCGCGAACCGGGAGACGAGCTGTCGGTAGGCCTCCAACAAGATGGAGCGACGACCTCGTGAAGGTTGCGGGAAACCGGTGGAAGCAAGTAGCACAGGACCGGTCTGAGTGGCGAGCCTTGGGGGAGGCCTATGTCCAGCAGTGGACGTCTTTCGGCTGAAATGATGATGATGATGATGATGAAAAAACATAATTTCTCGGATCCTGGGCCCTAAATATAAAGTCCAGTGGGCTCTAAATTTCAAAATTGTTTTTTCTTTTTTTTTTAACTGGATCCTTTAAATTACTAACCTCCATCAATACAGCAGGGTGGCTGGCTATGATGACATTAGGCGGGTCCCCCACCGGTGTGGCGGCTCCGCCCACGTTACTGAAGATGACCATGGACATCAGAACTGGTACCGGATTTAGCTGCATCACTTCGCATAACCTGAAATAGTTTTTGAGATTTTAACTCGTGATGAAAGTAAAGGTGTTTAGTTTCATGCGTGTATCTAAGAATCGGTTTGTGACATGTAGTCTGTTTTTTTCATATCATTGGCATAGGCAAACGAGCGTACAGCCCACCTGATGGTAAGTGGTCACTGCGGCCCATGGACACCGAAATCCTATGCTCCCCTATTAAGAAACCATAAGATCTCGAATGCGTTGCCTACCCTGAGGCCTAAGATGGAATGCCTCTGTGCCAGTAATTTCACCGGCTGCCTTAACCCGCTACCGGAACACAACAGTGCGAGCACTGCTATTTGGCGGTAGGTTAGTAGGAAAAGCGGATGATAAATTATATGATATTGACTTAGTTTTGAGAGGTTGGTCGAAAAGTACCCTAGTAGTTGGAACAAGCGACTGCAAAAAGATAAGAAGAGGTTACAAAAACCTCATTATGAATACTCTGGTAAGTATAGCTCGTGAAAACTTGGAAGGAGCGCGGCGAAGCACTTACAGCCGTGTTCTGAAAGTTGTAAGGAAATGGAACAATTTGTACGAGTATATCTTTCTAGTGAACTGACTCGACATGCAAAAGGTCGAGGGTTCAAATCTTAATTAAAAAGTGAGCTTTCCGTTGAAAGAAGATATCGTGCTGAAGAGGCGGAGATTTCGCAAAGACCCCTTGAAGTCCTTTATCCACATTGGGCCCGCGTGGTTACAATAACTCAAGCTCTTTCGTGATGAGAAACTGAAGGTACACATCGCGACGTACTTATTTAACAGGCTGTTGCAGTGACGTTGGCATGTCCATATCCAATGTAGCTATACCTAAAGGGACCCTCTGTCAGTGTCTGTCGGTACAGTATTGATGCTGACCTGATGGTGACAGGGGTCATGAGCAGCACAGTGGTCACGTTGTCCAGGAACGTGGAGAACACCGCCGTGAAGGCACATAGGCAGTTGATGAGAGGCCATGTTCTTCCGCCGGTCACCTGGAATATGAGGAATAGGGTATTATTAAAAAAACAATATTTGAGACCCTCATAAGAAGTACTTTCATTTGATATATCACACGATAAAGTTTGAAAAACTTCATTTTTTTTCTGGTCTATGTTTAAATTTCATTTATTTTTGTTTGACCCAAAGTCACGAGTAACAAAAATAAATCCTTGGGTCACAAACTTACATATACGTACCAAATTTCAACTTAATCGGTCTAGTAGTTTAGGAGAAAATCGACTGTGATAGACGGACGGACAGACACACGAGTGATCCTATAAGGGTTCCGTTTTTACCTCTTCAGGTTCGGAACCCTAAAAACAGCTTTGGTACCAAGAAGACTTTACTAACTTCAAAAGCCTTCAGCGCCAGATAGTCCAGCAGCCCAGTCTCCGCCAATATGGCGACGAGCAGCATCATGCTGAGGAGCAGCAGGAGAGTTTCCACGTCCAGCCAAGAGACCAGCTCCGGCAGCGAGGGTCGGGAGCCCGTGAGCGCCAGAACACCCACTGCCAGCGAGGAGGAGAGGAGGGCGGCAATTGTGCGGTTCACTACCTGGAAGGATCAACGATTTAATGTATAATAACTTTCAAACACACTCAACTTGTATATCGAGTGATCGAGGAGACGTGATCGGAACTAACCCCTTCATAAAGCAGTAAACCAAGCCGACTCTGTGGATCCTGTGGTACTTAGTCTATAAATATTTAATAGCCTTACGTTTTCCACATATTAAAAATGTGAAAGTGTGTTTGTTTGTTTGTCTTTCCTTCACGTCATAAGGACTGCACCGATTTGAATGTTGTATAGATATAGTTTGAGACCATCCATTTTTAGTTTAGCAAGTAGCGATCTGACAATGGTCCGCAAACACGTCGGCATCTTGGACTTCGAAAAGAAAAGCATTTAGTTAGTCTATCGTCCTGACGGTCGATGAGTTCCGAGCCCGTCTCTTCGATTATACACTCAACAGCAATGAAAATGGGTCACTTTGTATGGAAAAATCATATATAAGGTGACCCGTTTTCATTGCTGTCGAGTGTATTTAGAAGAAGATACCCAATTAAACATACCTCAAAAATGATGAGCACATACAGTATACAAAGCAGCATGGCGGCGTAAATGAGCCCGTCTCGTTCATCGAGTGGATTCACGACGTAGCTGACGGTGAGAGGCACTGTGGTGTTACTGGTGGAACTCATGCTTAACTTCACGTCTGTACCTGAAATAAATACAATTGTACCTTAATACATGTGTACAATTGCACAGTAACATTGTACTGACTGGCGGCAGTGGCGGTGTGACACCTTAGGGTCACTATAGCTTGCTCTTGCAATTCTAAAAAAAGTCTTATTCAAAGGGCAAGCGAAGATGTCTTCCTGTACAGGACATGCGTAATTTTTTTGAAACTGCTCTACCCCGAAAAAAATCGTCTAATACAATAATGTATTTTCATGTCAAGGGAATTAATAACATGTAAACACTTTTACACCCATTATTTAAAGGCCCAAATGTGTACAGCTACATCTTTAAGATCTTTGTATTAGTGTTCAAATTAAGCTTTCTTCAATTTTGATATTAGGGATAAATAATTATTATGACTTAAAAAGAAGTTTTCAGAATTTTCTTAAAGATAAGAACCTACTCAATCATCAATCGCGGTTAATGGCAGCAGAGATGCCTATGCCAATGTCAGTTTAAGAACCTACTCAAAAAGGTTCAAGAACGTTAAAATTTCCAACAACTTCTGAAAATTTCCACTAACTTCTCAACTTAAGAAGTTACTGGAAATTTTTCACATAAGAGTTTCTCAGCTTTAAGAAGTTTCTTCATGGTGGGTATAGATGAGAAAGTGAAGGTTCCAATAGTTTACTAACTTCTTATAACTTACTTAAAATCAGAGAACCTACTTCGTTTGAATTTGACTTGTCCTTTAGTTAGTAAGTCTACCACCCAAGTGGTTTGAATCCTCCGGATTCGAATCCGACTCGCATCTCTTTAGTTTAATTATGTGCAAAATTCAATTAGACTGAGCTTTTCGGTGATGAAAAACATCGCGAGGAAACCTAATATCCAATCTACACCGGCCACCTTGCGCAAATCGTCACTCCACCTGGCAACAGGGCGCCCTACACTTCGCTTGCCTTGTCGTGGTCTCCACTCAAGAACGCGTTTACTCCAACGACTATCCGCAGTTCTCGCGATGTGACCGGCCCACTGCCACTTCAAAGAGCTTATTATTTGGGCTATGTCGACAACTTTCGTTCTCTGCCTGATCACCTCATTGCGGATCCGATCTTTCAGAGAAACGCCGAGCATAGCCCTCTCCATAGCCCTTTGAGCTACTTACCATTAATATCAGTATATTCTGCGATAGTTTCATTCTCAGAGGCCTCATGTATATGATGCCCGTCCAGCACCAATGTCTTGGAGTCGCTCGCGCTCTCGGCGAAATCTAGAACATCATCCGGCTGGAGCTTCACTATCCATAGCCGAGACATCTGTTGAAAAAGGAAGTGACTATTTTTAGAACCGGCTCAGAAAGCCCTTTCATTTGATACCGCACACGATAGGTTTCAGAATAATTTTTTTTCATAAAAAAAAAAGATTTCGACGTGACTTTCGTCCTTTTTTTGGTGCTACGGGTCAAGTTGATTTATATGGAAAAAAAATGGATTATATAGAATGATTATAACACCATTTTCCTGAATTTCGGGATATACGGTCGACGTCAAAGAGATGTTTACACTTTTTCACTATTCCGTTGTATAGGTACCTATATTAACTCTATTCAGTAGCACTATAAAAAGATTGTAAGTCATAATTACCTCGTCTCTGATAAAACGTACCTGGGTAGAGTTTTCAGAGCTCCTCTGCAGCCAAACTCGGAGTATGTTTTCGCTGCCGTTCCCGACTGATTGGTCGAACGGCCCAGTTAAAGTCACCTTCAGTGTGACTCTGTTACTTGCAACGTTGAGCGGGTATTCTGCAAAAGATTTTGTTGGAAATCGACGGAATGTGATTTTACTGGTGACCACGAATCGGCGGAAGCGTAGGACGCCCTGTGGCTAGATGGAGCGATGACTTACGCAGTGTTAGTGGCAGAACTGGACAGTTAAGTGGCGATCAATAGGAGAGGGCCTATGTCCAGCCCAGCAGAGGAATGATGCAGGCTGATGATGACGAATTTTGCTGGTGGTAGGATCTTGGTGCAAAGTTCGGATAGCGACCACTGTCTTACTCGCTAACCTGCCGTGGGTCATGACACCCCCCTCGACTAGGTCTACTGCTATTATGTATTTTTAACCCCTGACGCGAAAAGGTGGGGGGGGGGGTTGTATGACGTGAATGCGTTGAGAACCTAAAATGTCTCTATGCAAGTAATTGCACTGGCTACCTTCGAGCCAAGGGCAAATCCAGCTTTTGACTCAGCCCCCCCCCCCCATTTTAGGCCTCGAGTCCTCGAGGTTCTCAACGCATTTGCAGTCTTAGGATTTCACATGTCCATAAGCCTCAGTTATCGCTTACCATCAGGAGACCTGACAGCTCGTTTGTTTACTCTCTCGTATGCTAGCCATTCGAGCGGTCACCAGCAAGCCTTACCTAGTCATCATTTGTCATCATTTCAGCCGAAAGGCGTCCACTGCTGGACATAGGCCTCCCCAAGGCTCGCCACTCAGACCGATCTTGTTCTACTCGCTTCCACCGTATTACCGCGACCTTTACGAGGTCGTAGTTCCATCTTGTTTGATGCCTACCGACAGCTCCAGAACTTTCCGGCCCCATCGGCCATGAGTCCTGCGAGCAATGTGCCCCACCCACCTGCCTTTTAAGTTTCGCAATTCTTCGTTTACCTAGTGGGCTTTAGAATTTCTTTGTTTCCCGATCTTACCTTTAACCTGTCCTTCCGTTACTGCTGTATGTAGAACTACGTCTATCTTCTCTTGGTTGAGGAGTAGTGCCACGGTGAGGAATACCCATCCAGCCACCAGGAGTGCCAGCTTCAACGTGTGTAGGGTTCGCCCGATCTGCGAATATAGTTTCATCATCATCATCATCGCCATCATCGTCGCCATCATCATCATCATCATCATCATCATAATTATACATACTAATACTATAAATGCGAAAGTAACTCCGCCAGCTGTATTCCTAACCACATCTTTTCTGATCTTTTTGTTCTGTCCTTTTTTCTCTCTATTGTGTGGTGTTCAATAAAGATTATTTGTATTGTATTGTAACTCTGTTTATCTGTTACCTCTTCATGCTTAAACAGTTGGACCGATTAATTTTCTGCTCCTATTAGGGGCCACACCCTCTATGAAATTTGTTGGGTATATGGAGATACTTCTGAAATTTGGTTCGGATATAGTCCGAGTCCTGGGGAAGGAAGGACATAGGCTTCTTTTTATCCCGGAAAACGCATAGTTCCCGCGGGAACGCTACGATCGCTTTCACTCGCGCCAATACGGGGACTCGTGATAAAATGACAAACTTTTCTCACTTGCATCAAAACGTGCCATTTTTACCTGCTTTTTTCCAGGCGTTTTAACTTTTTTGATATCTTCTGTATGTAGCGGTTCCATTAATCTGTAAATATATTTATATAGTTTAACTACCGACGCTTGACTTAATAATTCGTGTATAAAGTAAAGTTGTATAGGTAGCCGTTTTCTCAAGCAATGGAACACACAAAAATATAACATACAGGGAAGAAGAAATACAATGGCAGAGCTTATTTGCTAAATATACTAACTATACTGAAAAGGGTGAACAGAACACTCAGCATTATGCCGGGCACTACTAGAGCATCCGACGCTGGTCTTCCGTGATCACCGTAGGAGCGCAGTTGTGCGCAGCTGCTAAAATAATTTCGTAGCCAAATGGGTCTAAGAAGCGCTGGTAAATTCATTTCTGACGTGTAAAAGTGCCCCTATGTGGCCAATTTGCTGAATAAATGATTGATTTGATTTGCCATACATAGAGAGAGAATCCGGCGCGCATATATATCTAAGTTTACTTATGTGCGAAATTCAGTTTAAATTTACCAGTTTTACCACTGAGCTTCTCGATGAAGGAAAACATAGTGAGGAAACGCAAAAAAAATTACAGGAGTGACCTGCTAAAAAATCTATCAAAAAGATTATGTTCAGATCTATCAAAGACATACCAGTGCTAAAATCATAAACCTTTGGCTTTGGCGAGGCAGGGCAAAAAGGGGCTATATTTGAAGTCTTAAATAGGGATCTCCCTGTTCCCTATAGGATCGCTCGCGCGTCAAGTTGAACTTTAAATCTAGCTGCCTAAAGTTAACGCGACGCGTGAGCGATCGTATAGGGAACAAGGAGATCCCGATTTTAAGGTATCACTTACTTAGCGTCCGAATCTTTGGTAGCACCATCTTTCGCACCGTGTTCCTTGCTCCTACATATTTGTGTGGGTAGTTTGTTGAATATTGACTTGTCTCCTTCATGATTCTCTGAAGCCTCCAATTTTCCTGTAAAACCATACTAATATTATAAATGTGAAAGTAGCTCTGTCTGTCTGTTACCTCCTCTTCACGCTTCAACCACTTGACCGATTGGGATGAAATTTGGCATGGAGATAGTTGGGGTCCCGGGAAAGGACACAGGCTACTTGTCATCTCGGAAAAACGCATAGTACCCGCGTGAGCGCGATAACCGAATTCCACGCGGGCGAAGTCGCGGGCAGAGGCTACTAAAAAATAAATTAGATTCATTAGTTAACTAGCCGATGCCCGCGACTTCGTCCAGTAGGTAGGTACTATTACTTATTCTATGGTCCCGCATAGTCTTAGAACTTGCGTAGGAACCATGATACCATAATATAGATGACTAGCTTTTCCCCGCATCTTCGTATGCGCAGAAATATTAAACCCGTTCCCGTGGAATTTCGAGAAATCCTCTCTTAGTGCTCCCCTACGTTCCCTAAGGAACCTGCATGCCAAATTTCAGCTCTCTACGAGCAGTAGTTTCGGCTCTGCGTTGATCGATCAGTCAGTCAGCCAGTTAGTCAGGCGGTCAGTCAGTTTCTTGTTTTATACATGGTGGGTTGTATCCTATAGCAAATAATTAACCCACAGTATCGGCTATCGATTCTAAGTATATTGTATAGGTCTTTAATTTTTTTTGAGTTTGTAAAAAAATATTGTATAATATATGGGATTGGTTGTGTGAGCGACGCCTGAATCCCATACAAAATATTTTTTTCTACCAACTCTAAAAAAATTAAAGACCTATAAAATTATTATCTTCTACTATATAAAAATAAGTCGGGTTTTCCTCCCTGACGCTATAACTCCAGAACGCACGAACCGATTTCCACGGTTTTGCATTCGTTGGAAAGGTCTCGGGCTCCGTGAGGTTTAAGGCGGTACGAAGTCCGCGGGGTCAGCTAGTTTGCTATAAAAAAAATTGAAGCGTTTTGAAATGTGAAGGCGCGGGACTTTAGATAGTATAAGATCTCTACCCTGAGTACACCTTTGCGTGTCATGGCGTTAATTGTAGGAGTTAACTATCATAATCTTTCAGACGATCTAAAACAAGGCAATAGATTTTTTTTTGCCGTTTCACGCTAATTTATATACAAGACTTGTTAACCCGGTGAACTTACTTTAAGTAGGTACTTACTTTATTTACTAAGAATGACGACTTATTAAGACACGCGGTAGCGGGTCAAGCCAAGTTCAAGCTAACAGAACTGGCCAGCTGCACCGTGTGTAATATTACCATTTGGAACCACTTTTGACCCCGTCATACCTCAAAAACTATTTCACATAAACATGGCAAATTTGGATCGTATATTTGACACTTGCGGGATACATATTATGTGCTCCAAATTTCATAATCAAGTCTCAAATGATTATTAAGATATTAACGTCCAAAAATCGTCATTTTTCTAACTGACTGGCCAATCAAAACTCTAATAACCCATTTCCAGATGATCTACAAACTTGATATTTGGCATAAAGATTGACTGTTAGGCCTACCTATGCAAAGGAAAAATACTGCACGGTCCAATTTCACCGAGTTAAACGGAGGTGGACGGAGAATAGTGATAATTTCTGTACAAAAATAAATTATATCCCATCAAAAACTAATCAGATCTTGATCTTGAAATAGTGTCTCGCAGAACTTGGCACCATATATATATAGATCTCAAATCTTTTATTGGTGAAATCGACAACAACACATAATTATTGAACTTGGCTCTTATTTCACATTTATGTTCTGATGGGATAGAACTTAGAAGCAATCTAAAGCACTTCTGTGGCTTCAAATTCCAGCCTTCAATCAACCCGAATTAAATTTGGTTTGTTTGGAATAATTTATATACGTAGGTACATCTACTTTGACTTTTCCAATTATTGAGTGATTGATTCAACGAGAAAATGACTTGGATATACTACCTATAGCTACTTATATCTATTATTAAAGTGAATTCGGCAAGTATTTCTTTGAATGAAACTGATTGGCCGTGGTTATAAAATGTTCAAAAGCTTTTCTTCGATAGATAGCCATGCTGGAGGCTCGAGACCTGCTGGACCGATTTGGCTGGTTCTTTTTGATTTTATTCCGTGATTCGGGGAAGGTTTAGAAAGAAAAAAACTAAAAGAAACAGCAAAAAAAGAATAAGTAATAACTTTGTATGAGAATCCGTGGCGAAACGAAGTTCACCGGGACTACTAAGTCTTGGATAAAATTATACATGTACCTACCTGTAAACTTCTTCTATTACTGACTGAGTGACGGACGACTGACAAACACCGCAAAGCCAAAAAACTACTGATCGTAAAAGGCTGAAATTTGGCATAGGTACCAACGTGAATTTGGTCCCTTAGGAGTGTAAGGAAAGACTACGAGAGCATTTCCCAAAATTCTTACGGAAACGACAAAAAATGGGACCTTTTATTAATATAAAACGCTTCCTCTGTGCCAGTTATTTCTCCGGATGCCTTAACCCTTAACCCCCTTACCGGAACACAAAACTGCTCGCACTGCTATTTGGCGGCCGGTGTTAAAGACAGTGGTACCAAACTGGACGTAGCACCGGTGCTACCTAGTTAGGTTTGCCATCTGTCCGGCTTTAGCCGGACCGGACATGTTTGGCTTTTTTAAGTCGTGTCCGGCCAAATATTGGCGTATCCGGCCGGTCCGGCTTTTTCTTAGAGCTCCTAGAGCGGGGGGGAGAGATATACATTTCCTTTCAAAAGCTTTGTGTCCAGCTTTAGGACAAAATGTTCGGCCAAATATAGCATAGAGTCCGGCTTTTTCGTTCTAAGAGATAGGTCCTATCTAGTGTAATAGTGAAGTGATTAATAAAAATCAAGGTGGCCTTACCATGCTGCTGCTCGTAGAGTTGTTTGAACGGCGCGAGCGCAGGATCGAACTTGATCTCATCCGGCAGATCGACCCACACCTCCAGACTGCCCGGCGTGAGATCGCTACAAGACACCATAGAGTACACGCTACTGTACACACTGCGTTTGTCCATCTTTTCATTTTTGCCCAAACGTTTGAGTTTCATTAGAATTTCTGTCATGTTTGCATTGTATTCTGTCTTGGCGCTGAGAAGTTAGGTTAGGTTAAATAATATCTAGCCTAGGTGTCTGACTGCAGAACGCCTGTGCATATCTATTTGATCAATTTATTGTCATGCGGTAACTTGTAAGAAAATGTGTTTTTATTTATTTATTTCTCTTTTCTTTAAGGGTGTGGAGGAGATGGTGACGAAGCCTGTGGTGGATATTAATTTGTGTTTGACGAAGTGTGTTGCGGATTACTTTTCTGAGGTTTTGACGAAGCTTGTTGCGGATTATATTTTTGTGGTACGTACTGGTTCTGACGAAGCTTGTTGCAGATACCTACTGCTTTTGTCTTCATGAATAAATTAATTTCAATGCGAAATAAAATAATAAGCTTGACGTTGTGTCGTTCGGGCAAAACGTATTGTTTGTTGCGCTTGTTATTTATGTGTCAGAAGTTCTAGGTTTGTATGAATGAAATTAAAAAAAAAACTATCTGTATTTCCAGGTTTTTATGTAAAAGTAGTACAGCCGAACCTGCACGTATCTGCGAAGTAATTCAAAGATGTGTGTGAAGTCCCAAATCCGCACTGGGCCCGCGTGGGGACTATAGCACAAACCCTCTCGTGATGAGAGGAGGCCTGTGCCCAGCAGTGGGACGCAAATAGGCTGTAGTAGTAGTAGTAGTACAGCCGAGGGCAAGGATAGCCAGCCAAAGCGTCAAAATAAAGATATATTGAGAAAAGGGTCGTAACGGCTGTGTGCCCTTTTTTGCTCGACTTGGCAGGGGCACTGCCGTGCCCCAAGATGACCTTAACTTATACTAAAAAATGTGCACGACCCATGTTTCACACATGCCACACCTATGTGTTTCATCTCATGTTATCACAATCATGATTTGTAAGCTCGTTAAAAGGCAGTAAAACCGTTGTATTGTCTATACGTGTTATTGTATTAGACATTGTACCTACTAACATTGAAATTGCTTCTATAGGTAACAAACAGATGATTTAAAACAAACAGTAATATTATTTAAGAATATATAGGTAACTAACAGGTGAGATAGTTAGTATACGAGAAATATGAGTAATAAATTATGTTACCTAACCTACTCATATTTAATAACTAGTTATGCCCCGCGACTTCGTCTGCGTGGAAAATAAAATTGCCGATAGCTTTTCTTTCCGATATCCTATTTTAATCAAACATAGATAGCTTATATGTAGCTCCGAATGATGCTCTATGACTCTATATACCTATGAAAACTGCATTCAAATCGGTTCAGTAGTTCCGGAGAGTAACTCTAACAAAGATACAGACAGACAGGAAGAGATACAAAACTACAAAAACAATACTACAGCCTATTTGCGTCTCACTGCTGGGCACAGGCCTCCTCTCATCACGAGAGGGTTTGGGCTATAGTCCCCACGTGGCCCAGTGCGGATTGGGGACTTCACACACATCTTTGAATTACTTCGCAGATGCGTACAGGTTTCCTCACGATGTTTTCCGTCACGGAAAAGCTCCGTGGTTAATTTAACTTGAATTACGCACATAAGTAAACTTAGAGGTGCGATCCGGAATCGAACCCCCGACCCTCTGCATAAGAGGCGGTAGGTCGAACCACTAGGCCACCACGACTTGTAGTATAGATAGAATAGCCAGTAGCTTATATAGTAACTTTATTAGTTAAGGTACTGAAATGACTTAATCCTAAGTTATGAGCTGTTTCCCGCGACTTCGCCCGCGTGGAATTTTGCTGTCGTGTTCCCGCGGAAACTATGCGTTTTGTCCGGGATAAAAAGTAGCCTCTATGCCCTGCCCCGGGACTCCACTATTTCCATACCAAATTTCATATCGGTCCAGCGGTTTAAGCGTGAAGAGGCAACAGACAGAGTTACACTTACATTTTGTATGTGCAGTAAGTATATGAAGTTAAAGTAACTAAATGTATACAGGCTGTCCCAAAAGCCAATGACTTGAAAAGGTGAAAGGCCATCTAGAGGTAATTAGTTACATTACTTAGTTAGGTATTACGTACCTACCTGGTTTTATTCACCGTTCATTGTTTTTTTTTTATCGTGGTAAAAAAAATCGTGGAAAATGTACGAGACTAACATTTAGGTCTTTGATTTTATGGAACAGAGAGGCAATTCAACATGGCATTGCTAGTAGCATTCCTGCACATTCAACAACTTTACCGGCGCACGTGGACAAAAAGCGAACTAAAATTCCTGCATACGAAATCGCCCGTTATACAAAGACAGAGGCGCCATCCCCAACGGTAAACGCAAGTTGGCGTGAGTTCATCGACCAGTTAAAACTGGTACGGACCGGTTGAAACCAGCCCGCCATCTTGGAGTTTTACAGACTTTCAATCGTTCTGCCCATTGTTTTGGCGGAATATTAATGATTTGTGTACGATTAGAGAACATGACCTTTCCATTGCAGCATTTTAATCTATTTGCTTCTCATATATCTACCTAATTTGACAACTTCATTAAGTGTACAAAAAAAAAACTTTATCGAATCAGCCTCTATCTATATATCACTTCACTCATATTTTTTACTTACGTACATAATATTTATCATAATTATACTTATGGATATTACTAGCCACTATACAGACGCGTGCTTCCCAATGTTTTCCTAATCGAACGAATGTATGTGTGCGTGAGTTCATTTTCGGCGGACTGGTCGCGTTTTTTTGCTAAATGAAAGGTAATGTACGGATAATAATTATACGGATTAATAATTATAATTATGATATAATAATTAATAATTATAGGAAATTGAGATGTATAATATATCCCTTCAATCGCATAAACCGTCAAAGTGTACCTTTGGGCTTGGAATTTTGCGTAAATCCTGAAAATTACAATATCTACCACCCGCGCCATCTATTATCGTAGAGGCTGCATAAAACCGTGAGTTATCACCTTAAGTACGTCACAGATATTTCGTCTCTTTCAGATACTGGTAGAAAGAAAAAGTATAAAATGTATGTAATATAAGTACCTACATTAGTGTCGAAGTTACCTATTTATAAATAGCAGTTTTTCCTCGTAATTTGTCTGATTAAAGCTAACGAAGTGTAACATTCTGCGGAAACTGTTAATAAGCTGATCATGAATTGACAAACAGACATACAAGGTTATAAATAGCGTTTTGTGCAAAAACTGCAACGATATCCAATATATATATCCATAATACCCATACCTACTAATATTATAAATGCGAAAGTAACTTTGTCTGTCTGTCTGTTACCTCTTCACGCTTCAACTGCTGGACTGATTGAGATGAAATTTGGTACATATGAAGATAGTTGGGATCCCGGGAAAGGACATAGGCTACTTTTTATCCCGAAAAAACGCATAGTTCCCGCGGGAACGCGGTAACCGAATTCCACGCGGGCGAAGTCGCGGACAGAAGCTAGTTAATATTATAAATGCGAAAGTAACTCTCTCTGTCTGTCTTTTTGTCTGTCTGTCTGTTACCTTTACACGCTTCAATCGCTGAACCGATTGAGATGAAATTTGACATGGAGATAGAGTATGGGGTTCCGGGAAAGGACATAGGCTACTTTTATAAATAAATAAATAAAATAAAATATATATGTACCTATGTTATTTGATTTTAGCACCCTACATGTATTGTATGTATATGGTATGTACCTATGTTATGTTTGTGTTTAAGGCTCTCCCATCGTAGCGCTTAAGAGTCCGCTGTACGCTCCTTTCTCCATACAAACGTAGTTACGTTTTAATTCTCAAACTACTTATCAGAATAGTGGAGCAGAGATATGACTGTCCAAAATACACTTTGATTGTAATACATTGAATAACAAAGAATCTAGGATCATTTTAGTTTCGTCTATACAAAGTTCAAAATTCAGTTTTCTGGGTGTAATTTAATTGTGTTTTATTTTACCACGATATTTACTAATTTCGGACACCCACAATAATGATTTTATTATTTGTACCAAGTTTCGAGTCAATCTGTTTAGTAATTTGGGAATAAAAGCGTACAGGGGAGATATTAGTACTACATGCAGAATGGCCACGGCATCACCCGCCTGAATCTAGCCGGCGCGCAACTCGCGCCCAACTCGCCCTTACCGTCATTTGTTTCATCCGGAGATGGAGAGTAAATCGTTGGCATAGACATAAATAATACTTCGTATGGACCCGGCCTAACGTAGATACATGTCATGTTTCCCCACTTCATTGGTGTCCAATCCAAAGTTAAACTTATATCGTGACACTAAAGCTGGGTCACATTTTTTCAACAACGAGACGAGTTTTTAGGTACTGAGAAACATTTTCGAAAAAAGTTTTTTTAAAAACGCTTATTGTCACGCACGCTCGGTGACAGAACTTTGGATTGGACACCGTGGAAGTGGGGACATATTACGTGTACGTTAGACCGGGTCTATATTATTTACGTCTATGATCGTTGGCTAGCGTAGTGGTACACACACATTTACAAGTGTACAGACCTCCTCGCACGCACACAGACGTCTGCGCACGCCAACATTGACACTTCATTCGAATTGTGTTCGAAATCGTGAATTTACAGGCCGTGTACGCGTGACTCAATAAAAAAGAAATCAAAGTCCTTTCATTGTAGGTAACTAGGCAGAAAAAAGCCTAAATCGATATCGTTGCGCTTATCTTATCCAATACACATCTACGCACAATCCAGTTCGAATTAGATAAAACCGGTTATTTTCCACTGTTTTTGACGCTTCATTGAACACTGAAGCATTAGAACTTTTGAGGAAAAATGTGATTAATTTTATAGGATACAATAGTGTCCAAAAATCCAAACCAAAAAAAATCTATTCCAAATTGTATGTAATAAAAATATAATTTTTTTTTGGTTGTTGACCTAATAAAAGCGTTGTAAAAAAATCATGTTGTGATTGTCACTAATGTTTTTGAGATGATCTGTCACATTTATAATAAGTACTTCGAAAAATGATGCCGTCAGAACTATAAAATGCGCAACCGCAATGAAAAACAGAAAAAAATGACTATTGTCTAGTCAAAACCATTCAATAGCTAGTGAATGAGTATTAATTTACTTATAAGGAAAAATATCACATTAACCTAACCACCAATTCAATTCAATTCAATCATTTATTCAGCTAATTGGCCACATAGCGGCACTTTTACACGTCAGAAAAAGAATTTACCAGCGCTTCCTAGACCCATTGCCTGAGAAGAAGCGCCGCAACAAATTCAAGCAAGAGGCCTTTTTTCAAAATTTACAAAATTTACATTACATGTATAAAATATACATATAGGTACGTACTAAAATTACATTGAAGGGATGTATAGTCCCTAACTTAAACTTAAATCTAAGATCTTAGAGATGTAACTATAATCTCCAAGGGCCCAGAAAAAAAAAAATATATATAAAAAATTATGGAGATGGCCTCCATTGTCAAATAAATATAAATTCCATAGATGTCGACAGTCTCAAAATGTCAATAAATAATGAAATACATCATGTATAAAAGAGTTCATTAATACATGTCAATAAGAACATGATGAGGTCTCTCGCTTAAAATGTTTGACTTAGTCATATATTTAAAGCTAATGATTAGTTTTAAAAGTCCTTGCAAGCATGAACAGACCGGACCCCACAGACAGCACCCTTTCACGAGCGTGACGCGTATCTCAGCCATCGCCTCCCTCAACCATTTCTTAGGGAAGGTGGCGACCCGATCAACGACGCCGCTGTAAGCAAGGACCTTGAAGCGAGCATGACATGCTCTAGCTGCTGGACAACCACTACAACAGCCTATTATTAACTCCCACAGCTGGGCACAGGCCGACTCTCATTACAAGAGTTTGGGCTATAGTCCCCACGTGGGCCCTTAGTCATACGAGTACACATGCCACCTGATGGTAAACGTCACTTGCGGCCCATGGACACCAAAATCTTGTGATGTCTTATTAAGAAACCATAATAAATAAATAAATAAAAACCGCCTTCAAACTCCGACAGACTGCGATGTCAATGTCAAGTTCACTATATGATTATCATTTCTTTGGGTCGGTTCACTTGACACCGACTTCGCAGTCTGTCGGAGTTTGAAGGCAGTTTTTATTTTTTGATTTTAATTTTTTTTTCGGCTACAGGTTCCAAACATTACTATAGAAGTACATAAGTAACTCTGAAGTCCTCGAAATTGACACCAAAATCATCTACGTGCTAGCAAATTTCGAGGAGTTCCCTCATTTTCTCATGGATCCCATAATCAGAACTGAACCAAATTAATATGGGACCAACTTGGAAGTACCACCTTTCGAACAAAAAAAGAATCATCGAAATCGGTTCACGTTTACTATTTATTTTTTGTGAGCATACCACATAAAAAAAATTCGAACATAATTCGAAAGAAGTGTCAATGTTTGCGTGCGAGGACGTCCACTTGTAAATGTGTATGTAAAACTACGCGGGCCAATGATCCACTCTCCATCTCCGGATGAAACAAATGACGGTAAGGGCGAGTTGGGCGCGAGTCGCGCGCCGGCTAGATTCAGGCGGGTGATTCCGTGGGTGGCCATTCTGTATGTATGTAGTACTATTAAATATTCTGTGGGAGCAGGCAGTTAAGACGGTGGTAGCAACGGTGATATCGTGATCTAAGTACCTTACTAGGTATATTGAAGATTCAATAGACGATGCTCGTACATGAGAAAAATATTGACATTTAAGCTTTTCAACTAATATGTCATATCATAACAATGACAACATATATTGTATAACCTTGTTATACAAAGTAGTATATATAATCTAGACGCCACTTCTTTTTCTTATAGTGCCTCTCCACTACTGAAGGTCTCCACTCCGAACTAATGCTGTATCAGGTCCTAACACCGGCACGTTGGGACTTAGAAAAAAAATTTTAAATAAAAAAATAAAAACCGCCTTCAAACTCCGACAGACTGCGATGTCAACGTCAAGTTCACTATATGATTATCATTTCTTTGGGTCGGTTCACTTGACACCGACTTCGCAGTCTGTCGGAGTTTGAAGGCGGTTTTTATTTTTTTAATTAAACTTTTTTTTTCGGCTACAGTTTCCAAACATTACTATAGAAGTACATAACTAACTCTGAAGTCCTCGAAATTGACACCAAAATCATCTACGTGCTAGCAAATTTCGAGGAGTTCCCTCCTTTTCTCATGGATCCCATCATCAGAACTGAACCAAATTAATATGGGACCAACTTGGAAGTACCACCTTTCGAACAAAAAGAGAATCATCGAAATCGGTTCACGTTTACTACTTATTTTTGGTGAACATACATAAAAAAAAAGATTCCGACGAATTGAGAACCTCCTCCTTTTTTTTGAAGTCGGTTAAAAAGCGCATAATAAACGCATAGAGGTGCATACCGGATTTGAGCCCCAGCAAAGAATAGGTAGGTAGGTCAACCCACTAGACTACACCGGCTTTTTATGACGCACTTCCACATAATCCTAACACCACTGTGGTAACAGAAACTGTTTATTGAAACAACCAATGAGCGCGCAGTATGTTCAGTTACTACTTTATGGAGGTAGGTATGTAAGTGGATAAAGTAAATAGACTATACATTGTTTAAGAAATCTCTGAGAAGATTTAAGTAGGTTTTCTTAGAACACTTATTGAGGATTGTCGAGTTGTTTATCGATCTGTACTTGAAGATATACTCATAATAAACTGTTGCAAATAAGAAGTTATATTTTTATTTTATTTATGTCGATGGTATAGGCCAACGAGCGCACAGGCCACTTGATGGTAAGTGGTCACTGCTGCCCATGGACACCGAAATCCTTTGATCCCCCATTAAGAAACCATAAGATCTCGAATGCGTTGCCTACCCTAAGGCCTAAGATGGAATGCCTCTGTGCCAGAAATTTCGCCGGCTGCCTTAACCCCCTGCCGGAACACAACAGTACGAGCACTGCTATTTGGCGGCAGGTTAGCGGGGAAAGACGGTGGTACCTCCCCGGACGGACCTAGCACCAGGCCCTGCCACTAGCAAAATAATAAAATATTTAATAAATAAAATATTTACTAACAAGATAAGTTAAATTTTAAAGCGCATTTAAAATGTTAATGAATTTTGGACATAGACGTTTGTTTTTTTAACTTTTTAAATAGGTTGGGTACTTCGTATGAAAATAAAGCATATTTTTTCTTATTTTACTTTCTTGACAAACACAGTTATTTTTGGAATTTTTATTGAAAACTATGCAGTAAGTTTTTGAACGCGTGCTGACAAATTACAGTGCAATAACTTTCATTTTATTTTAGAAAGAAAGAAAGAAAGAAAATATCTTTATTTCTTTCATTTTATTTTATGGTATTTATTCAGGTAAGCAAACGATAAATCGTAGAGTTATATTCCCTATAACAACTGTATTATTTTGCAACCGTTTTCAACTAACACAGTATAAATTTAGATATCAGACGTACACTTTAAAATCGAATCTTAATTCGAATCCGTAACACACACCAAGTAACACTGTCGATTTTTGAATTTTTCAAAATGGCCGCCCAATATGGCGTCGACCCGCGTTGAGATCGCGAATGGGACTGGCCGGTTACAAAACCGTGTTTATCAGTGGCCACAGCGGTTCAACCAGAGGGTTCAGACGAGAGGAAACCGCTGGTGACTCATGTTGGCCACAATGGAGTTTCTGTTCATGATAGGTAAGTATTTATGTAAATGCTCTTTGTTTTTCAGTGTACTAGAGCGTGACGTTTGCAAAAAACGAGTCTAGTTTAGATTCTTAGATGTGACTTGTCGTTGATTCCAAACAAAGAAACAAAATAAATTATTTCTTGACGGATTTAAAGATTTTTTCAAGGTGATAGATCGGTCAATCACCTTTAAGTTATATATTTATATGAGATAAGATGATTGATGAAGAGCAAGTAACCCAGATTTGTCATGTTTTCGTACAGTACATAGGTACTTAAAACTATGCATTGAGTGAGTTGGACTCGCTTATGAAGGGTACCGTAGAAGCAAATTTTATGCCACATTTCAACCAATTTTCATTTGAAGTTTTTGTTGAGTATTTTAAATTTTATTTACAAATTTTTTCCATGGTTCAAAAGTTAGAGGGGGCGGGGATACGCATTTTTCGCATTTCAACTTTAGAAGACAGTATCTCCCAAAATATTGGGAAAAGTAAAACTTACTTAGGGTGAGTTGATTCAAACCGTCCGTTAAAGTCAACGTTAACGTTAAATATTTTACTATGGGATAAAATGACGTTTCTGTATGGAATGACAGCTCGGCGGCCATATTTAACGACGAGGAGTCCGTCAATTTTGCATGAATCAACACACCCTTAGAAACCTCTATTATAGATATCACTTTCAAAGTCCAATTAAATGATACCCCACTTTTTCTTAAGTTATTTTTTTCATCCCTCAGTTACAAGTTACGGAATGGAGCGCCCCCTTAATATATTTTGCTATTTAAATTGTACTGCATCATTTTGTAGCGGTCTATAGAACACATCTAGGTACCCGTGGTCTCAGAGTAAAATGGCTATGACATACGGACAGACGGACATGACGAAATTTTATAATAAGGGTTCCGTTTTTTTGTCATTAGGTAGCCAACGGAACCGTAAAAAAAGGGTTAGCCATATGCTTAATTTCGTCAGTGTAAGTTTACAGTAGTGTTTAGATTTATAGTGTTAAAAAAACATTTCCATTGAGATGTAAATAGTTCTTTTTTTCATTGAACTATGCTGTAAAGTGCAAGTTAGGTTCACAAGGTAACGACGTGAATGTCGACGAGTGAACGATCTTCGCCCAAACTAATCCACGTTACAATTTGAAACCATAACATGAAAACTGTTTACGCGTCTGTCTGTGAGCAACTGTGATTTGTTGATACGGACGACGCTACGTTTACTCTACTATATCAATGTTTCTAATTGTAACAGGAAGAACCCGAAATTCCGCATTTCCAAGTTAGAAAATAAATTATCAATACTTAAATCGACGCGTTTTTAGGGTTCCGAACCGCAAGAGGTAAAAACGGAACTCTTATAGGATCATTCGTGTGTCCGTCCGTCCGTCTGTCACATTTGATTTTCTCCGAAACTACTGGACCGATTAAGTTGAAATTTGGTGCGTATATGTAAGTTTGTGACCCAAAGACGGACGTGTAACGAGAATAAATGAATTTCAAACATAGACCCTATTTTTGTGGGCTAAATTTGAAAAATATTAATGAAGTGTTTCAAACTATATCGTGTGACATATCAAATGAAAGTAGGTACTTCTTATGAGGATGTCTTTTTTGGTCAATACTTTTCGACTTATTTAAGAAAATAGGCGAAACATGACCATTCCCCCCACTTATCTCCGAAACTACTGAACCGAAAATTTTGGAAAAATACGGAGGATAGTTATTGACCTATAGATTACAGGAAAATTATTAAGAAGTCCATGGTGTTTGAAATCTATCATATGAAAGAGCTTATCCTCTGAAACGGTGTAATGTTAATCAAGGGTCAGAACCCTCTCCACGCGAGTTTAACTCGCTTCTTGGCCGGTTTTTTTTTTAATTCTGTACATTAAAGTGTTAGTTACCTGTGTAGTCACTCAATACTTTTCTTATAATGTACTTAGGTATGGCTCCCATACATCGTAAGAACACCATATACCTACTTCAAGCAAAACGTAGCCCACAGACGTAATAGTACATTAAAGACCTACGACTATATCCCACTTTACGGCCAAGGGTGATGTAATGATATTTTACATCACTCTTGGCCGTAAAGTGGGATTTTCTGCCCGCTGCGCGGGGAGAAAATCTCACTTTTTGGCCAAGGCAGGACGTAAAACTTTTGACAAACCACGGGCGGTAATTCGTAAAGCCCCAGATCGCATATTTATGGCTCTCACCTTCGGTTTGGGCCACAGAAACCTGCGATCTGTGACATTTACGAATTCACCACCCTAGGTCTGTAATGTACTATTAACAACAGTACCTACCTATTTAGGTATCAGTTCAGGCAATGGGTTTATGAAGCGTTGGTAAATTCTTTTTCTGACGTGTAAAAGTGCCCCTATGTGGCCAATTTGCTGAATAAATGATTGAATTTTGAATTTTTGAATTTGATTCTAAGCATGTTTATTTCATTCCGTTTCATTCAATCCAATAACTTTTTTAAAAGGGATACGTGGTGATTACTGTTGTTAGTTAAAATATATTTAAAACCTTTTGCTTGAACCACTATGATTCAAGCCGTGGTGGCCTAGTGGTTCGACCTACCGCCTCTCATGCAGAGCGGGGGTTCGATTCCGGCTCGCACCTCTAAGTTTAATTACTTATGTGCCAAATTCAATTTGAATTTACCACTGAGCTTTTCGGTGAAGGAAAACATCGTGAGTAAACCTGCACGCATCTGCGAAGTAATTCAAAGTGTAATTCAATTCAAGTGAAAGTTTGTGGCCGCGTCCGCGAACCGGTAGACGAGCTGTCGGTAGGCCTCCAACAAGATGGAGTGACGACCTTGTAAAGGTCGCGGGAACGCGGTGGATGCGAGTGGCACAGGACCGGTCTGAGTGGCGCGCCTTAGGGGAGGCCTATGTCCAGCAGTGGACGTCTATCGGCTGTAATGATGATGATGAAAGTTTGTGATCTACTACTACTACAGCCTATTTGCGTCCCACTGCTGGGCACAGACCTCCCCTCATCATGAGAGGGTTTGGGCTATAGTCGCCACGTGGGCCCAGTGCGGATTGGGGACTTCACACACATCTTTGATTTATTTATTTAAACTCTTTATTGCACAAACAAAAAAAAATCAGTGTACAATAGGCGGACTTAATGCTACAAGCATTTTCTACCAGTCAACCTTACTTCGCAGCGATGCGTTTAGGTTTCCTCACGATGTGTTCCTTCACCGAAAAGGTCAATGGTAAAATTCAAATTGAATTTCGCACATAAATCGTTCGGAGGTCCGTATGACAGGCCACTAGGCTACCACGGCTTCGTAATCTTGCCAATGAACGTAAGAGCGGATTTCGCTCCCTCGGTCAATAATAATAAGGTGATATTATATTATTTGCCAATTACTATCCACTACACGGCTTCAAATTCACTACGACCTTCACGTGTGCCTTTGGATTAGCACGCGGTCAGCGATAATCCTAAATCAAACAGCTAACGGATGTTTCGGAGTTATTCAGACAACAGGCATTTTAGAAACTATTTTGTGGTAAACTTGCTGTAACTGTAGGTCCGTGCTTGTATGACTAGAAAGCAAAATGGTATATG
Source organism: Aethes cnicana (assembly GCA_963971205.1). Classification (NCBI taxonomy): domain Eukaryota; kingdom Metazoa; phylum Arthropoda; class Insecta; order Lepidoptera; family Tortricidae; genus Aethes; species Aethes cnicana. The sequence goes on along the minus strand of OZ020301.1, from coordinate 4,237,415 downwards.
TTAACGCGGATGAAGAATTGTATCCAGAGCGAAGATTTCGTGCTTTTATAGGCCGTGTCCGCCGTGTGGACACGGCCTATAAAAGCACGATTTCGAACACAATTCGAATGAAGTGTCAACGTTTGCGTGCGAGGACGTCTGTGTGTGTGCGAGGACGTCTGTACACTTGTAAATGTGTGTGTACCACTACGCGGTGTACCAATGATCCGCTCGCCGTCTCCGGATGAAACAAATGACGGTGAAGGCGAGTTAGGCGTTAGGCTAGATTGCCGTGGTGAACGAGGTTTTCATTTTTTTATACAAAAATATCTTTTGCCACTTTCTAAAGCGATTTCTTACCGATCGCCATCTACATTGGAGACGTCAGCCTCACAGCTGGATCCTGTGTTCAGTTTCAGCCCATTCTTCTTGCCATTCCTTTGGCTCCAGCGCTCCTCTATACTGGAAGCGGAGCAGGAGGAGCAATCAGATCTTTCTGACGTCATCTCCTGGAAATAATTAACGTAAAATAAAAAAATAGTACCGACAGCCTGTGAAGTTGATGCCAAGTTCACTATTAGATAGTCATAGCATTAAAGCGGTTCACTTGACAACGACTTCACAGGCTGTCGGTTCTATTCGTTTTTTTTTCGGATAGTTTCCAAACATGATACGTACGTACGATGGGACGTAAGTCTCACTGTAGTCTTTGTAATTGATGCCAAAATCATACACATGCTTACAAATTTCGAGGAGTTCATTCATTTTTTCATGGATCCCATCATCAAGTACTAAACCAAATTAAAATGGAACCAATTCGGAGGTACCTTTCGATTAAAAAGAAGACTAATTGAAATCGGTTTATAATTGACTAAATTCCGGGGTCCGGGGAAGTACCACACTCTCACAGAAAATCAGCGTGAAGTAATAGGTCGCTATTGCGTTTCGTACGGTGAGTGAGAGGACCGGAGGCCTGTCCTCTTTCTTCCCTATCCTTCTATCCCATCTTCCCTAATCCCATGTCTCCTATCCTCCCCTATCCCATACGCCCTATCCTCCCCCCTGTCGAGATTGGCAACGCATTGGTGACGCCTCTGGTGTTACAAATGTCTATAGGCGGCGGTGACCACTTACCATTAGATGGGCCGTCTGCCAGTTCGTAAATTTTTTTTACATAAAAAAATGTAAATGAAACTTATTTTTGGGAGGTAACTCCAAATCTATGCCTCCAAGCTTTTTGTGTCGACTGTAGATTAGATACTGAACCTTTTTTGGTACGTATTGGTGGCAATGGCAAAGAGCACTCGCTCGCTTCCATTTTGTCTGTTCATTTTGGATGATTTTGGACAGAAAAATTAACAATGTTCGTAGGTAACAAAATTATTTACATGTACCAAAGTGTACCTAATTACGTAGATAAAATCTCTTGTAGGTACGGACAATTTGGAGGTTACAAATTATTATTATTCTGCCTAGCCCTGTAAGTACCTACTTTGTATATTAACAAAAACATTTCAGCAAGTAATTATAATTTAGAAATACGTACCTACTTACCTCTAATCATCTGCAAGAATTCAATAATAAGAACACACTATTTTAAGAAAACTATAACATGGAAAACTGTTCACAAACAACATAAAACAGGCACGACGCCTTTGACATTATGCTGATTGAAAAAAAGTAGCTACCCACTTGGCGTAAGAAATACAAAGCGAGTGAATGTGGAGGGAGTATGTTACCTACTACTTTCATAATTAAATTAACACATTCTTAACAAGTGTATCAAAAATATAGATTAAAAAGCTTCAAAAAAGTATTCAAAAGACCAATTTTACTTTTATTTTGACACGAACACTTTAATTTATTCCTTAATTATTAATTTGAACAAGTTTAGGCTAGATAAAAATAAACTATTATTAAACAAACAATTACAGCTCCATCTGTCGTTGAGTAGCAATACTATTTTCATCAGCCTTTAACGCTATCTCGCGGAAAACTGGAGAACTACCTTTTGTCTAGTTTGGTTTTGGTCGCCGTTTTGAGGTGACCTTGGTAATATTGCCACTGAACGCAAGATGGCGTTAAATGTAACTTTCAGTGAATGGCATGAAAAAGGACGGCAGACTTTTCCTTTTCAGTTATTATTTCGATCATTCTTTGTTTTGGTCGTGTATTACTACACATCGGAAACTATCGGATTTTCCTCGTCTAAAATAAAACAAAAGACTTACTTGCACTGTGAAAATGTTTTTAATTTGACAAAGATGTGTGATGTTTCAATCATTTGTTACAGCCTTATGTGAGTCTGTGTAGTGTTGTGTGTTTTATCGATTTGTTTGGTTTTGGTTTTGTGGTTTTAATGTGTTTTCCCTGGCCTCTAGGTGTTTGTGAATTGTAATTTCTTATTACTTTTCAAGTTTTTAGTATTATAGAATACTAATATTAGTGCTGTGAAAGGCTGATTTTCTTGTGTTCGTGTTATGAGGAAGGTAAATTGGAATTATCATAATTAATAGCTATTTATTTACATAAAGACAGATATTTGAATTTGTCTGTGGGTACTTACTTCTCTGACTTAAATACCTACCTACCTTTCTATTATTTTTTATTATTTCTTCAATATCTACCGAATTAAATAAAAAGAAACATTGTGACTTTTAAATTAAGTATGTTATACAAAAATTTTTTTAATATACATATATATACCTACCCGGTTCGTATGTATTTCTGTGGGAATCTCGGCAAAAAAACCCTTTAAATGTTAATTATTTGAATATAGGTATTAATTTGTAAATGGCTACTAGATTGACAAAACCAAATAAAAATGCGTCAGTCAAATAAAATAAAAAAACTTGAAAAAGCAGCGTTTAAATGTTCAAATTCATATTAAAATAATTTGATGCTTTAAAATTACGAATTTTTGCGGTTGAATAATTTAATGTATTTGATTTGACTAACAAGTGAAGTGAGTCAATGTAACTTAATTTAGTAGAGGATATTTTGTAGTTTTTGTTTAGTTAGTCTAAAACTCTGGTCATTATTGTCATTACTTAGAAAATATGTCCTGTTTCATTGTTTTAGAAATTATTTACCCTAACCCTTTTAGGGTTCCGTGCCCAAAAAGTAAAACGGGGCCCTAATTACCAAGATTCCGCTGTTGTATGGGAGCCATACAACAAACGTTGATTTTTTTCGTCGTTTTTATAGATAATGGTACGGAACCCTTTGTGCGCGAGTCCGACTCGCAATTGGCCTTCTTTTAATTTTGTGTAACATGACAAAAATCGGTCAAATACATGTTGAAGTATTTGACCGATTTTTGTCATGTTACACGAAGCAGATTGAATTCAGTTTCAGCGTTTTCTGCTGAAACTCTGTATTTGTATATTGTATTGTATGGATTGACCCTTGCACTCGCGCCAACTATACGATGGTTTTTTCTCATTTTCATCAAAGTACGAGCTGACCCGGCGAACTTCGTACCGCCCCCATTTTGCAGGATCCGATAGTTAGGATCCTATTCGGGGCGAAAACAAATGCAAAAAAATCAGGGATCATCGAAATCGGCTCAGCCATTCTCAAGTTATAAGTGGTGTAACTAACACGACTTACTTTGTTTTTTTACTTCTCCCGCGTGGTATTCGTTTATCGCGGGAACTATTCGTTTTCCGGGATAAAAAGTAGCCTATGTCCAGCGGTTGAAGCGTGGACAGGTAACAGACAGACAGACAGACAGAGTTACTTTCGCATTTATAATATTAAGTATGGATATAGATATAGATATAGGTAAATTACTATTTTGTTTCTCTACAGGAACTCCACGATGAAAACCCGACTGACGTCAGTGACGTACCTCGGCTACACGGCCGCCGACAGTCGGCTGTCTAATGCGATGCTGCCATGGTTGCTGCGGGAGATCCGGGCCACCGGCATACAGGATAAGGTCACTACTACTACTACAGCCTATTCGCGTCCCACTGCTGGGCACAGGCCTCCTCTCATCACGAGGTTTGGGCTATAGTTCCCGCGCGGGCGCAGCGCGGATTGGGGACTTTGAATTACTTCGCAGATGCGTGCAGGACATAGACATAAATAATACTTGGTATGGACCCGGCCTAACGTAGATACATGTCATGTTTCCCCACTTCACTGGTGTCCAATCCAAAGTTAAACTTGTATCGTGACACTAAAGCTGGGTCACATTTTTCCAACAACGAGACAAGTTTTTAGATACTGAGAAACCGTTTCGAAAAAAGTTTTTCTAAAAACGCTTATTGTCACGCACGCTCGGTGACAGAACTTTGGATTGGACACCGTGGAAGTGGGGACATATTACGTGTACGTTAGACCGGGTCTATATTATTTACGTCTATGGTGCAGGATGTTTTTCTTCACCGAAAAGCTCAGTGGTAAATTCAAATTGAATTTCGCACATAAGTAAACTTAGAGGCGCGAGCCGGAATCGAACCCCCAACCCGCTGCATGAAAGGCGGTAGGTCGAACCACTAGGCCACCACGGCTGCAGGATAAGGTCGGTTTTGTAGAAATTGTTATGAGAAGAGAAGAGTTACCTCCTCGTACCTACGATTATGATATTACTGGCGTCTAACCGCGACTTCGCCCGCGTGGAATTCGTTAATAGCATTCCCTCGGGAACTATACATTTTTTCGGGATAAAAAGTAGCCTATTTGTTGTCTAGTGCTATAAACTACCCTCATACCAAATTTTGATGCAATCCGTCCAGTAGTTCTCGAGTTAAATCCGGACATACATACAGTCAATTTTTCTAAAAATCGTTATTTTGTGTTCAGTATTGTTTATATAGTCCCCTCGACTTGATAGTTTCTTTTAATTTTCAAGTTTCAGGCGCGACTTCTTCTACAGACTTATTATTATTAGTATAGATATTCACAAATAAAGGCTTACAGTCTTCTTAACGCCAATATTGTTAGTTACTTTAATGTACATTATTATAATAGTAAGTAGTAAGTAGCGCTAGAAATGGTATTCACAAACATTGACTGGGACAACAAGGGGATAAGAATTGATGGCAAATACCTCAGCCACCTAAGATTCGCTGACGACATAGTGATATTCGCCGAAAAACCATGCCAATTAGAAAATATGCTCAGAGAATTAGCAACAGAAAGTAAAAAAGTAGGTTTATCACTAAATGCGTCAAAAACCAAAATACTGACAAATAGCACAGAACAAATAATAATGGTAGAGGGCGAAAAAATCGATTATGTCCAAGAATACATATACCTGGGTCAGTCGATATCATTTGAAAACTTAACAGAAAAAGAAATAAATAGGCGAATAGCTATATCCTGGAAGTAATAAGTTTCAAAGAAATAATGAAGAACAAAGAATTCAGTATAAAACTAAAAGCAAAGTTGTATGAAACAGCAATACTTCCATGCCTAACGTACGGGTGCCGAAGGTGGGCTCTACGAAAAAGAGATGAAATAAAACTAGCTATTCACCAACGAAAAATGGAACGAAGCATGTTAGGTATAAGACTCTCAGATAAAATTAGCAATGAACGCATGAGGAAAAAAACAAAAGTGACTGACGTAATAAAAAGAATTCGAGAATTAAAATGGAAATGGGGCGGCCATGTGTGTAGAATGGATAACAACAAACTGACAAAATTAGTAACAGACTGGACCCCTCGCGATGGGAAGATATCTTTTGTCAGAGGGGCGGCCCGACGTGGAGGAGGACAGCGATGGACCGGGACGACTGGAGGAGACTGGGGGAGGCCTACGCCGTAGAGGCGACTTCCATACATACCACATAGTATATATAAAGGAAAAACTAATAATCTTCTAATAACTATAAATAATATTAAAATATAAAGTGACATATTATACATACATACTAATAATTTATGACAAGAATACTTGAATACACATAGGTAATACAAAATTGTGACTAATTAAATAATCAATTAATAATTATAGAGATATTGTATATAACATAGCCCGAAGAATTGCGAGCCTTAAGTGGCAGTGGGCGGGGCACATTGCTCGCAGGACTGATGGCCGATGGGGCCGGAAAGTTCTCGAGTGACGTCCGCGAACCGGGAGACGAGCTGTCGGTAGGCCTCCCACAAGATGGAGCGACGACCTCGTGAAGGTTGCGGGAAACCGGTGGAAGCAAGTAGCACAGGACCGGTCTGAGTGGCGAGCCTTGGGGGAGGCCTATGTCCAGCAGTGGACGTCTTTCGGCTGAAATGATGATATATAATTTGGAAGAATGTAAAGACAAAATTATGGTAGAATAAAGGCTTTTTTATTTTTATTTATTTATTTTATTAAGTAGTAAGAAGGTTAAACATTTTTGTTATTACAGCTCAGCGTGACAATAGAGGAAGGCTGCCTGAAGGCCTATAACGGGAATTTCGAGCCAGTTCTCGTCCACAGACTAGTTGATATTATAAGGTTCGTAAGTATATTTGGTTAAGCATAGAAAATTTGGTGTCTGTAAAATCGGTTTACGGACGATAATAGTGTGTGTTCCACTAATGCCAATGATCCACTCTCCATCTCCGGAAGAAACAAATGACGGTAAGGGCGAGTTGGGCGCGAGTTGCGCGCCGGCTAGATTTAGGCGGGTGATTCCGTGGCCATTCTGTATGTAGTACTATTAAATATTCTACGGTGTAGGCATTTTTAACGCTTAAAATAACTAACTGAACTTTACCATTTTACGGTGCCATAGGTATACTAATTTTGATGCAATTCTGTTCCCAGGGCTTGCCAGGTCCCCGGTAGACCGAATGAGCTGTTCTACATACTCCTCAATGAGAAGGAGGGCCTCCTACACTGCTACTTGTTTCAAGCAAACAGCGTGAATGAGGTAAGTTGATGTATATTGTCATAGGTAAACCTTGTAAAGGTTGCGGGAATGCGGTGGATGCGAGTGGCACATGACCGGTCTGAGTGGCGCGCCTTGGGAGGCCTATGTCCAGCAGTGGATGTCTTTCGGCTGAAATCATGATGGTGATAGATAAATAGGATAATGTATGATGATGATGATGGTGATGATGAAATCGCAGTCTTTGGAAGTATGAAGATGGTTTATTTTTTAGTGTAAATTGTTATTTAATAGCCCAATTAATGTCGCACAGTCGTCGTGATCTAGTGGTTCAACCTATCGCCTCTCATGCTGAGGGTCGGGGGTTCGATTCCGGCTCGCACCTCTAAGTTTACTTATGTGTGAAATTCAATTTGAATTTACCACTGAGCTTTTCGGTGAAGGAAAACATCGTGAGGGAACCTGCACGCATCTGCGAAGTAATTCAAGGATGTGTCTGAAGTTCCCAATCCGCACTGGCCCCACGTGGGGATTATAGCCCAAACCCTCTCGTGATGAGAGGAGGCCTGTGCCCAGCAGTGGGACGCAAATAGGCTGTAGTAGTAGTAATATGTCGCACTGCTGGGCAATGCCCCCCTCTTTTCTTCTATATATATATCTAATATATTAAATTCTCGTGTCACAGTGTTTGTAACCAACCTCCTCCGAAACGGGTCGACCGATTCTTATGAAATTTGGTGTGTATGTTCAGTATGTCTGAGATTAGGACGTAAGCTATTTTCATACACAAAAAAACAAAGCGGTACGAAGTACGCGGGGTCAGCTAGTTTCTATATAGATTCTCAGCAATTTGTTTTCATCATTGTACCTATCTATACTTAGAACATGTTCATCTATGTTATTACTACCTACTACGCATTTGCAAGCGAAGAATGTTTGTCTATGATTACCTCTACACACTAATCCATTACGATGACAGATCATCGCAAGACACAGCGCAAAACAGCTAATCTAATTAATTAAATTTTATCCCATGGGAATTATTTTGATGGGACAAAATGAACCTTTAATTGTTGAACTTCAGTAAGTTCGTCGCTGCTCGCAATTTTAACAGAAAACGGAAACCATTAGTGTTAATTTTGTACCTATAGTATGGATATACACTCAACAGCAATGAAAATGGGTCCCTTTGTACGGAAAATACTATACAAAGTGACCCGATTTCATTGCTGTTCAGTGTAATTTAGAGACATTGGGAGGAAGTTTGCATAATATATGCCTACTACTACAGCCTATTTGCGTCCGACTGGTGGGCACAGGCCTCCTCTCATCACGAGAGGGTTTGGGCTCTAGTCCCCACGCGGGCTCAGTGCGGATTGGGGACTTCACGCACATCTTTGAATTGCTTCGCAGATGCGTCCAGGTATCCTCACGATGTTTTCCTTCATCGAAAGGCTCAGTGGTAAATTCAAATTGAATTTCGCACCTAAGTAAACTTAGAGGTGCGAGCCGAAATCGAACCCCCGATTCTCTGCATGAGAGGCGGTAGGTCGAACCACTAGGCCACCACTTCACTTCGGCTTTATTTTAATTTATGCCTAGGGGAAGGATATCGGCTATCCAGGTAAACGGAAAAACAGTTCCCACGGGAACGCGATAATCGAATTCCACGCGGACAAAGTCGCTGGGAGAAGCTAGTAAAGTAAACATATAAGCCTGAGAGTTAGACAAGTGTCAACAAAATAACAAACAATTTAGTGTTATTTATATTCAGTAACGTGCAACTTGACTTATGTGACCTGAAGTTATTTATGTTAAGATGAAAACTGGTTGTTTTTTCACAACTGCCCCATCTCCCGCGTGTTTAAAAAAAAATCATTCATCACTTCACTACATAGTATAAAACAAAGTCGCTTTCTCTGTCCCTATATCCCTATGTATGCTTAAATCTTTAAAACTACGCAACGGATTTTGATGCGGTTTTTTAATAGGTAGAGTGTTTCAAGAGGAAGGTTTTCGTATATAATTTGTTATAGTTTAACGCTCAATTCCCGCGGGAACGCTATGACCACTTATGTGAAGCAAATCCAACTCAAGTTTTGATGTTGCTAGGACCTTATGCATTGTCCATGCGATGCGTGGGGATAGCTACCACCATCTTACTCGCTAACCTGCCGCCAAACAGCAGTTGCTTGCACTGCTGTGTTCCGGCACGGAATATTTATTAGTACCTACTACATACAGAATGGCCACGGAATCACCCGCCTGAATTTAGCCGGCGCGCAACTCGCGCCCAACTCGCCCTTACCGTCATTTGCGCCCATCATTTGGCATTCGCCCTTATCACGCGTCCCTGCGGACAGGTCTGAAGATGAATATGGATAAGACAAAGGTCATGGCGACAGCCGATCTTACACCAAGCCCCATTTCATTGGACGGCCAGCCGTTGGAGCAAGTGCAGGAGTACACATACCTAGGGCAGGTGATAAAGCTCGGCCGGGACTCGATGATGGCAGAGATAAAGCGACGGAAACAATTGGGATGGGCAGCTTTCGGGAAGTTGAGCTATGTGCTAAAGTCCAAAATACCCCAATCGCTAAAGACCAAAGTGTTTAACCAGTGCGTATTACCGGCTATGACGTACGCTTGTGAGACATGGGCACTAACTGCTGGGATGATCCACGAGCTTAAGGTGACACAGCGTAACATGGAGCGAGTCATGGTCGGGTTAACGCTGCGCGATCGAGTCCGAAACGAGCTCATCAGACAACGCACCAAAGTGGTCGACGTGGGTTACAGAGTCGCCAAGCTAAAGTGGGCTTGGGCGGGCCACGTGTGCAGGCGACACGACGAACGATGGAGCAAGCGCGTTTTGGAGTGGAGACCCCGGGCGGATAGGAGAAGTGTCGGCAGACCACCTGCCCGATGGTCCGATGACTTGAAAGCGACAGCAGGACTAGTCTGGATGAGGGAAGCGGACAACCGCTCTAAATGGAGAGAGATTGGAGAGGCGTATGCCCAACGGTGGGCGAATACACGCTGATGAAGAAGAAGAAGAAGAGGCCTCAGGGTTGGCAACGCTTTCAAAATCTTATTATTCTTTATGTCCATGGGCCAGAGTCACCACTTACCATCAGGTGGCCTATGTTCTCTTTTGCCAAAACAATGCCATAAAAACCAGCGCTTTGGACAAGATCGGAGTCGAAACTTAATAGAAAGTCATCTGATCTACTGTATATCTGTTACCTCTTCACGCTTCAACCGCTGGACCGATTGAGATGAAATTTGGCATGGAGATAGTTGGGGTCCCGGGAAAGGACATAGGCTACTTTTTATCACGGAAAAGCGCACAGTTCCCGAGGGAGCGCGATAACCGAATTCCACGCGGGCGAAGCCGCGGGCAGAAGCTGGTTTTAAATATTTAAGACTACTTATTGTAGTAATTCTACTTCTATATTCAAATTCTATGGGTTAAGTAGTAGGTATGTAATTTACAAGGTTGATACCTACCGAACAAAAATTGCGAATTTTATTTTAGATAAAAACATTTTAATTATTATTTGAATGTTTAGGTATAATTTTATTTACTGATTTGATGCTCCATAGTAGAACTGCGAAGTAATTCAAAGATGTGTGCGAAGTCCCCAATCCGCACTGGGGACTATAGCCCAAACCCTCTCATGATGGGAGGAGGCCTGTGTCCAGCAGTGGGACGCAAATAGGCTGTAGTAGTAGTAGTAGAATTGTGATGTTATATTTTATTTCGTGTTACGTACGGAAGGTATGGCATTGAATATATCATACTTAAAATCTATCTACTAACTAAGATGAGATGAATGACTTCATTGACGTTTAGGTAAGTATATTAATATTTTTACGTCACACCAGGCCGAAAAGCGGGATTTACCGCCCTTGGGCGCTACGAAAAATCCCTCTTCACGGCCAGGTGGTGACGTAAAATCGTATACTAACCACGGGTGGTCGTAAAGAAATCCTCAGACCGCTAGATTATAGCCCTCGCCTCCGGCTCGGGCCTTAATTACCCGCGATCTGAGACTTTCTTTACTTGACCGCCCTAGGTGTGTAATGTACTATTTATTAACATTAAATTTCAATTTCAATTTAAGTGCACACGTATAAATAAATACAAAACTCTGTGTTTATACCTAAGTTTGTACATTTGCAACTCTTTAAACACCGGAAGCCGAATTAGTAAAAAAATAAGTCAAGTTCAATTCGTAACGTAACAAGTGACCCCGCTGTCTTGAATACGCTGTGCTCATTAATATAGTCCACTTTACAACTAAACACCTTATTACTTTACTACTTATAAGGTGTTGTTTTGGAGAACCAAATTGATTGTATCACTTATTATAGGGTGTTTACATTTGTTAAAAAAAATATGTCACCTCGGTTACAATACAATACAATACAAATTTTTTGAACACCACACAATAGAGAAAAAAAGAACAGGACCAAAAAGATCAGGAAAACATGTTGTTAGGTATACAGCAGGCGGTCTTATCGCTAATAATAATAATATCCATTTATTTCAGAAAGAGATCCATAGTTGGTTAGTATACAATGTTAGTAATTAAATTATTTTTTTAATTAAATTCACATACAACATTTAAATACATATATATACCATTCAACCTAAATTATCTTATATAAGTTACCCCGTGACTCCATGTGGAGGTAGTTCCTGTGCCTCATCATGGCACCAGATGGGGCGGTCCAGACCAACTGTAGGATGCTGTTGGGACTGTCGCGCACGCGCTGCATCAGGGAGGCGGTTCTTTTGCGTACTATGGCCCAGAAGCCGTCCGTCCGCGCCTCCGCAAACATTCCTGAAGCGCTGCACCAGCGCGGGAGCCCCATCAGCATCCTAAAGCCGTTATTGTATTGGACGCGCAGGGCATTTAGGGTCTTTTTTGTGCATTCGGCCCACAGACTGCACGTGTAGAATGTTTGACAAAATGCCTTGAAATAGTACATTATTGCAGAGGCCGCCAAGTAGCGCATTGCCGGACGAGTCAGTTAGAAGGCTGAGCGAAGCGAAGCCTTCTATTAGTACGAGTCCGGCAATCGCAATTGCGGCCGAGGTATATATAATGCTTTTCTCAAACAGCGAGGAAATACGTAAGGTCAGTCGGGGCAAGTGCGCCAGGATGGGGTAAGTGCGCCTAACATAAATATATCGAAACCTATAAATATTACTCAACTAGTAGTTGGCTGTTTACAAGGCATAGGGGCGAAATAAATTTAGGCGCACTTACCCCACATCAGTATTTACTACTTCCATGATCGTGGATGATTTGGCCATGGAAGTTGTACTTATTACCTCCATGTATTTTCCAGTTTCGGGGCAAGTGCGCCAAGATGGGGTAAGTGCGCCTAACATAAATATATCGAAACCTATAAATATTACTCAACTAGTAGTTGGCTGTTTACAAGGCATAGGGGCGAAATAAATTTAGGCGCACTTACCCCACATCAGTATTTACTACTTCCATGATCGTGGATGATTTGGCCATGGAAGTTGTAGGTACTTATTACCTCCATGGATTTGTCAGTTTCTCTACAGAGGTGTCTCAAGCGAATTAAAAAAAAACACACACGACAATAATGTTTTTGCTGGCCAAAGCCGGCAATGGACAGCCTCGCGTCTTCTTTTTTTGAAAGTAACACGAACATTTCCGAGCATGTTTGAGAAAAGGGTTATTTTGACATCCACACCTAAGCGTGCAAATCTGCGAGCCAGCATGTTGGAGCGTACAGCCAATGCCCTGCGCTCCCTCTCCACGTCTGAGTCGTCCTGGAGGTTGCTAATAGAGCGATCTCTCCCAGACAACCTTTGGGTAGTGGATATCAAGTAAAAGAGATAAGTTGGTAGGCGGTGCTCGTAATGACCATATGTTATATATTATAAATACATACATACCAGAAATTATAAATATAAACATACATAATAATAAATATTGAAGCCGTGGTGGCCTAGTGGTTCGACCTACCGCCTCTCATGCAGAGGGTCAGGGGTTCGATTCCGGCTCGCACCTCTAAGTTTACTTATGTGCGAAATTCACTTTGAATTTACCACTGAGCTTTTCGGTGAAGGAAAACATCGTGATGAAACCTGCACGCATCTGCGAAGTAATTCAAAGATGTGTTTGAAGTCCCCAATCCGCACTGGGCCCGCGTGGGGACTATAGCCCAAACCCTCTCGTGACGAGAGGAGGCCTGTGCCCAGCAGTGGGACGCAAATAGGCTGTAGTAGTAGTAGTAGTATTAATAATTAATATATAGCACCTCTGATAATGACATTATAGTGAAATAAAAACAAATACCTAATCTATATCTATACATATATTATATCTAATATATAAAATTCTCGTGTCACAGTGTTTGTAACCAAACTCCTCCGAAACGGCTCGACCAATTCTTATGAAATTTGGAGTGTACGTTCAGTAGGTCTGAGAGCAGGACGTAAGCTATTTTTCATACCCAAAACAAACCCAAGGCGGTACGAAGTCCGCGGGGTCAGCTAGTTCTAATATATAAAATTCTCGTGTCACAGTGTTTGTAACCTAACTCCTCCGAAACGGCTCGACCGATTCTTATGAAATTTGGAGTGTATGTTCAGTAGGTCTGAGAACAGGACGTAAGCTATTTATCATACCCAAAAAAAAACCAAGGCGGTACGAAGTCCGCGGGGTCAGCTAGTTCTAATATATAAAATTCTCGTGTCACAGTGTTTGTAACCTAATTCCTCCGAAACGGCTCGACCGATTCTTATGAAATTTGGAGTGTATGTTCAGTAGGTCTGAGAGCAGGACGTAAGCTATTTTTCATACCCAAAACAAACCCAAGGCGGTACGAAGTCCGCGGGGTCAGCTAGTTCTAATATATAAAATTCTCGTGTCACAGTGTTTGTAACCTAACTCCTCCGAAACGGCTCGACCGATTCTTATGAAATTTGGAGTGTATGTTCAGTAGGTCTGAGAACAGGACGTAAGCTATTTATCATACCCAAAAAAAAACCAAGGCGGTACGAAGTCCGCGGGGTCAGCTAGTTCTAATATATAAAATTCTCGTGTCACAGTGTTTGTAACCTAATTCCTCCGAAACGGCTCGACCGATTCTTATGAAATTTGGAGTGTATGTTCAGTAGGTCTGAGAACAGGACGTAAGCTATTTTTCATACCCAATAAAAAGTTCTAAGGCGGTACGAAGTCCGCGGGGTCAGCTAGTGTACTATAATAAAAGGGTAATTTTCTGTCTCTTTCTAACTGTCGGTCTGTTTGTTAGAGTTAATCTCTGGAACTACTGGACCAATTTGAGGGCACTTTTATTTATGTCATGAATAAATGTTTTCTTTCTTTCTTTCTTTCTTTCTTTCTTTCTTTCTTTCTTTCTTTCTTTCTTTCTTTTCAATGGTAAATAGAGCATCATTTGGATTAAGGTACATGTTTTTATTAAAAATCGGATATCAGAAAGAAAAGTTATCGGCAAAGCTGCGCCTCGCATGCGGAAGGACGGGGGTTCGAATCCAGCTCGCACCTCTGATTTTACTAATATGCGAAATGCAATTCGAATTTACCACTGTGCTTTTCGGTGAAGGAAAACATCGCGAAGAAACTTCCACGTATCTGTGAAGTAATTCAAGGATGTGTGTGAAGTCCCCAATCCGCACTGGGCCCGCGTGGGGACTATAGCCCAAACCCAGCAGTGGGTTAAGTAAATAAGCTATTATTGTGGTGGTGGAATTTTCATTATATTACTAAAAGACCGTTAGACCGGTTTCACGCCACATGCTTTCAACGGATACCCGCGACGTTCTTCATAGAAATAATGGAAGGGTTTCACAGTACCTATATGTATACCGAATTTCGTCAAAATCTGTTCAATGATTGACTGAAAGGGTAACAATTACCTGAATCATACTTATTTCAGTAAATAACAATGAAAAATGGATGGACAGACTGACTTAGTAGGTACCTTGCATTTATAATAATTACCTATAATATTAGAATGGATGTGAACTAAGCGACCTAGACCAAAAATGATCAAGCGACATTTGACATAGACATTGAATTTAAAATAAGAACAATAACCACTTGCATATTCAACGTTCAGTCGATTACGTTTTCAAATCCATGGCCATTTCAAATTTAGAACACTTCGATATCACTCACTAGTCTGAAGTGGCCAGTGCGGGTGACACTTATTAGATTTTTTTTTCAATTTTAATTTCTTAAAAGAACTGGCCGTTTATAAATTTGTAACCGTGCGATGTTGGTTTAAAAATAATATTTTTTTTCTCGTAATTTTTTGTAGGATTGTTTTGCAATATTTTTACTACTTACAACAAGCTGTCACATTAAAAAGTTTTTAATAAATAATTAAATACGTGACTGTGATAAATACAACTGTATAGTACCTAGGCTATGAACTAAAAAATCTTTAGTGACAATAACAGTGCTTCTTTTTTTCAAAATTATAATATCTAGATAAATCTCAATACAGATTAATCAGAATCATAATCAAGAGACGATCGTGCCAAGCCGCCATGTTGGATTTAGTTTGTACTCCTCTGTCGAGACAGGCGGGCGTGTTCACCGCGGCTTCGCAAATATCAAATTTAGAATTCTGGCTCGGCGTACTTCTAATACTTCTTGCGTGTGAATTAGACTTAATATACTTCCACATTTTGAACAGTTTGAACGTTAGACTTTTATAAAAAACCAGTGCCAAGTTTGTTTATTTTTAAATGGTATTCGCGCGTAAAAGTGTTGTTCTCTTCGAAAACGTTCCGTTGCACGTAAATGTGTAGTGATATTAATAAGAACTGATGCGTGAAATTGCCGATAAGTAGTGGTTTGATTTGTTTTTAATGTGTTTCATAATTAATTTCGTGATGGATTCGTTCTAAGCGCATTCTTGACGCGTAGGTAAGTATTTTTATCTAATTACTTTCATTATTATTACATTTTGTTCTAATATTAAAACCTGTTCTCAGGCGAATATTGGCTTATATAGCCTTTGCCTATATAGCTATAGTTTTTATTCATGCTAAGTTTCATCAAAATCCGATCACTAGTTTCTATTAGATATTAGAGCAATAAATAAGTATATAAATAAATAAATAAATATCTTGGGACATTTCACACATATTGACCTAGTCCCAAACTTTGCAAAGCTTGTACTATGGGTGCTAGACAACGATATAAATACTTATATAGAGAAATACATACATATATAAATATTAAACTTCAATGACTCGAGTACAAACATTCGTGTTCATCACACAAAGTTTGCCCCCAGCGGGACTCGAACCCGCGACCATCGGGACAGAAGGCAGGGTCACTACCAACTGGACCAATCCGGCCGTCAATCCACATCCACACGTCTTCAGTGGAACATGACTTTTAAGGTCGCTGCCTAATAAAGCGCATTATCTTTTGTCTTCCCTACTACTATACATAAATTAAAACAGTAAACAAACATAATACCTACTTGCTTAGGTAAACGACGATAAACTTTCCTCTCACATGAAAATTGGGATAAAATGTAGTACATAGGCCACATTTTATCCCAATTTTCCCGCGGGATCAGAATCTATGCATGAATTTTTAGTTTTAGCAGAGTTTCATGTGAGAGGAAAGTTTATCGTCGTTTACCTAAGCAAGTAGGTATTATGTAGGCACAGAAATAATGTAGCTTTCTACAGGTAATAGTACATTACAGACCTAGGGTGGTGAATTCGTAAATGTCCCAGATCGCAGGTTTCTGTGGCCCGAACCAAAGGTGAGGGCCATAAATATGCGATCTGGGGCTTTACGAATTACCGCCCGTGGTTTGTCAAAAGTTTTACGTCTTGCCTTGGCCAAGAAGTGAGATTTTCTCTCCGCGTAGCGGGCAGAAAATCCCACTTTACGGCCAAGGGTGATGTAAAAGATTTTTTATATGTTTAGTCGTTTTGGAGTATTTCCTTTATTAAACAAGCAAGTCTTTCCACTTTATAGGTATAACTAATATAATAGGTATACTAGCTTCTGCCCGCGACTTCGTCCGCGTGGAATTCGGTTAGCGTTCCCGCGGGAATTTGGCGTTACACTATAATAAATAAGTAATATACTAAAGCCTTCCTCTTGAATCACTCTATTAAAAAAAAACCGCATCAAAATCCGCTGTGTAGTTTTAAAGATCACAGACAGGGACAGGCAGCAGAAAGCGATTTTGTTTTATTATACTATGTAGTGAAGAATAGATGATTATTACTTTTTAACATGGAGGATGGGCCCATAACCTGTTGAAATGAAGTCCCGTAAACACTTTCCGTTCCGCTAGTGTTGCTACGATTTTTTTCTAAAATAATAACTTTTTACCTTAATGATGACGGCATCGAGTTTACATTTCATGTTTGTAAATATTTCCATTGAACGAGGAATTGTTTGGTTTTTGTCATATGTTTATGACAAGCCTCGTGATCCACAAATAGGTACCTAGCGGAATTTCCACACTAGCTTCTGCCCGCGACTTCGCCTACGTGAAATTCGGTTATCGCGTTCCCGCGGGAACTATGCGTTATTCCGGGATAAAAAGTAGCCTATGTCTTTTCCCGGGACTCCAACTATCCCCATACAAAATTTCATCCAAATCGGTCCACCGGTTAAAGTGTACCTCACAGACAGACATAGTTACTTTCGTATTTATAATATTATGGATACCTACTGCAATTAGGTACTTACTAGTTAATTATTTTACGGAATAGACGGACAGACGAACTAAGGACGAACAACATTACACCTGTTGTTTTTGTTTATTTAAAAAACATCCATTGGGTAATCCGATGACATAATAGTGTTTGAAACAGTGAAATTGGTTTGTTTATGCTTATTTTAAACATTATGATTTTTACCATATGCCGTAAAATGCCAACTTTAACTTAACTAAATACCTACGATAAAAATAAGGAATGACATTTCCATACTTAACTATTCTCATCTCAGAAATGGCTCTAACGTTTTGTGTGAAATTTGGTTTATAGGGGGGGGGTGTATGGGGGCGACAAATCGGTCCAGCTAGGTCTTATCTGAAAAAAAAACAAACTCATTCTGAACTCTTTTCACTCATGCAATTCTCGGTCGCCCAAGTACCTTATTTTAACACGAGAACAGCTGTGTGTAACGCCATTTAGCAAATAGTCAAGTCATCACTCTAATGCCATACATTTATTCGTAAAGTAAATTTTAATTTAATATTATGATAGGTTAGTTTGACCTAGAGGAAAGGCCGCCAAGTACCTCAGCAGAATTATCAACGACACATAATATTTACTTCCTCAAATATGTCATTTTGATAAATTGACATGATTATGCGTATTTTAACACAGGGACACAGCATTTACAATAACAAATCGACAACACCTTACTTCGCATTATGCATTGAAAAAAAAACCGAATTCAAACTCCGACAGCCTGTGAAGTCGGTATCAAGTTCACTATAAGATAGTCTAGCTTTGGGGCAGTTCACTTGACACCGACTTCACAGGCTGTCGCAGTTTGAAGTCAGTTCAATTTTTTTTTTTTTTCGGCTATAATTTCCAAACATGTGTACGATGGGACGTAAGTCTCACTGTAGTCTTTATAATTGATGCCAAAATCATACACATGCTAACAATTTTCGAAGAGTTCCCTCATTTTTTCATGGATCCCATCATCAGAACTGAACCAAAATAAAATGGGACCAATTCGGAGGCACCACCTTTCGATTATAAAAAGAATCATTGAAATCGGTTTATAATTGACGAAATTATGCCTTTTTACTTTATTTTTCGTCGGTTAAAAAATACCCACCAGATTGAAGATAATCTACTATAGTCCCGCGCCTCCACAATTCAAAACGCTTCAAAGTATTTAAAGAGCACCGCCAACACTCTCAACGCATAGTTGACGGCTGTCTCAGCACGCACCACATGCGTTGAAAGTGTTGGTGGTGCTTTTTAAGTACTTTGAAGCGTTTTGAATTGTGGAGGTGCGGGACTTTCTGTAGTAGATTATCTCTACGCCGCAAGGTAAGGAGATTGTCAGTCTAAACAAATTTTCTTGTCGCTAGCTAACCATATGAGGTTACATAACGTAGCAAAAGTCATTAACACTTGAAGGGTTTTTTTCCGGCTTCTAAAAATGATCGAGGAAGAAATTTTGCGCCATAAATCTCCGAATCTCAGAAATTGCTTGGCATATATCCAAAGATTTTAAAATATAAATTAAAAAAAGAAGTAGGAAAACATTTATTCATGACATTACACAACACACACACAAAACACAAAAAGAGCAACATTTACTTGCAGAGAACAAAAGAAAAAGTGTTGTGGTCTGTCACGAAATGGTCCCAAAACTCAGCATGTGTTAGCATCATTGATCTATTCTAAGTAAGGATTCACAATCAGCCGGAGAAAAATGGCCCCGTCAAAATGGGTGCCCGAACAACTCGGGCACCAGTTTGGCGATCAGTAAATTTGACACTGAAGTCTTATAGCGTTAGGTTTACTTTTGCATAAAATATTTATCTTGACACATTATAAAGAGGCGTTATTAGCATATTGGAACGTATTTTCTAATGTCAGTTTGCTCCATATATTTTGACATATTCTGTTAGGCACTGTTCGTCCAATGGTTAGGTTAGCCAGCGCTCGTCTTCCATTGGAACCATGTGGTGAGATCACGACGATTTTAGACATTTGAAAGACTTTTACAATGCAAATGCTCAGAAAGTCCCCTTTATGTTGGTAAACATTAACACTGTGCGGGAAAGTAAAATGTCTATAGCGTCGAAACTAAAGTGATCTGAACAATAAAATTACAAAGTTGTATTTTTATTTTTATTTTCTTGGGTGTTTTAAAATTGTTAACGCCTTAATAAATAAAACTTTTACTTCTTAAAAATATATTTTACGTGTTTCTCCGCATGATGCATTGTAAAATGTTGTATGACACTCGTGCGAATAGGTAATTCCTAATTCCCAACTTGTATCGGTGTAAAACACTCGCTCCGCTCGTGTGTTAGAGCACCTCCACTCATTGGGAATTACCTACTTTCCGCACTTGTATCATAAATATCTATTGTTTGAGAGGAAAGCTTGTGTATTTTCGTTACAATCTACACTATAATATTATAGTAAATATGCGGAAGTAACACTGTTTTTAAAACTCCACACTAAGGAGCGATTTTTCAACCGTCAGATATTTATTCTTCGGATAGTCCATACAAAATTCAAATCAATTCCGGAAGAAATTCAAATTTTGTATGGACTATTACACGAATGAATTTAATCTAACGGTCGAAAAATCAGCCCCAATAAAAATATATTTAGACGCGTAAAAGTAAAAGCCAAATTTCACCAAAATCGGCTGAATTTTGTTTGTTTAAGTATGTGAAATAATTTAATTCAGCAGCCATGATAGATGTGGCCTTCAGAAAAGCGTTAACCTGGTTACATGGAACACTGGAAGATTGCCAAATGTGATGAGATAGGAAATCGTTAGGAAAGCACTTACATCATGAAATTGTCATAATACTTACTTTTCTCGCGTCCGCCTGCCCGCGACTTCGCCCGCGTGGAATTCGGTTATCGCGCTCCCGTGGGACTTTGGGGCGCTTTGCCGGGATAAAAAGTAGCCTATGTCCTTTCCCGGGACTCCAACTATCTCCATACCAAACTTCATCCAAATTGGTCCGGCAATTAAAGCGTGAAGAGGTAACAGACAGAACGACAAGCAGACTGAGTTACTTTGGCATTTATAATATTAGCATGTATTTAGATGTTTATTATTCAATGTTGCCATCTAAAGGAACTTTACATATGGCGGTCAGATTACTTGTTAATAGGTATCCATATTCTAAATATATAAAACTCAAAGGTGACTCATATCAACGCACAGCCCAAACCACTGGACGGATCGGGCTGAAATTTGGCATGCAGGTAGATGTTATGACGTAGGCATCCGCTAAGAAAGGATTTTACAAAATTCCCACGGGAACGGGAAAAATCGGGATTTTATTTTTTAATATTTCTGCGCATACGAAGTTGCGGGGAAAAGCTAGTAATATTATAAATGCGAAAGTAACTCTGTCTGTCTGTCTGTCTGTTACCCCTTCACGCTTCAACCGCTGGACAGATTGAGATGAAATCTGGCATGGAGATAGTTGGGGTACCGGGAAAGGACATAGGCTACTTTTCATCCCGGAAAAGCGCGTAGTTCCCGCGGGAACGCGATTACCGAATTCCACGCGGGCGAAGTCGCGGGAAGAAGCTAGTACTTAATATATGCGCGTCACTTTTCAATGTCAAGACCTTTGTCACGGCTTTCCACTAACCTATTGAAGTTTGCATCCATATAGTGTCTGTGTGACGACATCCGATTCAAACCGGTTAGCCGGGTTTCGATACATGTTTAGTTATCTAATCACTGGGTTATCTAAATGATCTATTACGGACCGGGGCTGTAAGGCTGGTTTAAAGACAAGGTAATGGAGAAATGGGTATCAAGCATTGACCTATCTATTTATATAAAACAATAAACTGACTGACTGACTGACTGACTGACTGATCGATCATCGCAGAGCCGAAATTACTGGTCGTAGAGAGCTGAAATTTGGTATGCAGGTTCCTTAGGGAACGAAGGGGAGCACTAAGAGAGGATTTTTGGAAATTCCCTTCCTAAGGGGGTAAAATGGGGGTTGAAAGTTTGTATGAAACTTCTAAACTGCTAGACCTATAAGACCGGAAGAACGCTTAGATCCCGCGGGAATGCTATAACCGAATTCCACGCGGACGAAGTCGCGGGCAAAAAGCTATAATAACATATGGACGAACAGTGCCTAACAGAATATGTCAAAATATATGGAACAAACTGACATTAGAAAATACGTTCCAATATGCTAATGCCTCTTTAGAATATGTGTCAAGATAAATATTTTATACAAAAGTAAACCTAACGCTATAAGACTTAAGTGTCAAATTTACTGAGCGCCGAAACGGGTGCACGATCGACTCGGGCACCCGTTTCGACGGACCATTTTTCTCCGGCTGATTGTGAATCCTTACTTATAATAGATCAAATAAGATTACTCCAGTGTCTCATATTCGATTTTCAAAAAGCTTAGACTAAATTGGGACTATCGTTTCTTTGCTCACCAGTTGGCGCCACTGTTGACTGAGGTCCAGAGGTATAGCTGTCAAAGGCGACTTTATAAGATCGGCGCCGAAACAAAGTCTTAAATCTTGAATCTCATTGATTTTATTAATTATAAATAACTATCATCATATCGAGTAGCTATGCCGCAATGTTCTGCAGTTCCGTTTTGTTCGGAAAAAAAGTTTTTTTTTTCAAAGTGTTAAAATTCATCACCAAATAATCCATATTTGTGATAATTTCACGAAGGATATCACTTTTCAACAGGTAAATTAAAGAAACTATCATTTATGTCACGAAGCTCACCAAAACCAGTGAAAAGTGAATGTTTATTGGACCTCTCGTGACACTAGCGCCTCTAGTGGCAAATTCACACGCGATAGCCCCCATTAGAACAAACTTTCGCTCTGTCTGACTGAAGATTATAGGCATGCATTGCTGTTCGAAGATGTTCGAAATTTGAATGCTAAGTACTTATTCGTGGTCTAATACAGCTCCTACTACTACAGCCTATTTGAGTCCAACTGCTGGGCACAGGGCACAGGCCTCCTCTAAATACAGCTATTAGAACATTTTCACAGATAAGAAATTTGTTCTAACTATCTTAATGCTGGTCATAATTTGCGGTTTTTGAAAGCTTCATAGAGGGTTTATGATATGAGTGTAGATAAACATACTTACGTGTTTCTAAGACATCCTCAACGTTCAGATCGAATACCTACCTATCTATTCATGGCTCAATGGACCGTAAACGTAAACAGCGATGTTCACACATTGTTTCAAATTATTTAAATACATATCAGCCGTTGAAGTGAAGATAACATGTAATAACACTCTTAAAGGTGTTACACGGGAATAATCATGACTTTTCGATGTCAACAAAGCTATAAGTACTTTAGCAATACCATGGGTTTACAGTGACCGTACTTCACCGTACTCGCTAGCGACTACGTAAACGATTTGTATGAAGAATAGTACAGCGCCCCTGGCGGTCACTCGTTGAACTAAAATTCTTCATACAAATCGTTTACGTAGTCGCTAGCGAGTACGGTCACTGTAAACTCATGGTTGTGCTACTTAGGTATATAGGTACTATAGCTTCCCGCGACTTCGACCGCGTGGAATTCGTTAATAGCGTTAGGATAAAATTCAAATTCAATCATTTATTCAGCAAATTGGCCACGAAGAATTTACCAGCGCTTCCTAGACCCATTGCTTGAGAAGCGCCGCCGTAACAAACTCAAGTAAAAAAAAAAAACCTTTATAATTTCCACATAGTTACAAAATTTACATTACATGTATAAATATACATATAGGTACTTACTAAAATAACATTGAAGGGATGTATAGTCCCTAACTTAAACATAAATCTAAGATCTTAGAGATATGTTGATATATGTTGACCAGTGTTATAAACTACCCACATACCAAATTGTGTTGCAATCCGTCCAGTAGTTTTCGAGTTAAATCGCGACATGCGTACATACATACAGTTTTTTTTTCTAAAAATCGTTATGTTGTGTTCAGTATCGTTTATAGGTATACTTTGTCCCCTCGACTTGATAGTTTCTTTTAAGTAAGTTTCAGATGCGACTTCTACGGACTTATTATTAGTATACATTTCAGAGGATTTGAATTGTCTTTAAATTATTATTAAAAAATATTTTTATTTCATCAATTAGATAGGCACTAAAGGTTGTCAATTGCGTTAAACTTTTTAAAACCATTTAGGTACTTAATAATAATAAAATGTCTTTCAAAGGTCTCGGAGGCAAATTACATAGGCGGGGTTAGTTCGTTCGCACTAAGTATACCTAATATTAATAGTTATCTCCATTAGATACGCGGCAGCGATCAGACAAGTTCGCGACACGGGCCGTATGTGTTTTACACGAACATTACTTTTATACGAACTGTTTATAGCCACTTTCGACCATCTTTGTAACAATGGTGGTAGGGCATGGTGCTAGGCCGTCCGGGGTGGTACCAACGTCTTCCCCCGCTAACCTGCCGCCAAATAGCAGAGCTCGCCCTGTTGTGTTCTGGTAGGGCGTTAAGGCAGCCAGTGAAAATTTCGGCACAGAGACATTCCATCTTAGACCTCGGGGTAGGCAACGCATTCAAGATCTTATGGTTTCTTAATGGGGGATCATAGGATTTCGGTGTCCATGGGCCACGTGACCACTTACCATCAGGTGCGGTCGTTTGCCTATACCAATGACATAAAAAAACTCAGAAATCTTGAAATTTCAAGTAGGTATCCAATTTTCCGGGAGGGCCGGACTTTTGCACATTTTCTTCAACATTAAATTGTAACTTTTATACCTCGCTAATTGATCTATGTCTAACTTTGTACCCGTTATTGACGTGAATATATTTTTTCCTAATTAAACATTCCATCCACAGATAAGATGAATTCGCGAGAGAGGGAGAGGCCGCTATTCGGCTCTCACTCCGACACGTCAGCAATCAAAATAAGGCATATGGTATTTATAGCCTGTGGAGTGTTTCTTTACTTTTCCTCTATTTAAAATACAGTATAATGACTGACCCTTTTTAGTCTTTGATTGGCCTAAAAAAGACTAATGAAAACTAACTTGTAATGAAAGTAAAGTTTTGTTTTGAGTTTGTTTTCGAAACGTAACCTAACTTAACTTGGCTTGTGCACTTCCTTGTTCTTCATTACCACAATAACACTTTTTAAAGGTCATCGAGCAGGAAAATTTTCGCTTTATTTGAAATATATTATAAAACCCAAAGTCCTTCCTTAAAGCGTTTTTGTACAATCGAGGGCAAAGAAATATGTATACAAAACCTCTTATGACAAAGCAATAGAGTCACTGTATAGTATACATATTTTGCCGCTTTGGCGGTTTACAATTATCCTCTTGACTGAAGTTGTTATGCATATAGTTTTAGAGATCTTCTACTATATAAAGTCCCGCGCCTTCACATTTCAAAACACTTCAAATTTTTATTATTATTTAAAAAGCACCACCAACACTCTCAACGCATAGTTGATGGCTGTCTCAGCACGCACACATGTGTTGAGAGTGTCGGTGGTGCTTTTTAAATACATTGAATTGTTTTGAAATGTGAAGGCTCGGGACATTAGATAGTAGAAGATCCCTACCTAGCTCTGAATTGCGGCTTTTCAGGGCTATAGGGCCCAGTATCACTGCGAAAATTGCTGGTCTACTGTGATCGCCACAGTCTACAATTCCCAGTTAAGATTAGCTTCTGCAAGGAATGGGGACTATCGTTTCTTTGCTCACCAGTTGGCGCCACTGTTGACTTAGTTCCAGAGGTACTGAGGTATAGCCGTCAAAGGCGACTTTATAAGATCGGCGCCGAAACAAAGTTTTAAATCTTGAATGTCATTAAGTTTATTAATTATAAATAACTACTTATCATCATATCGAGCAGTTATGAGTTATATGCCGCAATGTTGTGTAGTTCCATTTTGTTCGGTTTTTTTTTGTTTCTAAGCGTTCACATTCATCGCCAAATAATCCACGTTTGCGATAATATCACGAAGTCTGTATCTTTCAATAGGTAAATCGAAGAAATTATCATTTAAGTCACGAAGCCCGCCAAAACCAGTGAAAAGTGAACGTTATTGGAGCTCACGCGACACTAGCGCCTATAGTGGTAAATTCACACGCGATAGCCCCCAATGCAGGATTTTCTTGGTTTTGATCTGTTTCTGGGTGCATTTGATGATTTCCCGCTATGAGATAACGGCGTTGCATCAGCGGAGCATCAGTCAGAATGTGTAAGGGAGAATTCAAAATTCAATCATTTATTCAGCAAATTGGCCACATAGGGGCACTTTTACACGTCACAAAAAGCATTTTCACCTCACTGGCTCGAAAGTAGTCGTTTTGCAGCTTGATATCCGAGCGCAAAAGTTGTTTTTATCCGCTAGCGTGGAAAGTGTTTTTGAAATTCGAACGACGCATGACGCCACTGTCACAATAAAAAAACAACGATACGTTCTGAAACGCAATTCGTCGTGAGAGTTTTATTAAAATAAAGGTTCGATTTACTTAATATCATCATTAATAAAATTATATTAATAATACACCGTTTCAGATGTATTTCATTATTTCACTATGTTTTATCACAAAAATACTTAAATATATGTACTTATATTATTTTAACTGTATTCAATGAATAATTGAATCTTGAAGTACGAGTAGGAGTGATTTGGAACGCAACCTCCGGAAAAAAAAACAAAAATAATATTTAAAAAAAGTTTTAGATTGCTGGTTTTGTAGTTTAGAATAACCTATACGGAGTAATAAAGAAAATATGAGCGATTCTAGCGATGAAGATACGAATTTAACTCCTCCAGAGTTAGCACAAACTGTACGTGACGCCGGTCTTCTTCCCGAAAAATCGCGCGTGAGGTGAAAAATTTTGTGTTGCGCTCAGCAGCAAAGTCGTTTGCTGTCTCGTGCCTTGAAACCCTCGTTACACTCAGGATTCTATATTTGAACCACTCGCTTCGCTCGTGGTTCAACCCTAGAATCCTTCGTTCACTCGGGTCTCAATCACGCACTCACAGCAAACAACAACTTTGCAGCCTTGCATAACAAATAACTATTAGGTACCATGTGGCTTTGACTGTATTGTAACTAAACAAACATGCTAAACAAAAATGCCCTTCTGATACCTACTTCGTTTATTAAAGTCATACGAAACCCGAGCCAACGAAAACCCGTTTTATCGTTTGTCCAATTAACACTCAAACGTAATAAAACTTTAAGTATCTTTCCTGACTTTTAGGTAGATAGAATTACTTCGCAGAGGCGTGCAGGATTCCTAACAATGTTTTTCTTCACCGAACAGCTCAGTAGAAATCCAAATCGAATTTCGCACATGAGTAAACTCAGAGGTGCGAGCCAGTTTCGAACTCCGATCCTCGGCTTCATAAACTAAAAAGTATACTACTACTACAGCCTATTTGCGTCCCACTGCTGGGCACAGGCCTCTCCTCAAAAGTATCATCAATTCATTTTTTTTATAGTATTGGTTGGTTGGCAAACGAGCACACGGCCACCTGATGCTAAGACACTGCGGCCCATGGACACCGAAATGATGGAATGCCTCTGTGCCAGAAATTTCACCGGCTGCCTTAACCCCCAGTGCACTGTTATTTGGCGGCAGGTTATGGCAGACCCTATGGCAATCATGAGATTACGAATGCGTTACCAACCAAGATTGTTTTTTTTAATAATAATAAAAATAAATAAATATCTTGGGACATTTCACACATATTGACCTAGCCCCAAACTAAGCGACGCTTGTACTATGGGTGCTAGACAACGATATAAATACTTATATAGAGAAATACATACATAATATATTAATACTAAACATCCATGACTCGAGTACAAACATTCGTGTTCATCACACAAAGTTTGCCCCGAGCGGGACTCGAACACGCGACCATCGGAACAGAAGGCAGGGTCACTACCAACTGGACCAATCAATAATATTAATATTTAATTGTTTATGAACATAACCAGGAGATGTAAGTAGAATGCCTCTATGCCAGTAATTTCACCGCTCAAAAACCACGATTATTTAGTGCTGTCTGGTTTACTGCCGAAACACACACACACACAAACAAACATTCATTCCTGCATGTTAACATAGTATTAAGTAAATTAAGGTTTATTTAATAGGTACCAAATGTTAAGTAATGAAAGAGCGGGACCTCCTGTCACAGGCACATCTGAGCTTACTAGGAGGACCCAACCTTTATCTACAGGTAAACTCTAGAAGTTTTTACGAAATATTTTTTTTTCACTTTCATTTTCAACTTGCACGCATCTGCGAAGTAATTCAAGGATGTGTGAAGTCCCCAATCTGCACAAGCCCGCGTGGGGACAATAGCCCAACCCTCGTGATGAGAGGAGGCCTGTGCCCAGCAGTGGCACTTAGGTAAATAGGCTGTCTGGTGTACTCGTTGCATTGATATCAGTACCGTAACTGGTTATTTATCAGGGTGTTCATTACAGTAAGCATCATTCGCGTTGCTAACGAGGGCAGGGTTGCCAGCGTTCAATAATACCTACCAATTAGGTAGTACTTATTTCGCGATGGCTTGAAAAATTCCTCGGTTTACCCGGTTTAAAGGCTTTAAAGATAGTGGATATACGAATAAATAGAAAAATGTAGCGGTAGTATTAAAATAGGAACGAGTATAGCTACTGCTCACGACCACAGAATAGGGATGACGACAACTTTTTTTCCTTAGTCTATCAGGAAGATTATTGAAAAGTATTGGACACTTTTTCACGTAATCAAACTGATACGGAGATATATTGAGTTGAAATGTCGTGAGACGTCACGGTTAGGTACGATTTATACCTAACGGTGACGCAGTTATCCCCCACTCTCCAACTATAATGCGTTTTAACTAAGTCATTATTTGTTAATTTGATAAAACAAAAAATACGTGTCTAATATTTTTTTATTACCTGACTGACGGACTAATTAGAATTTAGATTTCTTCACCCTGTCGTCATCCCTATTTAATTTGTTTAATGGGTATTTGGGATCCAGAATCAAAGAAAATTGTCACGTGACGTACGATTTGATGAGAACGATATTATGTACAATGAAATTAACACAGAAACCAATAAACAATAACAAGGAAACAACTAAAAGTATAAAGACGACGAAGAAGAAAAAACACCAAAAAGTAAACAAGAAACAGAACAGTTCCGAAGTCCACAAGGAACCCTTATAGTTTCGCCATGTCCGTCCGTCCGTCCGTCAGTCCGCCCTATTGCTCGGAGATGCTTAGTTCTAGAAAGCTGTAATTTGGCATGAATATCTCGTACATATTAGTTACGCTGACAAAATGGTACAATAAATTTTTGAAATATATTTTTTTATAGGGTACCTCCCCTACTCGTAAAGTGGGGATGTTTTTTTTTTCTTGCGTACCCCATGATGCGGCATATCGTTGAATAGGTCTTAAAATTGATTGAGTGATGCGTTTGTGAAATATTAAGCTTTAAAGTGCTATTTTTTGTTAGAGTCACGTGTCCCCCCCCCCCCCCTGCCAGCTAAATGGTGGTATTTGGATGGCTGAAAAAAATCACGATTGTGGCATATATAGTTGAAAGGAAAACTATCACAGCTAAGTAGGCTGTACAAACTTACGAGTAATAGTCGAACAACTTATGAAATGATTAAAATACCAATGATTTTTCTCGAGCGGCAGGAGCGTCGGGCGGGCACGTATACCACAGGCTAGCTAGATGCTAATAAGTCTTAGAAAGGTACTGTGGGTATCGTCAACTTCGGAACCCTATACTTTGCGCGTGGCCCGACACGCTCTTGGCCGGTTTTTTTATGTATGTTCACCAAAAATAAATAGTAAACGTGAACCGATTTCGATGATTCTTTTTTTGTCCGAAAGGTGGTACTTTCAAGTTGGTCCCATATTAATTTGGTTCAGTTCTGATGATGGGATCCATGAGAAAATGAAGGAACTCCTCGAAATTTGCTAGCATGTAGATGAATTTGGTGTCAATTTGGAAGACTTCAGAGTTACTTATGTACTTCTATAGTAATGTTTGGAAACTGTAGGCGAAAAAAATTTTTTCAATAAAAAATTAAAACCGCCTTCAAACTCCGACAGACTGCGAAGTCGGTGTCAAGTGAATCGACCCAAAGAAATGATAATCATATAGTGAATTTGACATTGACATCGCAGTCTGTCGGAGTATGAAGGCGGTTTTTTATTTTTTTATTTAAAAAAAAAATCCCTCTTAATAATGGATTTAATATTACAATAAGGTGGCAACCCTAGCGTGTAATGAATGTGACCAGATTGTTATTCCTAAACACGTGGTGACAATCAGCATTGTCTGCCGCCAAGGTTATTTCAGTGACTGTCTATATCAACCAATTATACGAGTATTAAGAACACTATTTTTGATTTTTAAGGTTCCGAACCTTAAGAGGTAAAAACGGAGCCTTTATAGGATCACTCGTGTGTCTGTCCGTCCGTCTGTCACAGTCGATTTTCTCCGAAACTACTGGACCGACTAAGTTGAAATTTGGTACGTATATTATGTAAGTTTGTGACCCAAGGACGTGTAATGAAAATAAATGAATTTTAAACATAGACCCTATTTTTGGGGGCTAAATTTGAAAAAAATATTAATGAAGATTTTCAAACTATATCGTGTGACATATCAAATGAAAGTACTTTTAAAAAATACGGAGGATAGTTATTGACCTATAGATTACAGGAAAATTATTGAGAAGTCCATGGTATTTGAAATCTATCATATAAAAGAGCTTATCCTGTGAAACGGTTTGAAAATGACGTCATTGACAATAATCAAGGGTCGGAACCCTCTCCACGCGATTTTAACTCGCTCCTTGGCCGGTTTTTTTTTATTTTTTTATTTTGTGTGTTGGTTTATCTACATACCTACATTATTTGACGAACCGATTGGTTCAACCTGCCAAAATCCATACTAATCACTACATAGTATAAAACAAAGCAGCTTCCTGCTGATTGTCCCTATGTATGCTTCATCATCATCATCATCATTTCAGCCGAAAGACGTCCACTGCTGGACATAGGCCTCCCCCAAGGCTCGCCACTCAGAGCGGTCCTGTGCTACTTGCTTCCACCGGTTTCCCGCGACCTTCACGAGGTCGTCGCTCCATCTTGTTGGAGGCCTACCGACAGCTCGTCTCCCGGTTCGCGGGCGCCACTCGAGAACTTTCCGGCCCCATCGGCCATCAGTCCTGCGAGCAATGTGCCCCGCCCACTGCCACTTAAGGCTCGCAATTCTTCGGGCTATGTCGGTGACCCTAGTTCTACTGCGGATATCCTCATTTCTGATTCTATCACGCAGAGAAACCCCGAGCATAGCCCTCTCCATTGCCCTCTGAGTGACTTTGAGCCTTCTTATGAGGCCCATCGTAAGCGCCCACGTCTCGGAACCATAAGTCATCACTGGCAACACACACTGGTCGAAGACTTTCAACTTGACTATGTATGCTTAGATCTTTAAAACTACGCAACGGATTTTGATGCGGTTTTCTTAATAGATAGAGTGATTCAAGAGCAGGTTTATATGTATAACTAGCTTTTCCCCGAAACTGCGTATGCGCAGAAATATTAAAAAGTAAAATCCCGACTTTTCCCGTTCCCGTGGGAATTTTGCAAAATCCTTTCTTAGCGGATGCCTACGTCATAACATCTACCTGCATGCCAAATTTCAGCCCGATCCGTCTAGTGGTTTGGGCTGTGCGTTGATAGATCACTATGCCAGTCAGTCAGTCACCTTTGAGTTTTATATATTTAGATACATGCATGTAGTGTATTTAGTATCAGCATTGCACCCGTGCGAAACCGGGGCGGGTCGCTAGTAAGTATTATAAATGCGAAAGTAAAGCTGTCTGTCTGTTATGCAGACTTCTTGTATAGGACTTTCCATACAAAGTGATCAGATTTCATTGCGGTTGAGTGGAGTCCCGGGAAAATACATAACCTACTTTTGGAAAAATGCATAGTTCCCGCGGGAATGCGATAATCGAATTCCAGGCGGGCGAAGTCAGCGCAGGGACAGAAGCTAGTTCTGATATAACTACTTTTAACTGATACCTTATACTTTAAACGCGCTAATCCATATTAATATTATAAATGCGAAAGAAACTCTGTCTGTCTGTCTGTTACCTCTTCACGCTTCAACCGCTGGACCGATTTGGATGAAATTTGGTACGGAGATAGTTGGAGTCACGGGAAAGGACATAGGCTAATTATTATCCCGGAAAAATGCATAGTTTTCGCGGGAACGCGATAAACGAATTCCACGCGGGCGAAGTCGCGGGCAGAAGCTAGTCTTGTATATTTCTCAGTTTATTTATTTCTTTATTTATTTACCCAAGCGATCTCAGAAACGGCTCTAACGATTTGTACGAAATGTTGAATATAGGGGTTTAGGGGCGATATACATCGATCTAGCTAGGTATCATATCGAAGAAAACTCGGTTTTAGCTATTTTCACCCGAGCAAAGATCGGTCGCCCAGGTCATTAAATAAAATTAGAAACTTAAACTTTTTAAACTAGATAGGCTAATAGGAAAGTTACCATACGTTCAAGTATTAAAATGCATCTGTTAATTAGTCTAGATTTTATCCTCCATGCATAGACATAAATAATACTTCGTATGGACCCGGCCTAACGTAGATACATGTCATGTTTCCCCACTTCGTTGGTGTCCAATCCAAAGTTAAACTTATATCGTGACACTAAAGCTGGGTCAAATTTTTTCAACAACGAGACGAGTTTTTAGATACTGAGAAACAGTTTCGAAAAAAGTTTTTTTTAAAAACGCTTATTGTCACGCACGCTCGGTGACAGAATTTTGGATTGGACACCGTGGAAGTGGGGACATATTACGTGTACGTTAGACCGGGTCTATATTATTTACGTCTATGCCTCCATGTGAAACATCTTATTATGTCTTTAGAATCTAGGGCAAGGCTATGCCTTACAAGGAACTGGCTTGTTTATGTAAAAACTAGCTTCTGCCCGCGACGTACCAAATCGACAAGTAGACGTTTGTATAGATTGCTCACTATTTATAATAATTATTGTAAAATAAATGTTAGTTACTCTTCCTGTATTACTATATATAATATCTTATTTACGTATGATTATGTAACTATTACACCTATAATAATATAGAATAATATTTATTTATTTTTATTAATGTATCTCTTCATTCGTATAACGCTCCGTGGGTCACACAATGGTTGCTGGCTGAAGATCAGCGCTGCAGGTGTTTCTCACCTCAGCATAAATGCTGAGCCAGACACCCGTTCACCGCCGTGAGGACACAGGCTCCTTTGTGATCCCTTTTTTTTATACTGTTTCTTTTGCTTAATTTCTTGTAATCCCTATTGTGTCTATTATGTACCTTATCTATGTGTCTTCAATGTGCGTAGTGAATAAATGTTTTTCTTCTTCTTCTTCATTCTTCGTTTCCAAAATATCGAGCACCAAAATAAAAAATTCGGAACAAATTGATATGTTTGTGCACTATTTCGGGCATAACTTTTTCGTTTTTGACTTTCTCGCACTTTTTCGTGAAATTAGAGCCTATACTGAAGCGAACGAAAAGACATTTCCAATGTCAAATCGAGATTTTATTTTAAATTTCAATGTTACTAGTTACTACGCGCGAAGACAAAGTGTATTCACACTTCCATGGCGCGAAGGGCGAGCAACAGCTAGTTACTTACTACTACTACTACTACTACTACTACTACTACTACTACTACTACAACCTATTTGCGTCCCACTGCTGGGCACAGGCCTCCCCTCATCACGAGAGGGTTTGGGCTATAGTCCCCACGCGGGCCCAGTGCGGATTGGACTTCACACACATCTTTGAATTACTTCGCAGATGCGTGCAGGTTTCCTCACGATGTTTTCCTTCACCGAAAAGCTCGTGGTAAATTCAAATTGAATTTCGCACGTAAGTAAACTTAGAGGTGCGAGCCGGAATCGAAGCTAGTTACTCATTTGACGTAAAATATTTTTACGTCACACCAGGCCGAAAAGCGGGATTTACCGCCCTTGGGCGCTACGAAAAATCCCTCTTCACGGCCAGGTGGTGACGTAAAATCGTATACTAACCACGGGCGGTCGTAAAGAAATCCTCAGACCGCTAGATTATAGCCCTCGCCTCCGGCTCGGGCCTCAATTACCCGCGATCTGAGACTTTCTTTACTTGACCGCCCTAGGTGTGTAATGTACTAAAATTAACGTATTCGCTACTCCATATTGATGTGTTTGTTTATTGAAGCAGAGAGATTTGTTACACACTTGATAGATCAATTGGTTCTAATTGTTGATCCTATACGTCACCGATAGATGGCGCGTTGACGCACATGCCTGCCTACTATAGGGAACATGACATGCATTAAGGAATATTTTAGACTAGGTTCTGCCTCCCACATTGATGACTAGCTTCTGCCCGCGTACTTAGTACGCGTGGAATATAAAATAGCCGATAACTTGTCTTTCCGACATCCGATTTTAATCAAACATAGCTTAGGTATACCTAAGCTATGTTTGATTAAAATTTGATTTGGAGCAACATATACATATGTTGCTCCAAATGATAGTAGTTTCGGAGATTAACTCTAACAGACAGACAGACGGACAGAAAAGATTTCCAAAAATCGTCGTTTTGTGGTCTACCATACATCTTTAGACCCCCCGTTCCTTTTTTTGAACTTTTCTTTCTATGTACAGACACGCCGGGTTCTGCTCTTTTATTATCCCACATTGATGATTTATGTGGTTTCTGTTTAATCGAATTTGAATCTGCCAAAAAAATTCTTGTGGAAGCTTGAATAAATCTGAAACAAGTAATAGACCCTCCTCCCTTATCAAAATAATTTAAAAAGGATTGGAATTCTCCTATCATCATCATCATCATCATCATCAACAGCCCATAGTAGTCCACTGCTGGACGTAGGCCTCACCCAATGCACGCCAATGAGCTCTGTCCAAGGCGTGCGGCATCCAATCTACACCGGTCACCTTGCGCAAATCGTCACTCCACCTGGCAACAGGGCGCCCTACACTTCGTTTGCCTTGTCGTGGTCTCCACTCAAGAACGCGTTTACTCCAACGACTATCCGCAGTTCTCGCGATGTGATCGGCCCACTGCCACTTCAAAGAGCTTATTCTTTGGAATTCTCCTATGCATGTTCCCTATTGGTTTTGTTTATCGACCTTGGTACATTGTTCTATTCTATATAAATTAATGGCTTCTGTCTTGGTCACTTCGCCAATATCAAAGTAACGGCCACAGGCCTGCAAGTTGTTCGGTAATGAAGGTAAATGTCTGGTACATCGTTAAGTTTTACTTAGCAGCCCGTGACACGTAGACATTCAATTTGTGACGTTGGTTTGTTTTTATCGACTGAGCGTAACAATAAATTTACGATCTACTTACAGGTTTTATTGTCATCTCTAGCTTCTTCCCGCGACTTTGCCCGCGTGGTATTCGATGATTGCGTTCCCGTAGGAACTTATCGTTTTTCCGGGGTAAAAGTAGCCTTTGTCCTTGCTCGGGGCTCGAATTATATCCATACCTTTCATCTAAATCGGTCCACTGGTTGAAGCGTAAAGAGGTAATCAGACAGAAAGACAACAGACAGGCAGTTACTTCCGCATTTATAATATTACAGTGTGAATTCTATTTTTCTTTAAAATTTCCAGGTGACAGAGCTCTTCACCCAGATGCGGGAGCCTTCCCCCGGGGCGCCCAGCCCCCGGTCCTCCACCAGCTCGCTCCACGTCACCAAGAACGTTGGCTTCCAGCAGAACACCCAAGAGTTACCCTGGCAGACGCCTGCCATCTCCTTACCTGGCAACTGCAGTAGCAACCTGTAAGTTAGCTACCTTATGAGACGTCGGCTTCCAGCAGAACACTCAGGAGTTACCCTGGCAGACGCCGGCCATCTCCTTACCTGGCAACTGCAGTAGCAGCCTGTAAGTTACCTGTCTTATGAGATGTCGGCTTCCAGCAGAACACCCAGGAGTTATCCTGGCAGACGCCTGCCATCTCCTTACCTGGCAACTGCATCTTTTCATCTGATGTGACTGCCTATTATGTCGGCACGTGGCATTTTTTTGTCTGGTTCAGGCACTTCATCCAAAGTTAGCAAAACACATCAAACAGACGGCATATTATAGCCGTCCCTTTGGACACCTCTAACCTCGTAAGTCCCGATATCCTTATAAAAAAAAGTCTAGCACCCATAGTACCTACCTACAAGCTTTGCTTAGTTTGGGGCTAGGTCAATTCGTGTGAAATGTCCCACAAGACGCCTATTTACTACCTAAGTACTTATTAATCTAATATTATCTTGGGTATTTCCATAATCCATACGAAATTTCTTCAAAATCCAGTCTTCAAGTTACTTACAATGCATTTAACAAAAATCCTTCCACGCAGGCGTCCGCGATTGTATGTAATATTTGTTTCGAATATAACTATGCAGCTTCGTCAGTCTTGCGGCCCAATTGACGCGTTTTCAAAGCTAAATAAAAAGAAAATAACATCCTGGCAACACCAAACTGTCATTCTTAGTTCTCGCGCCCTCCGACGCGATATTTTTTGTTGATATCCAAGTTTTTAATTATTTTATTCTATAAAACTTGCTAAAAAGGATGATTCAACAGTTGCAAATGAATATAAAACTTGAAATAAGTGTGGACTACAACATATATGGTCGAAACCCCTCCTTGTGCAGTGCAACAGTATCGGTGTACCTACTTTGGGTCCCCAAAATGAAAGATACTTAAGTGAGTGAGTATGTAAATACCTATTTGAAAAACAGACTCGTGGCTATCTACATAATCTATTTATCATAATAAAATAAACAATGAAGCGATCTATATTTCCGTTCTTCAAAAGTTAGGTTATAATTTTTCGCTACTGCCGAACCGAACATCAAACAGTCTAAATAGGGTATTTCAAACAGTGAACGAGTAGCTTATACTTAGACTTGTTTTATATGCCAGTGCATGATATATCTTTTGTCAAATAAATAGTAAAGATGCTGAAACACCTCCAGATGATTTGGGTGGCCAGTACCTTTATTGAAATCAAAGGGTGTCCATTCCATACGAAGGACACCCATATCAAAGATCGTAGCTATTGCAGTTCCTTTCTGGCATGACTATCTATTCTTACAGTCACAGACTTATATTATGATGCAGTGCTCCGCACCGCTAGGTAAATAAATAGTACATCTTTATACATATGGTTTTAATACTCGATACTATATGCATTTATGCATAAGAACACCCAAATAATGGGCCTCAGTTGATTAATTTATCTGTATGTTCTAGTTCTAGGCATAAGATTGTTGTTTTTCAAAAACCCTTTCAAACATTTTTATTACCTACTTAAAAATGTACAGAAAATGATCAGTGAAATTAAAAACTTGGTAGTCTTTAGTAATATATTGCAAATTTTTAAGATCAGAACCAATTTCTATCATATATTTTAAAGTTCTTAAAATATTGATCACTCGAACTTATTGGAACTCATAATACCTATTTACTTGATTTTTTAGTTTGATGTTGTGAGATGTTGTATATTGGAGGGTCTCCCCTGAATTACTGTGTCCTGTAGACTATAATATGAGAATATAAAGCATATTTAGATAACCCATTTAGACAGTAAATATTTATTTGCATTATATGTAATGTTAGACACGCTGACAATCATTGCACATGCACATATAGGTACTATTTCTTACCAAGTATTAACAAGCTTTTTAGGTCACAATGTCAATCAGACATTTGATGTTGATGATACATAAGTTAGTTACCGGACTAAGTAACAAGCGTTGGTAGCTTAGCATATGTATGCATGAGTAAGATAGAGATACTTAAAAATAACATTTAGTAATAAAATGTTTAGGTTTAAAGAGGCACATGAGTATGTACCAAATCTAAAGTTAATGACAAGAAATAAAAGTGGTTAAAAACTTAATAATTATACATTGTTAATGTATTAAAAATTAGAGACAATATTCTTGACTTGAGGACTTTCTAAGTATTCCAACCTTTCATGGCCGGAGTTTTATTGTTATTTTGAGTACCTTAATGGTCTTTTGAGGAAAGGTATTTCCACATTATACAGTTTTTAGTAATGATGTTGGTAATCATATTATGAGATTTATTTTTAGATTGGATTAGAAATCGAACCTTACAAATTTAGACAATGGGCTTTATTTATTTTGCTTACTGAAAATAGAAGTAATTCCGATAACTATCAATAAACCTAGTAATAAGTTTCTTTTCCTTTAAATGATCTACCTGGTAATTCTAATAAGTAGGTACTTTTGAAAAGTTTTTGTTTTCTTTTGTACTCACATGGATAAAGTCATTTTACTACAATTATTTGTTTATTTTTGTTTTCATTACCCCATATTCATTTAATGTAATGTAACCTGGACTTGAGGTCTATTAGAAATATGGACGCCTGCGCAAAATATTATAGCAATGCGTCGAATGCTCCCATTTGTCGTCTACGTTCCGTAGGCTTATTATTATTATTGCCCTTTTCAGGATGGAAATAATATTTTCAGTTACTTTACTGGGATACAAAACTTGAGAATTTAATTATCACAAGATATGAATTGTACATACAGTAGTACATTATAAGCAATCTTAAACACCAACGGTGTAAACTGCAGTAAGAGTGCTGCCAGTTTCAAAAGACTTATGTATATTAGTGGCTCAGTTCCCATAGTGATATCCTAATATCATATTTATATAGATGGACAAATATCAGCCATCACTCCTGTCCTGCACATATTGCAACCCTTGCTATGTTTTTAATTGTTACTCAGACACAGGACTATAGACCATGACAAAAGACTTAAGTAGTGCTAGTATTATCAGGTGCTATTTTTGTCCTGATTGGGCTACGTACCCTGGGCTGGGCCCTGGGAACCTTCATGTTGGTATTTTATATCACAGTGTTCTAAGTTTCTAACAAACTTATCATATACCTGGTAGAATTATTAATTTGTAATTATTTATAATAATTATGCTATTTGCACATGTTGCTCGCATAGTCTGGTCTTCGAGTACAGACAGGTTATTATTTTTCATAAAAATTTGCCTCCTGCTAAAATGCCGACGGCAAAAATTTCATATAACATTTATTGCCAAGCGATAAGCTTAAAGATTGCTGAAACTAGCGTTACCAATTTTCTGAATAGGGTTGGTAATACATATATGTTCTCATTCAGCATGCAGATGTAATATTTGCTTATTTTCGGATATGTGTACAAATTGTACAGGAATGAGCAGCCAGCAGGTTCTGCTGAAGTTCCCGACATAGTTATGTTATGAAAGTGTTGAAAATATTTATTTGGGAAATTATTAAAGAATAATAGTATTTTTAATAAAAGTGAATATACAATACAATACTATAATTTAAAGTAGCTTCCGTTGGAAAGTTTAAACTGAATGTACATATGTACTCGTAATATTATGAATGAGCATGAGAGACTGTATCACGTTGTGATATGGTAATACTTTCGTTGAAAGTAAAATAGTTATAAGCTCGTGTTGTTTTAGTAATTCACTTTTGACAAAGAGCGTATTACCAATTATTGTCCTTTAGTCTTCCGTTGGAAGATTTTGTTGACATGGTCAGATTATGAAGGTGGTTCTTTATTAAATAAATAAATAAATAAATTATGGTCCTGTAGCCTTCCGCTGGAAGATTTTATTGACATGGCCAAATTCTGAAGGTGAATTTAGTTTCGTTGAAACTAACAATACTTAATCAATTTGATTGCCACCACACAGTCAGTATTACTTACCAAAAAGCTCATACCTGCTTCCCGTTGGTGAAGGCAGAGACAACGAAACGTTCGATACTTACTATTACAGTACTTAAAGTGAATTAACATTAAAATGCACATTTGCATGATGAGTGATAAATCCAAATATCTGATTTGTTGTTAAAGATGCTTTTCAGACAGGTCTCGATATATATATATATATATATATATATTTGCAATTGGAGCTTCATGTATTCGCTTTATGAGCTATTATACAAATTGTGCAGCAGGCACTCAGGACCGTATTTTTTATTAAATACTTATGTTATGAAAACTACTGATCACTTAATACCTTGATTACTTGTTGTAAGGGGTTGCTCTAAACGTAAGGGTAGATTGTGAGTGTGAGAGGTCCTTAAGTGATAACCCCTAAATTGAATTTTTAACTTAAAATAAATATAAATAAATTACGACGCCTACTACGAGTTCCCAATGAAATGAAACTAATGGCTGTAATGGAAACTTTATCCAGATAGCAGATTTCTGTAGTTGAACCCCTAAGGTACATACATGGATTTGATTTGATTTCAGATATTTTACAAGCTCTTTAATTTCGGGAGCTGACTTTCAGAAGATGATTTATCACCAGAAGTTCTGTACTATATGCACTTTTTTGATGACTGAACACTGTTCAATGAAGTAATAAATTATATAAATTATTCAGGAACTTTATAGGCAGTTAAAAAATCCTGTTGTTTGAGTTCTTATACTTATGCCATAAATAAAACTGTATCTAACTTGTAATTTTGACGTTGAATGTGAATACATCATATGAGAAATTATGCTGGTAATCTATAATAATAAATTCACAACCGGTCACAGTAACGACCGTTTGGATCACCTTCAGAGAAAGCGACAATTTTATTATTTATTCCTTACTTATTACTTAATCATATATACAATCATAAGTTTACTTATTCGAGATTCGGTTACCATACCTCATACCTTAATTTGTGTTATATTTACAGCAAGGTAGGTAGTTGAGAAATTTTGTCCAGTGTCTGGAATTTCCAGTTCTTTGGTTTTGGTTCCTTGCTCAAATGCTCAGGAACTCTAGTTGTGTTGTACAGTTTAAATTATAGGATAGGAACAACCAACTTTTGTTACATTTTAAAGCTTCAAATTAAGAGACAATTTACATTAACGGTCGGGAGATGGTTGTGGAACAGACAACCATGTGTTACATGATGTAATGTGTAGCATATTCTGCTCGCCCTGCTGATATCTGTTATTTCACTTGCAATGTTTAGGTGTTACTATGGAGCTAACATCACTAAATCATAAAAATGTATAAAACATTGTTTGTTATACTTAATGAAGTGAACTTTTGAATTCAAACT
This sequence comes from Aethes cnicana, assembly GCA_963971205.1. NCBI lineage: Eukaryota > Metazoa > Arthropoda > Insecta > Lepidoptera > Tortricidae > Aethes > Aethes cnicana. The sequence goes on along the minus strand of OZ020301.1, from coordinate 4,196,633 downwards.
GAACATGAGCCACGAGTCTGTTGTGTGATAACTGTTAATGTATGTAGGTGACAATTCTAGGTATATCCTTTAGATTCATGGATATAAGGTTAAACTTTCATATATAATTATTTATGATTGACTATAGTCTAGTTAGAATAGACTTATAAGTTCATAAATATTGTATTATTTAGGTCTTGTTTGGAGAATGATTACTTTTTGTTCTCTGAACATCCTGCATAGTTATATTCGAAACAAATATTACATACAATGATGGGATTAAACGAACTTACCTGAAGTGAAGTTCTATCCTGATTGTATGTAATATTTGTTTCGAATATATAAGAATATCCCTCCCACCCAGGTGAGGGTAGGATAAACACTCACCTCCCGAGGGTCAAGTAGTATTTAATATAAATTAAATACTACTTTCTTAAGTATTCATTTAACTTGGTGCTCTGAACTAAATGACAGTTTGGTGTTGCCAGGATGTTATTTTCTTTTTATTTAGCTTTGAAAACGCGTCAATTGGGCCGCAAGACTGACGAAGCTGCATAGTTATATTCGAAACAAATATTACATACAATCAGGATAGAACTTCACTTCAGGTAAGTTCGTTTAATCCCATCATTATAATATGAACATGACTTTCGATTTCGGCCTATTTACTTGCACTTTTACTCTTAAACCTTCAGTATTATAAAACTGACCTGTGACTGTGTCATTTTTGGTCGTAAATACAGATTCGTTCGTATACCGAATGTCGATCTATAAATACATCGAAACTGACATTGGAGAGGTGCCAGAGACTTTGGACCGTGTTTTAATAATATAAACAACACGATGGCGCGACAGACTCGGTGGCGGTCGGTTCTTTTTGAAAATACTTGTCGAAAACTATTGGGTTTGTCGGTGGTTTGTCGTTTTGTCACGAGTCCAGGTTATGTTGGCGCGAGCGAAGCGAGGGTCACGTTAGGTGGGGACGAATGAAAGTGAATTTCGCACGTGTATGAAACGTTATTTTACACTATTTAAATTCAAAGTTAATTTTGTTACTTCTTTTAGTGGCGCTTTGGTCTGTACTGTAATGCCATGTAAATGTATTAAATAAATAAATAATACTTACATTTGCAAAAAAAAAGGTACTTAAAAAACAAATGGAAAAGGGTGAACTTCAAAAAGGCAAAAGTCCCTATTTGTGCGCAAAAAAACGTACGCATAATAACGCAATAGGTGTCAAAAAGCAAAAACCACACGTTCGGAAATGACATGAGTAGGAAGTACCTAAGTATTTTTATTAATGTATTCCTTCATTTGTATAACGCATTCACTGCCACTTCTGTTTTACGAACTTTCGCCAGGTGCCACATCTGTCATCAAGGGAACATTGCAACGCACATGTGCGTTCAAGGCACTGCGGGAAATTCAGCAAAACGCATATATACGTCGGTGGCAGTGAATGCGTTAACGCTCTGTGGGTCACACAATGGTTGCTGGCTGAAGATCAGCGCTGCAGGTGGTTCTCACCTCAGCATAAATGCTGAGCCAGACACCAGTTCACCGCCGTGAGGACACCGGCTCCCTTGTTATCCCTTGTTTTTGTACTGTTTCTTTTGTTTAATTTCTTGTAATATCTATTGTGTCTATTATGTATGTGTCTTCAATGTGCGTAGTGAATAAATGTTTTTCTTTTTCATCTACCTACTAAACAACACTGCCTCAACCTCAAAGGCTGCAATATCATACCTAAATGCAGTCTTTGTCACACAGAACTAAAAATAGCTGTGTACAGTTGTTTTCGAGTTTATCCATTAAAAAACAGACAAACAAATATCCTCATTTCTTATCAGTAGGTATAATATTACTACATTTAATTTACATTTTGGTTGTATAAGCCGTGGTGGCATAGTGGTTCGACCTACCGTCTCTCATGCAGAGGTCGTCGGTCATGCGGAGGTCGGGGTTTCGATTCCGGCTCGCACCTCCAAGTTTACTTATGTGCGAAATTAAATTTGAAAGAGCTTTTCGGCGAAGGAAAACATCGAGAGGAAACCTGCACGCATCTGCGAAGTAATTAAAAAATGAATGTGGAGTCCCCAATTCGCACTGGGCCCGCGTGGAGACTACAGCCCAAACCCTCTCGTGATGAGAGGAGGCCTGTGCCCAGCAGTGGGACGCAAATAGGCTGTAGCAGTAGTAGTAGTTGTTTGTAAAACAATATAGGTATATACCTAACATATATAAGTGATGACCGTGTTGTGTTTTCTGCTCCTAGTATTAAAAAATTTCAAAGTTTTCGAATTTGATTAATTCATGATCTCACCCCCGTTACGTCTTTAAAATTTTGGATCAACGTACGTCGATTCATCTAAGAATAAAATCATTTCTTGATTGAATTTCGCACATAAGTAAACTTAGAGGTGCGAGTCGGAATTGAACCCCCAACCTTCTGCATGAGAGGGTAGATCGAACCACTAGGCCACTACTGGTATAATACTAGCAAACAAATCAATTGAACAATAAACACTTTGTAGCGACTGTTTTTTAACCCCAATAAATAAATAAAAGATAGGTAGGTAAGTACTTACGTTAGCAAAAGAACGAGAAATATCGAACTGACGAATTGGCATTCTAAGGTTGCCAAAAACACCAGAATGTTTACACTGTGCACCAAAACAAATACAACAACGACGGCCGGATTGGTCCAGTTGGTAGTGACCCCTGCCTTCTGTTCCGATGGTCGCGGGCTCGAGTCCCGCTCGGGGCAAACTTTGTGTGATGAAATGTTTGTACTCGAGTCATAGATATTTTTAGTATTTATATATGTATGTATTTCTCTATATAAGTATTGATATCGTTGTCTAGCACCCATAGTACAAGCTAGGGCTTGCATTCCGGAATTCCGGAATTTCGAAATACCGGAATCTCGGAGCTTTTTTCCGATATTACAATTCCGGAATTGAGACCCTCAATATCGGAAATTCCGGAATTGAATAAATAGAGTTTTAATTGTACTAGATCTTAATTTAAAGTGATAATTTTCCAAAATTTACACGAATTAAATTAGGTAAATATATTAGATTTTAATTTAAAATAAATATATTGATTATGATACAACATAAGCACAGGAAAATTAGTTATGAAAATGAAAATGAAAATGAAAATGAAAATATTTATTCAGCAAATAGGCCACATCTGGGCACTTTTACACGTCACTTTTAAATGAATTTAACAGAAATGAATTTACCAGCGCTTCCTAGACCCATTGCTTGAGAAGAAACGCCGCAACAAACTCAGCAGAAGGCCTTTTTTCCAAATTTAAACATATAGATTTACATTAAATTTACATTATTAATATGTATAAAAATACACATACATCACATTTAAGGGATGTATAGTCCCTAACTTAAACTTAAATCTAAGATCTTAGAGATGGTCTTATATTAGGTACAAATTAATGAAAATATTAATTAAAGTACTTATCTAAATATGTATACTAAAAATAATAATAAAATCGCTTCGTGGAAGGAAGGCAGTCCTGTCGTTAGACAGGACTGCCTTCCTTCCACAAACATCCATCCATCGAACATTTCTTGGACGGGTGGTAAGGAAACAGAACTTTCCCTTAGTGTAGCCTTTGATTTGCGCACTTGCATTCTAGGTCTGTCATGTGTTCCCCATAAATATCCTTCGTTATCTCACTTTGTTTGTTCGTTTGACCCAAAATATTCTCCGAGAACCTGGTTTTGCATTCCTGTTTTGATAATCTTGGACTTTGTTGGTCCAGCGATGGATATTTCGTTGTATGTTAGGAACAGCCTATTGGCTCTCTTGCGTCAGATGGAAGACCCATTTTAATATTGCACTATAAGTTGTGGTGTTGGATCTGGGATGATTTTCTTATCGGCGATGGATATTTCGATGTATGGATGAAACAACCAATTGCCCCTCTTGCGTCAGATGGAAGACCCATATTGTTCTACAGTCATGGTGTTGGATCTGGGATGATTCTGTTATCAATAGATTCAGTGGGATCTCAATTAAACAACTGGATGAACCAATGATCATTTTAATTGTATGCATCTTGAAAACCACTTCAGTAGTTCTGGACTGTGAATCGACCATTTCTTTCAATTTTGAAAAAGATTCAATTGAATTTACTACTCAAGCATGAGCTTATTATCTTTAAACATCATACATCATCGAATAATGCTTAAAAAGTGATTTTTAAGTAATCTCTCAAGTGATAATTTAATTGATCAAAACGAAAACATCGTTTCGAAGTAACCTCTACAACGTTATTACGTCAGCGTGGCTCTGTGGATCCGTGAGCTGAGCACAGGTTCGTAGCACGAGGGAGGTTTGCGTTTTGTGGACACTTCTATTTTTCAGCATTTCAGGTTTAGAAAAAGCTTGAAATTATCATGTCCTTCCTTACGACCTACAAATCCTTTAATAGTAAAAGAACCTTAAGGGTCGATTGACTAACATTGAAGTAGACCCTGGTTTGATAACGGATATCAATTTCTGTAGTCTTTTTACCTTGGATTGTCTCGTATTTATCTTTTTCTGGTATGTCCGCAATTTGCTGTACTTATAAATAACATTCTGTCTCAGTTTTTCCATGACGAATATTTTAATTTTTCAGATCTCCTATCTTCTGTTGTGCTAATATGACTTCTACCTGGAGGAACCACTTTAGCTGGTCTTGCCAAAAAGTAGAATTTTTGATGGCACTAAAATTGTTGACCACTCGAACAAATGTATATTGCATACAAAATAATAATACTTTTGCAATTTTTTTATCTGTTTTGAGTGATAGAACTTAGTGATTCTTATTTTTGAAGTTGGAAAATCAAGTATCTATTAATTACTTAAGTCTGTTGATTGTTAATAATAAAATGTTGATCGCCAGATCTAGCTTTATTTGCCCTATATTGATTAAATTACAAAAAAAACGTAATGAGAAAAAGATTTCACCAGTTCCGGAACTAGTTCCGGAATTCCGGAATTGAAGGACAATCTCGAACTCAATTCCGGAATCGAAAAACCGTCCGATATTGCATGCCCTAGTACAAGCTTTGCTTAGTTTGGGCAATAAATGTGTGAAATGTCCCAAGATATTTATTTATTTATTTTCGCGGTTTTGGCAACCATGTGTAGTGAAACGAAATTGTTGGGATCTCGTGTTTACATGAATGAAATGAAATGTAAACACGAATGTGAATTTATTTATTTATTTTATTTATTTACAGTGCTCGAAATGCTGATTTAATGATTTAATTGTGGAAGGTAATATTATAGCTTTACCAGCTTCTGCGTGCGACTTCGTCCGCGTAAAATTAGTTAGGGCGCTCCCGCGGGAACTGTGAGTTTTTTCGGGATAAAAAGTAGCTCACCTATATTTGTCTTGTAATTTTAAGTAGCATCGTTTATACCAAATTTTACTAATATCGGTTCAGGGGTCAAACCAATAATTGTAAAAATAATCCTACACATGAAAATAGGGAAGACACTGGCTAAGAAAGTATTTTGAGAAATTCCACCGCTAAGAATGTAAAAAAGACGATTCGATTTCAATCGACATTTCCTCCTTCCTAAATCCTTTCTTAGCCAATGTCTAACCCATCTCCATAACTACACTCAACAGCAATGAAAACGGGTCACTTTCACGGGGCGTTATCATTGCTATTGAGTATATTAGAATAGCAAATTTCAGGCCAATCCGTCCAGTAGCTTGAACTGTGCTTTGATAGACCATTCGTCTTTGCTTTAGACATTGATTTTATATCTGTGTTTTCTTTTTATAGAGCTGGCGAGTCTTCTTCCCCCCTCGTGAGGAGTACCAGCAACGCCTCCGCCCTCACTTCCCTCTGTGCTGGTCTCTCGCCTTCCGACTCCCACTTCTTCGAGGTAAGCCACAGGATATTTAATAGTCCTACATACAGAATGGCCACGCGCCCAACTCGCCCTCACCGTCATTTGTTTCATCCGGAGATGGAGAGTGAATCGTTGGCCCGCGTAGTGGCGCACACACATTTACAAGTGTACAGACGTCCTCGCACGCACACAGACGTCGTCGCACGCAAACATTGACACTTCATTCGAATTGTGTTCGAAAATGTGCTTTTATAGGCCGTGTGGTGTAAGCCTTGGTAGCCCCAACCCGAGCCAAGCAGGTGGTAGAGGGGATTTCTGCGCATGTTTACGACTGGAGGGCCAATAAGCGTGCGCGCAAGACAAAGCGCCCGCTGCGTCCCGCGCCCCCCTGCCGATGATACCTGATTTTCGACTTCTGCGCATCGAAGGCAATCGCTCAATTTCCGTGCCAATGCCTGTAACTGCGCGGGCGCTTTTCGTGCGCGCACGTTTATTGGCCCTTCAGTCGTAAGCATGCGCAGAAATCCCCTCTACTTTCGCTCACCGCTCAAGATCTGAGCCGCGACCTGTAACTTATATGTGAGAGTTTGAAAGAAATATATTTTAGAAATATCTTTCTTTATAGGTTCTCTAAAGTTAAAACGTCATAACGAAACATTTCATTGTCCTTTGTCTTGTCCCCAGGTGCTGTATATCGGGAAAGTTCGTATTTCCCAAAGGAAAGTGCCGGAATCCCTTATAGACGATGCTTTGATCAAATTCGCGCAACACGAAGCGGATAAGCTGAAGAATTCGAGGCGTCACAGCTTGCTGTCTTCCACTGGGGTGAGTTTTACATCAGCATCATCATCATCATCATTATCATCATCGTCATTACCGATTACTGAATCAAGTTTTAGCCATCTTCTAGTAGTTAAATATTCCTAATGTATATTTGTCGTTACAATTATTAATTTTCTTAGTTTATAATTATAACCGTGGTGGGAATTCAGAAACATTTTACACAGATTTTAACAGATTATAAAACGCCAATCAACCACAACAGCCTGATTACGTCCCACTGCCACAGGCCTACACTTATTTCGAGAGGGCTTAGGCTTTATTTCCCACGTGGGCCCAGTGCGGTTTGGGGACTTCACACATACTTGAATTAGAAACACAATAAAAACAATTTGTGCATTTTTCCAGAATTCCATTTACAGCGCAGACTCTACAGAAAACCTCACAAACGACAAAAAGACTGAATCACCAGACAAGAAACTAAATGTTTCTGTGTCGAGCACTCCTTTAGAACCTAAAAGCAATCCCTGGAAAAGTACAGAAAACCTACCGGACATAGTGAAGACAGATAACGCAGAATTCGACCAAGAATTCGATAAGTTTACTAAAGAAAGAGTTAATAGTAGGAAAAATACTGCTGATGTTGTACTAAATGTTCCAAACTTAGGTACAGTGAAAGAAGATGAAGAGAAAAACGACGATATTCATTCACTTTTATCTGAAACTGCATCTTCTATAACTCAATTTTGTCAAAGTAATTTCCTAGGAAATAAAAATGACGAAACTCCGTCACCAGAAGTTAAAAATCCCTTAAGTGAGGATCCGCTGAAAGAGAACCAAAGGAATAAACTCGATCTAAAACTGAATTTACACAAGAAAGTAGATTTAGCGAAAGCTGATGGCCCAATTAATATGAATTTTCAAGAATCTAAACCATTTGAGAGTAATAACGTAGAGAATAGTGAAAATAAAAGAAATTCCGCTTTGCCTGAAAATAAGTCTTTCCTGAGAGATAGGTCGGCTTCTATAGGCTCTATTAATTTGAAAACGCCTATAGCTCAAGTAACTGGAGAACAGAATAGAACGATGCTTTTTCAGGTAAGTCTAGAAGGGAGAAGAGAAAAAGAAAGAAATGGTAGTATTGTTATCGCCTAAGTTGAAGTCACGCACACAACAATTGTCATGCAATGACAACGGTATTTTGAATTTACTGTTATTTTTCGTACAGTCAGCAGCAGAAGTAGATAAGCTGTCCAGGTGTTCAAAATGACCTACACACGACCTTATTCTTAAGACGTTAAGCTTATCTAGTTCTGCTGCTGACTGTACTGCTAGCCGGTCTTTTTGTATGAGTTTATTACCTCAACTCTCGTTGTGATACCTATATGATCAGTTTTCTCTCTGTAAATAGTTAACGTTCTATACTTGTTTAAAATTTCGAAACATTTTTTCATGAAACCACCCTTTGACGAGTTGCTTTTGTTTTTTACATCCACACTTCTTATTATGACTTGTTAAAAATATGTGCGCGTTTGCTCTCTGACGTTTCAAAAAGCGTTTAATTTTCTTTTAATTCGAACGACTTCGCTTCGCCAATCGAGGTTTGACATGAGTTGATTACCACATCGTACTCGCTTTAGTCGGGCGACAAATTATATATTTCACTCTTCAACAAAGTTATTTCGCTCGTGTCCTTACCCTCGTCACTGGCTCAGCATTCAATATACGCTCGAAGCAAAAACGACTTTTCAAATAGAGTATTTTGTTGCCCATTTAGAGCAAAATACAATATTGCTCCCTCTCAATTTCTGCCCACTAACAGGGAAAAAATTGATTTTGCTCCCTGCCCATGGAAGGAGTGAAAAGCAGAGTATACAAAATAGCGGTAGCAAAATTATTTACACCTTGAGTGACATAGCTTGATTAGTTCCCTCGCCAGCTCAAGATTCCACGTTAGAATCTATTCTGGAATCTTCCGCTCCGCTCTGGATTCAATCCGTCACCCGCCGTAAAATATACCATTTAGCTCCCTAGTGATACAATTTACTATTGCAGCCTTGTTTAACAATTAATCATAATTCCTTCTTTATTACAGGTCGGCCGTTCGGAGCTTCGTCTCATAAGTCCAGATAGAAAACAGATTCTTCTGCACAGGGCCTTTAAAGACGTCGCCAGTTGTGTCTTAGGCCGTTACAATAAGGATCACTTTGGCTTCGTCTGTAGAGAGACCAATGATATATACGCCGCTTACGTGTTCAAATGTGAGAGTGATTCGGTCGCTTTAGAAGTTGTTAATGGTAAGTTTCTAGTATCTAGTATAAGTTTAGTTGGGGCAAGTGCGCCACCGGGGTAAGTGCGCCTAACAATTGATTTTCGTACCCATGTTTGTCGCATGTATGGAAGATATCATAAAGTGGAGTAATAATTATAGCTAGCGGTTATTGCCATTTCATCACTAGTCCCTAAAGTTATGTTGGCGTGAGCGAAGGTGAGACTAATAGTGAAAATGTATATTTCGCACTTGTAACAAACGACATTATTTGGGTCAATCAACTATTTCTTGTTGTTATTCTGTCCCGTTTTCCAGGGGACAAAATGAGAGGGGTTTCTTAGAAAACCTGTTACAACATAGAATTCTAAGACGCTTAGATAGTGATTCATTAGGGAAGGGATTGAAAATGGCAAAGAAACCCCACATTTAGTGTATTTAAACCCACAGAATAGCAGTTTTAAAAGTGGCCCAGGGGACAGTAACCATGGCAACTATTGACATAAAGAAGTTGATTCACCCATTTAATATGTACATTTGCAAAGAAAATATAAAAAAGGTAAAAAACAAACAGGACTAGTTCTAAGACAAAAAGCGCTCGAACGGGAAATGACACGCTAAGCAGGTATCGAAATGTTTAGTTTCTGAGCAACAGTATTTAAAAGAATTAATGTAGCTATTGTATGCGCACTTGCCCTAACTGGCCTGAGTTTTTATTTTCAATATTTAATTGATTTTTGTATGACAACCCCTCTTTTTCAGCCATAAAACAGGCTTTCGTGGCTCATGCGGAACTCCTGAAGAAGTCTCGAGAAAAATCACCCAATATGACATGCGAACACTGCCCTATGCTGTGGTACCATAGACTGTGTCATGACGTGGAAGGTATTCTTATTCATATATTCATACTAGGTTTTCCCCGCAACTTCGTATGCGCAGAAATATTAAAAAGTAAAATCCCGATTTTTCCCGTTCCCGTGGGAATTTTGCAAAATCCTTTCTTAGCGGATGCCTACGTCATAACATCTACCTGCATGCCAAATTTCAACCCGATCCGTTCAGTGGTTTGGGCTGTGCGTTGATAGATTACTATGTCACTCAGTCAGTCACCTTTGAGTTTTATATATTTAGATTTCTTTATTGCATATTATATAGTATAGACTCTAATATATGTGACTAGCTTCTGCCCGCGACTTCGCCCGCGTGGAATTCGGTTATCGCGTTCCCGCGGCAACTTTGCGTTTTTCCGGGATGAAAAGTAGCCTATGTCCTTTTCCGAGATCCTAACTATCTCCATGCAACATTTCATTTCAATTGGTCCATCGGTTGGAGCGTGAAGAGGTAACAGAGTTACTTTCGCATTTATAATTTAATATGGATTACAACAGCATAATTACAGGAATCGGCACGGAAGTTGAGCGGTGACCTTCGATGCGCAGAAGTCAAAAATAAGGTCTCATCGGCAGAGGGGGCGGGACGGAGGGGTCGCTTTGTCGTGCGCGCACGCTTATTGGCCCTTCAGTCGTAAACATGCGCAGAAATCCCCTCTACTTTTGCTCACCGCTCAAGTTACGTTGAAAGTTGGCAACGTCGCTAATAGCGGTGAAATATTACGTTTTTTAACTAATTTCTGAATATTACTGAATGAAAACATGGAAAATAGCGCTCTGAGTAAAACTCAAAACATGAATTGAAACAATTATCTTCGCTATACCACGAAATTTTAGTATTAAAGTAGTAATATCGTTCGTAAACAGGCTGTCGCATTTTCTGTTTAAATATAATGTCATGATTTAAAAGCCTTCCTAAAAAATATTAAAACCAGACACGCATTCAATAACGGAACGATTATCTCTTTTTTGACCAATTAACGAAAAAGCGACATTTTTGACAGCTATAAGCGACGTTGCCTACTTTTTGAATAAACCCTCTTAAGATGAATGATGAGGAACCATAGCTCTGATATTGTCAGTTTGTGTATGAGTTGAAGACTTGTTGACCTATTGGTTCGTTCGACCTACCGCCTCTCATGCAGAGGGTCGGGGGTTCGATTCCGGCTCGCACCTCTAAGTTTACTTATTATGGGAAATTAAATTTGAATTTACCACTGAGCTTTTCGGTGAAGGAAAACATCGTGATGAAACTTGCACACATCTGCGAAGTAATTCAAGGATGTGTGTGAAGTCTCCACCCGCACTGGGCCCGCGTGGGGACTATAGCCCAAACCCTCTCCTGATGAGAGGTGGCCTGTGCCCAACAGTGGGACGCAAATAGGCTGATGTAGTATAGTAGTAGTTTCAAATTCCTCGTTTTCAGGTATGAACGAAAAGAAGACCCACGCCTTCATACTCCGCCGCATAGAACAGCTGCCTGAAGATGAACAGGACCTCATCATCACCAAGTACCAGGGCGGGACCAATCACATGTATGAGGTAAATACTTTAATGTACTTATGTTAGCTTATATTATCTTGAGACTGTGGGGTCCTTGCGGATACACTTCGACTCATTGGGATCTTTTCTGTAATAGGGATGACGACAGGGTTAAGAAATCGAAATTCAAATTAGTCCGTCAGTCAGGTAATAAAAAAATATTAGACAAGTATTTTTCGTTTTATCAAATTAACAAGAATGACAAAGTTAAAACGCAGTTGGAGAGTGGGGGCTAACTACGTCACCGTTGGGTATAAATCGTACGTCACGCGACATTTCAACTCAATATATCTCCGTATAAGTTTGATTACGTGAAAAAAGAAAAAATACGTGTCCAATACTTTTCAATAATCTTCCTGATAGACTATGGGAAAAAAGTTGTCGTCATCCCTATTACCCCTCTCCATGAAGAGAGTCCATTGCTTCCTCCACCTTTGCTAATAGGTTAATGATGGAGTGCAATGGAATGTTTTGAAATCCCCTGGTTCAGGGTAACCGCTGCCTAGGAGTTTCATTCTGAGCCTGGCGAGTGCGTCACATTCGCACAGGATGAGTACAGGAGTTAACGTATACCACTAGAGATCTTCTACTATCTAAAGTCCCGCGCCTTCACATTTCAAAACGCTTCTTATCACGAGTCCCTAAGTTATGTAAGCGCGAGCGAAGTGAAAATGACAATTTCGCACGTGTATCAAATAACGTTTTTTAAGACATTTGCGAAAAATATAGTATAGAGTAAAAGACTAACGATGAAGTTCAAAAAACTTTACACAGGCTGACTAGGAGTCAAAAAACAAAAAGTGCTCGTTCGGAAATGACAAACTTTTCTCACGCTAAACAGCTCGAAAATTCGAAATGTAATGTGTATAGAAAAAAAAAAACTCCAACTTTCTACTAGGCAAATAAAATAGACGTGTAAGTAAAGAAAAAAAATGACAATTGCTTATCCACTCTTCAATGTTTTCCTCGAGCAGGTGAGCGAGCACAATGCGTTCCTGATGATGCTTCTTCGGGCGCATTGCGAGGCGAAGCAGACGAGACACGTCCACGACACAGCTGAAAACAGGTCACTTTATATCTTTTACAATAGATATAATAATCATTTTTACATCACCCTTGGCCGTAAAGTGGGATTTTCTGCTCGCTACGCGGAGAGAAAATCTCACTTCTTGGCCAAGGCAAGATGTAAAACTTTTGACAAACCACGGGCGGTAATTCGTAAAGCCCCAGATCGCACATTTATGGCCCTCACCTTCGGTTTGGGCCACAGAAACCTGCGATCTGGGACATTTACGAATTCACCACCCTAGGTCTGTAATGTACTATTAACACGCTTTTATTAGGTCGACCTGTATGTAACTATGTAATGGAATCTTGCAAGTTAAATTTGACCCGCTTTCCGATTGAGCTGAAACTTTGCACGAATATGTAAATTGCGTGACAATGCAATATTATGATGACGTGGAGCTGATCTGATGATAGAGCTGGAAGATGGTCATAGGAACTCCGTAATAAAACTACATAAACCCATCGAATTTGGGCTCGTTTGATTCGTCTTGAAGGGTAGATGAAGGATTTACAAAGAAAAGTACAGTCAGCAATAAAAGCGTGTCCCAAAAATTTAATTTTTGAAAAACTTATTTGACGACATATTTGGCTCAGTTGGTAGTGACCCTGCCCACTGTTCCGAATGTCGCGGGTTCGAATCCCGTTCGTGGCAAACTTTGTGTGATGAGCACAAAAGTTTGTACTCGAGTCATGGATGTTTAGTATTTATGTATATATGTTTTTGTCTATATGAGTATTTATATCGTTGTCTAGCACCTATAGTACAAGCCCCAGTTTGGGGCTAGGTCAGTTTGTGTGAAATGTTCCAAGTTATTTACTATTTATTTTCACTCCTTTTCGAAAAGGGGTATTTTGTTGCCCATTTTGAGGGAGCGAAATACGATTTTACGCCCTCTCCACTTCTAATACGGATCTTGGGCGGTGAGCCAAAGTAAAGGGGATTTCTGCGCATGTTTACGACTGAAGGGCCAATAAGCATCCACAGGACACATTGTATTTTTTTTTTGAATTTTTTTTCTAGATCCGAGTTCCTGAACCAATACCTAGGTGGCAGCACCATCTTCATGAAGGCGCGACGTTCGCTCACGAGTGGTTTCGATCATCTCCTTAAAAGGAGATCTAGTCGGGACGACGGCCTCGCACAGGCTCAGGCTCAGGTTAAGAAGGTAATTATGATGATTGTGATGATTATGATGATGATGATGATGATGATGATGATGATGATGGCGTCGATGATGAAGATTGTATTGATTATGATGATGACGACAACGATGATGATGATGACGATGATGAGGTTGATGATGGCGTCGATGATGAAGATGGTGATGAAGATGGTAATGACGATGATGTTATTGAGGGTGATGATGATGATAACGATGATGAGATGAGGTCGTGTCGATGATGTCGATAATGATGGTAATGATGATGAGGTTGCCGATGACGATGATGTTATTGAGGGTGATGATGATGATGACGATGATAAGGTTGATGATGGCGGCGATGATGAAGATGGTGATGATTATGATGATGATGGTAATGACGATGATGTTGACGTTGACGATGATGTTATTGATGGTGATGATGATGATGATGATGATGATGATGATGATGATGACAATGATGACGTTGATGATGATGATGATGATGATGATGATGATGATATCCTTGCTAATTGTAATGATAACAGTCAAATTGTACTCTTCCATTTACAACTTGCAGGAACCATCGCCCTTACCATCACCAGCGTTGGAAACATATTCAGAACCAGCCGAGATGCTATCTCCAGACGCGAGAGGCACATCGCTATCTCCAGCAGTGTATGGAAATGGTAGCGGTAAGTGAATCTTACTTCCTACTAAAATAAGAAACGCGAAATTTGCAAGTATGGATGGATGTTTGTTACTCTTTAACGTAAAAACTACTAAATGGATTTTAATGAAACTTAACAATAATATAGCTTATACATCAGAATAATACATAGGCTACAATTTATAAAGATATTGTGTATATAAGCTACTCGAAATACTAATCCTGCGCAGACGAAGTTAGTTAAGAGGACGCGCTAGGGGTCATTTTTCCATACAAACGTTCTCGACATATTCCTTCTTGGATTTTAATCGTAGATAAATGATTTTTTGAAATAAGATCAATTTTTTTCAGTATCTGTGTCGGTACGTTTTGCTTTTAGTGATATTTTTGTTTTTAATAGAACTACTTAGGTGACTCTAAACAGTGCTGAAAACGGTCCGATTGAATAGGCCGCAAAGAAATGCCTGGTATACAAAAACCACAATAATAAACGCAAAAATCAAAACGGTCCGACACAGATAATTTTCTTCTCATCCAGTTTCCAAAACTTCATTACAATTGGTTTATTTTTGGAGGAGGAAAATGTCGAGAACGAAACCTCGATTTCTGAGTTTTTTACGTCGGATTTTTCGACGGAGCTGCAGTTGTCCTTATCGCACCTTTTGTCGCTCCGCCCGCGTCTGCGAGACAGCAACATTGATTTAAATTTCTGTAATCTGAAAAGGGGCTCAGCTCACGTATCCTCTTACGCCCGGTTCCTATATCCAAACAACGCCTCGTTTTGCCTACGGACGGTTAAAATTTGACAGATTCTCTATGGAACAAATGTCAAAAATCAACCGTCCGTAGGCAAAACGAGGCGTTTCGTGGATATAGGAACCGGGCCTTAATGAATATGTCCCATTACGTGGGACATACATCGCCCTGGACATACATGGACATACATTCCGTATGTTTTTTCGTGGGCGCTGCCGGCGTTTATCAATTTATAAGATGTTGTCACGTCAATAATTCTCTTTCAGATCCTCCCCCTTCCCCGAAGCCGTCGAACATGACTCCCCCCGTCGAGGAGGAGGAGGAATCAAAAGAGGAGCTAGTCAACTCCCCCATGATGGACATGTGAGTACCTACTAATATTCAGAGCTCAGAATTTTAACAGCAAAGCAAAAGATTGGCGCAATGTTAGTGTTAGAAACATTTATTAATCGATATCGATAATTGTGCTATAGAAGAAAAAAAACGGCCCAACAAATAAACAATAGCATATTTTAATGCGTTAAACAGGTATGGAACTTTACTTTTTTAGCGACTATTGTGTATTGTGGAGACTGGCCGAGTACAGGGCCATCGAGGTATATCCATGGGCGGGCAGACGACCCCTCATATGTAAGGGTCTGCACCCCATGGATCGCCAAGAAGAGAATCTTTAAAATATTTTTGTGCGGTCGCTCGTTTGCTTTAAAGCTTACCTTTTAAAGGAAAATTATGTGACTTCCGCAAGTCTGTAATTTTTTATTGCAAGGAGAGGTTTCAAAGTTTACATAATTTAGCTTTTTGAACAATATTGTATCAGGTTAGGTTAGTCCGATTATTCTTGTTTGCGGGTTTTTTTTTTAATATCGTCGGGATGTTTTTTTTTACCCGAAATCCACCTTTTCTAGTATTCATTATTGACTCAGATTTTCTTTTAAGAGTGTTAATTATTTATAATGAATACGGATGGAAAGGTTGGTTATTCCTTACACAGGAACAAACTTAGTTTTGTAAATTAAAATTCCCGACGTAGGGTAGGGCCTTCGTTAGCTAGGCGGTTCCTCGAAAGGGGAGGAGGGAAATGTGGAGACTGGCCGAGTACAATCGGTTAGTTGACACATTCTCTTCCAAAAATAGGTAGTTTTAAGCGTAGTGTGTTTTGTTTAAGATTTTTAGTTTTTTTGATAGACATTGTAATGTGCGCATCTCTCAAAATATAATATCAATTCAACTTAAAATCTATTATTTCTTAATTAGGCAGTACTAGGGCAGTAATAGGGCCAGTCTTCAAGAATTAGATATTTTAATAAGCTAGACATCGTCTTCGTGTCTTCGGATTCCACCGCTGATCTCCGTGCCTGTAGCATCTACCTGAGCTAACATCAACTGCCCGCCACAGTATGTATGTGCGAAAAGTTCGTCATTTTATTCCGAGTCCCTAGTTATATTGGCGCGAGTGAAAGCGAGCGTTAACACTAGGGACTAGTGAAAATGACAATTTCGCACGTGTATCAAACGTCATTTTTTAATACATTTGCGAAAAAAAAGAATAAAGAAATAAACAAACAGGATGAAGCTCAAAAAGCTTGAAGGGCTAATAAGCGCGCGCACCGCGCAGCGCCCGCCGCGCCCCGCGCCCATAGGCCGATGAGACCTTATTTTCGACTTCTGCGCATCTGAAGGACCTTCCTTGCCCCTTATCCTACCACTAGAAAATATAGTATGTTAGCTTCTACCCGCGACTTCGTATTTGGTTATTGCGTTCCCGCGAGAACTACGCGTTTTCCGGGATAAAAAGTAGCCCAAAACCTTCTTAGTCTCCGACTATGATGATGAGGATGACGATGGCGTTGACGATGGTGATGATTATGATGATGATGGTATCTGTATACCAAATTTCATCCAAATCGGTACAGTAGTTGAAGCGTGAGGAGGTACAGACTGACAGACAGACAGAGTTACTTTCGCATTTTTAATATTAGTATAAACTTCCGTAGTTTCCTGAAAGTTAGCGACAACCGGCCCGCCCCGACCGAGCCGGGAACCGAACCCGACGCCACTTGGCGGCAGGCGATCTACGAGAAAGTGGTGCAACCGACCGACGTCCAGTGCGAAGGTAACAAGCTACAATAAAAAAAAAAACAAGAATTTATTAAAGTACTCATCAAGACTGAACAAACGAGTCCAAACTCGATGGGGTTAGGTTAAGTTTTCGCAAGGAACCTACACGTCAAATTTCAGCTTTCTACGGCCAGTAAGTAATTTCGGCTGTGCGTTTTCATCAGTCAGTCAGTAACGGAAGGGTTATATTAATTTAGATAATGTTCACTTTATGAGATTTTGTCAAACGAAAATTACTTTTTCTCATTTGAAAAAACTTTCCCATTAAAATTAAAACCACCTCTTCTAACTTTTTCTCTATTCCAGGAGATCTCACATCCAAAACTCTTCTCGGGCTGCCCTCCTCTCGCCCTGGAAAGAGAAGTAAAGAAGAGATACATCAGCTATGGAAGATGGCGATAGACCAGACGATTCTATTGGTTCGGATGGAGAAGGAGAACGCCAAGTTGAAACGTGAGTTGTTTTGATAATTGACGGGTTGGTCAATCGATCAACCAACAGGCCAACTGGCAATTTGATCAAATTAAATTGATCAATGAAATTAATGCCTGTTTCGTTACTTAATTAAACAGTCAATTGGTTATTTTCAAGTTATGATTTTGTCCAGTGATCAACGAATTACTTTATGCGCGTAAGGCGAGGACTTCACACACATCTTTGCATTACTTCGCGGATGCACTGGGCCCGTGTGGGGACTACAGCCCAAACCCTCTCGTGATGAGAGGAGGCCTGTGCCCAGCGAGCAATATCGAGGGGGCATAGACGTAAATAATATAGACCCGGTCTAACGTACACTTAATATGTCCCCACTTCCACGGTGTCCAATCCAAAGTTCTGTCACCGAGCGTGCGTGACAATAAGCGTTTTTAAAAAAACTTTTTTCGTAACTGTTTCTCAGTATCTAAAAACTCGTCTCGTTGTTGGAAAAATGTGACCCAGCTTTAGTGTCACGATATAAGTTTAACTTTGGATTGGACACCAATGAAGTGGGGAAACATGACATGTATCTACGTTAGGCCGGGTCCATACGAAGTATTATTTATGTCTATGCGAGGGGGCGTTTCTAATTTTCATACAGGCTACCATATTACCGATCGCAGTTGACACTTATTTCGGGCGTTGTGCGCTGATTAGTCGAATTTTGTCATTCTGGGTTTACGTTATTTTTTCTATGTAATAAGGATGCAGGCCAACTCGCGCCGGGCCAGCCCAGGCTGACGAAGAGTAAGCGATCAGCGTATATACTCGGCCCATTCATATATAAGGAACATAGAAAACATAAGGAACGCACCTTCTTCCAATAATTTTAAAATAAGACTTGAGAAATGGTTGTCACAGTGTAATTTCTATGACTTATCTGAGTTATTTGATGAATAAATAAGTAATATAATTAATGAAAAATGTTGGAATCAGTTTATTTTAAGAATAAAACGTAATTATCTAACTTATATCATATACAGTTTAATGATGAAAATATTTGACAATTAACTATACAGTTATAAATATTTTTTGATTTGATTTGATATGATATTCTATTGTTTGTTGCAGAGAGTGAAGAGTCTTCAGCAGTGCGGCGTATAAAACTGGAGTACACGGAGCTAGGAACTTGCGACACGGGCGTCGTCCAAATGTGGGACTCGCTACTCGCGTCGCGGGACCGACTACAGCCAGTGGCTAAAGCTGACAGGCACATGCTGACGCAAGCCGTCATACAAGGTGAGGCGGGGCAAGTGCGCCAGGGTTAGGTGAGTGCACCTACCAATCTCGTGAATCCCGCGAATCCCACCCCAATCTTATAAAACCGATGAACTCCGGGTGTTTAATTTCACAAATCCCGCAAAATTTCTGGCACAGAGGCACTCCATCACACCACACAATCAATCAATCAATCAATCATATATTTATTGCTCGATGTGCGTATTACAAAAGATGTTAAATTATTAGGAGACCGCCACAATCAGCCAGTTTCCAGCATGCAATATTAGGTACCTTAAAGCTATAGAACAGTCCAGTACTTAATTTAATTATATATATTCCATATTCAATATCAATGTCACGTTAATTGCAAATGTAAAAATATTTAATACCTATCAAAGTCACACTAAATGTTATATAATTAAAACTACATGAATATCAAAGGAAAGTTAATAAAGTCAACAAAATTATATGGATGTCAAAATAAGATGCAAATCATTTAAATAAAACTAATACATGTCAAGAGAAATCGGATGAAACGTGATCATTGATTGAATATAACATTTCAGACAAGCACCATTCGTAAACTCTATTTTTAAATTCAGGAAAGTCCAGACGCTTTATATTATTTGGCAAATGGTTGAAGACCTTTACGGCCATGTAGAATATGCTTTTCCTAAAGAAAGCCGTTTTATGTTTCGGATAGCACAGATATATGCCATGATTGTTGGACACTTGCCTTATAGTAGGTTCTTGGAACTTGAACATTTGTATATTTCTTTTAACAAATAAACTTACTTCAAATACATACAAGGATGGAAGCGTCATTATATTATACTCTTTAAATATGGGTCTACAGGAATCAGTATTTAAAGCACCACACAAGGATCGAACACATTTTTTTTGGGCTCTAAAAACTTTATCGACATTACATGAATTGCCCCACAGGACCAGTCCATACCGAAGGTTTGACATAATGTAGCCATGAAATGCCAACAGAGCAGCTTTCCTTGAGGCTATATGCGTGAGTCGACGTAAAGCGAAAACAAATTTGTTTAATTTATCTAAAAGGTGTTTAATATAGGGTTGCCAATTGCAGTGTTGGTCAAGCACAATACCTAGGAATCGAATATTCTCAACACGTTCTATTCGTACGCCCTCATGCTCTAAGACTATACCTTTGGGTTGATTTTGAGGGGCGTAGAACTCTATAAATTTAGTCTTGGACAGATTAACTCTTAACTTGTTAAGCTTCAACCAGTTACTGACAGTTTCAAATGCAGTGTTGACTTGTATCTGATAATTGTCAAGGTCAGTTCCATGAACAACCAAAGAACAATCATCAGCAAAAAGTATTACGTTGTGATCTGTTGCATTTGGAAGGTCGTTTATGTATGTAAGGAATAATAAGGGACCTAGTATGCTCCCCTGTGGTACTCCCTGTTTGACAACTTCAATATTTGAGTGATAAACCTTTAATGCATGAGATTGGGTGCAGAATCTAAAAATTTCAGTGCTTTGTTTCCTGTCACATAGGTAAGTTTTAAGCCAGGTATAGCAATTACCTCTTATTCCGTAATGGTAAAGTTTTTTAAGCAGAATATTATGTGAAACGCAGTCAAAGGCTTTGGACATGTCCATAAAAATACCAGTGACAGCGGTCCTTTTATCTCTGCTTGATGCAACCTGCTTTAAAAGCTCGATTATAGCCAAGGTAGTCGATTTATGCTTACGGAATCCAAACTGGCACTGCGATAAAATATCACATTTGTCGAAAAATTTAATTAACCTTTTGTTCAAGACTTTTTCGTAGATTTTTGAAAGTATAGGTATGATTGCGATTGGCCTGTAGTTTTCACACATCATTCTGTCACCTTTTTTAAACATTGGTTTAATGATTGTATATTTTAGCTTCTCGGGAAATTGACCTTCCTTTATTGAGATATTTATAATGTGGCTTAAGGGGCCTGCTAATATGTGAGCATTATCCTTGATAATGGACGTGGTTAATTCGTCATATCCACCCAACTTTGAATTTCGGAGAGATTTAATTAATTGGTAGATTTCAAAAGGATCAGTTGGATGTAGATAAATGGTAGATTCATTACTAGCTCCCATTGATGCAAATACTTTGGTGTCAATTGTCTCATCTCCTCTTACATCTACTAGGAATTTCCTATTAAAAGTATTTGCAATATCGGTGGGGTCTGTGCAGATCTGACCTGAACAAAATATTCGCTCTATGTTTTTATTTGGTTGCGATCTGCCAGAAATGTCATTAATGATATTCCAAGTTGTACGAGCCACATTATCTGATTGAGATATTTTTTTATTATTAATATTCTTTTGTGCTTGTCTAACACATCTCCTAAGTACCTTAGTGTAATTCTGATGGATTTCTTTAAGTTTATTTTTTTTTACTTTGTTTTTCTCGCAAGTATACTGGCGAAAGGCTTGTCTTTTAGCTTTTGATGCTATTTTTATTCCCTTGGAGATCCATTTTATTCTGTTGATTGCATTAATTTTAACTTTATTACGCGGGAAACATAGCTTGAAAAAAAGAAGCAGATGGTCATGAAGCACATCAAACGCATTATTAGTTGTATCACACGGGAAAACGTCGCTAAAGGATAAACTTTTAAGACATTCCTGATATTTTTTACGGTTTAGGTCAGACAAATCGTATCTCTCAACATACCAAAACTTTTTTTCTTTCTTCCGCTTTACTGGAATTGCAATGATTTGAGCGGAGTGGTCCGATAAATTGAGATGATGAACAGTAGCTGTACATTTGTCTTTGAAGTTTATGCCAATGTTGTCAATGCATGTGGTGGAGAGATCTGTTATCCGTGTAGGCATGCTTATTTGAAGCTGGATATTGTAGTTGTGTAATATTCTCTCAAATTCCTCAGACACAGTTTGAGGTTTTAGACGATCAATGTTAAAATCGCCACATAAGACAATCTTCCTTTTATTTTTCGTCTTCTTTGACAGTCGAGATAAAAGAAGTTGAAGTTTTTTAAAAAAAACGTCTATGTCCGCTCGTGGTATTCTGTACAAGCATACTATTGATATATTGCACTCAGGGATGTCAATACCACAACACTCGAAGACATTATCTTGGCAGTACTCATTAATCCAATCAATTTTACTGCATTCTATACTATTTGTTTTTGTAATGATACACAGAAGTAGGCGTATTGATTGATTGTTCTCTAAGTAATTAAAATGACTAAACACACGTTTCTTCCCCAGGTGTGCCCCGCATGTCTCGGGGCGGCGTGTGGTATTTCCTAGCGGAGCAGGCGTGCCATCGCTCCCCGCCGCCGGATAGCAAGCTGTTCCCTAAATACCAGACCCCCTACCGCGCTTTACTAGCCGGACTGACTAAGCATCAGCACGCCATATTGATAGACTTGGGTGAGTCTAGGATCTTATCATTCCAAGCAAGCCATCGCTCCCCGCCGCCGGATAGCAAGCTGTTCCCTAAATACCAGACCCCCTACCGCGCTTTACTAGCCGGACTGACTAAGCATCAGCACGCCATATTGATAGACTTGGGTGAGTCTAGGATCTTATCATTCCAAGCAAGCCATCGCTCCCCGCCGCCGGATAGCAAGCTGTTCCCTAAATACCAGACCCCCTACCGTGCTTTACTAGCCGGACTGACTAAACACCAGCACGCCATATTGATAGACTTGGGTGAGTCTATTATCTTATCATTCTAAGCAAGCCATCGCTCCCCGCCGCCGGATAGCAAGCTGTTCCCTAAATACCAGACCCCCTACCGCGCTTTACTAGCCGGACTGACTAAACACCAGCACGCCATATTGATAGACTTGGGTGAGTCTATTATCTTATCATTCTAAGCAAGCCATCGCTCCCCGCCGCCGGATAGCAAGCTGTTCCCTAAATACCAGACCCCCTACCGCGCTTTACTAGCCGGACTGACTAAACACCAGCACGCCATATTGATAGACTTGGGTGAGTCTATTATCTTATCATTCTAAGCAAGCCATCGCTCCCCGCCGCCGGATAGCAAGCTGTTCCCTAAATACCAGACCCCCTACCGTGCTTTACTAGCCGGACTAAGCATCAGCACGCCATATTGATAGACTTGGGTGAGTCTAGGATCTTATCCATTCTAAGCGTGCCATCGCACTCTCGATGAGGAAGAGTGTATGTTTTTTGTCTGAAAATTGTATTAGGTGAATGAAACTGATGCTGGTGAAAAATGTACATGGTAGATAGGTACTTAATTCAAAACGTCGTTCAAGAACTTACCGGTCTCATCGTCTATCACTATCAACCTTACGTTAGGGATGTTACGACTTTTTTTCTCTTAGTCTATCAGGAAGATTATTGAAAAGTATTGGACACGTATTTTTTCTTTTTTCACGTAATCAAACTTACGGAGATATATTGAGTTGAAATGTCGCGTGACGTCACGGTTAGGTACGATTTATACCTAACGGTGACGTAATTAGCCCCCACTCTCCAACTTTAATGCGTTTTAACTTGGTCATTCTTTGTTAATTTGATAAACCAAAAAATACGTGTCTAATCTTTTTTTATTACCTGACTGACGGACTGATTAGAATTTCGATTTCTTCACCCTGTCGTCATCCCTATTCTACGGACTATATCTGTGATCCTTTTGCCTTTTTGAGTTTTCAAGACTTGCTATTGCTGATGACATATTTTTTAAACCATGTTTTTTGCGTCGTCCCCAGGCCGCACTTTCCCCCAGCACTCTTACTTCGCTTCAGCCCTGGGTCCAGGCCAGTTGTCCTTGTACAACATCCTGAAGGCCTACTCCCTGGTCGACCCAGACGTGGGCTACTGTCAGGGCCTGAGCTTTGTGGCCGGGGTGCTGTTGTTGCATGTAAGTTTATAAAACTTTGGGTCCTTCGAATAATTTGTATACATGGTGGGTCAGAAAATATGGCAAATAATTAACCCACAGTATCGGCTATCGATTCTAAGTATATTGTATAGGTCTTTATTTTTTTTTGAGTTGGTAAAAAAAAATATTTTGTATAGGATTCAGGCGTCGCTCACACAACCAATCCCATATACAATTTTTTTTTACTAACTCAAAAAAAAATTAAAGACCTATACAATATACTTAGAATCGATAGCCGATACTGTGGGTTAATTATTTGCCATATTTTTCTGACCCACCGTGTATATGTATAAAATAAGAAACTGACTGACTGACTGATCGATCAACGCAGAGCCGAAACTACTGGTCGTAGAGAGCTGAAATTTGGCATGCAGGTTCCTTAGGGAACGTAGTAGAGCACTAAGAGAGGATTTCCCGAAATTCCCACGGAAATGGAAAAAAACGGGATTTTTCATTTTAATATTTCTGCGCATACGAAGTTGCGGGGAAACCTAGGAACGCATATAATTTCGACCATGCCAAAATGCTCAATGCATCATGCTCAAAATGTCTGTTCTATCATTTCATCGATACTTAAATATAAATATAAAATAAATATAAATATCTTGGGACATTTCACACATATTGACCTAGCCCCAAACTAAGCAAAGCTTGTACTATGGGTGCTAGACAACGATATAAATACTACACGACTATAAATAAACACGACACTAACGAGAGAAATACATACATATATAAATACTAAACATCCATGACTCGAGTACAAACATTCGTGTTCATCACACAAAGTTTGCCCCGAGCGGGACTCGAACCCGCGACCTTCGGAACAGAAGGCAGGGTCACTACCAACTGGACCAATCCGGCCGTCAATTAAAATTTATAATGACAAATAATGGGCACAGAGAACCTTAACTTATGAGTCATATTATGAAATTTCAAATACTTTTGGCGGACCTCTATTCGGTCAAAGGTTAAAGTGATTCAAACCCCATTAGTGTCAGATAGTGAAACCAAGAAGCCAGCGTGTAAGTTCTTATTCGAGAAAGTGATGCCATAAATTGTATGTGTATACATACAATCTATGGCAATTATCTAGTAGTTATTGATAGGTTGGTATAAGTAATGAACGACTCCATTTTATTGTAATTTTCAGGCAGAAGAGGCCGACGCATTCATTCTGCTGAGGCATTTGATGTTCCGAAGAGGTCTTAGGAAACAGTACCTTCCAGACATGAGCGCCTTACAAGTACAGGTAGGAAAAAATCTACTACTACTACTACAACAGCCTATTTACGGCCCACTGCTGGGCACAGGCCTCCTCTCATCACGAGAGGGTTTGGGCTATAGTCCCCACGCGGGCCGCGGGCCCAGTGCGGATTGGGGACTTCACACACATCTTTGAATTACTTCGCAGGTGCGTGCAGGTTTCCTCACGATGTTTTCCTTCACCGAAAAGCTCAGTGGTAAATTCAAATTGAATTTCGCACATAAGTAAACTTAGAGGTGCGAGCCGGAATCGAACCCCCGACCCTCAGCATGAGAGGCGGTAGGTCGAACCACAAGGCCACCACGGATTGTCAATTGAGGAAAAAATACACTATGTCAATTGTCCAAGAAAATGCTTAAAACTCAAGTTGGCAAATAACCTGAATAAAAGTATTAGAGATGTTTATTTAATTGTATATATATCAAGTTTATTTATTTAATCTCCTCATAGAGGAATTAGCTGTGTAATGGCGGAAAGACCTCCTGCTATTTGCCTGATACCTGTGTTCACCTTGATTTTTCTGTCTGTTTTATACTATTTATATATTTAAACTTTTTTGCACAAGAAAACAAATATGTACAAATGGCGAACTTAATGCCCAATGGCATTCTCTACCAGTCAACCATAGGGTAAAACAGAGAAAGTGTCGGTGCCCTTAACAAATCAATATACTTAGATGGAAAAAAAATCTTAAACACATAATCATTTATTTATAAACTTACATAAGAATACGTATACATATGTATATCTATCTTGATAAATATGTATTTATATCTATATAAATAAAACAAGAAACTGACTGACTGACTGACTGATCGATCAACGCAGAGCCGAAACTACTGGTCGTAGAGAGCTGAAATTTGGCATGCAGGTTCCTTAGGGGACGTAGGGGAGCTCTAAGAGAGGAATTCCCGAAATTCCTAAGGGAACGGGAAAAAACGGAATTTTAAATTTAAATATTTCTGCGCATACGAAGTTGCGGGGAAAAGCTAGTTATATATAAATATGTAGGTACCCAATATAAAAATATATATACTTACACAAATAACACAACCTACTAAATTACATGGTGGTGATATGGTGAAATGCACTTATAGAGAATCTTGCTCCATTCGCTTAAAAACATATTTACTTGTACCTACTATTGTACAAAGTATTGAATTGTATCTGGCACTCACGTCTAAATTGTCGTCAATAAAAGAAAAAAACCTTTTCACCTCACTGGCTCGAAAGTGGTCGTTTTGCAGCTTGATATCCGAGCGCAATAGTAGATTGTGTGACTAGGTAGCAAAATGGTATATTTTACCGCGGGTGACTGATTGAATCCAGAGCGACGCGAAAGATTCCAGAATAATACGTGGAATCTTGAGCTAGCGAGGGATCGAAGCTATGTCACTCAAGGTTTAAATAATTTTGCTATCGTGTTGCACACTCTGCTTTTCACTCCTCCTATGAGAAAGCCAGTCTCAGCAGGGAACAAAATCGTACTTTGCTCCCTAGAGAACGAACTCATAGTTTGTTTCCTGTATGCAGGCCAAAAACGAAGAGGGAGCAAAATCGCATTTTGCTCCCTCTAAACGGGGAACAAAGTACTTCTTTTCGAATAGGAGGAGTGAAAAAGTTGTTTTTATCCGCTAGCGTGGAAAGTGTTTTTGAAATTCGAACGACGCATGACGCCACTGTCACAATAAAAAAACAACGAAACGTTCTGAAACGCAATTCGTCGTTCAATTTACTTAATATCATCATTAATAAAATTATATTAATAATACACCGTTTCAGATGTATTTCATTATTTCACTATGTTTTATCACAAAAATACTTAAATATGTGTATATTTTAACTGTATTCAATGAATAATTGAATCTTGAAGTACGAGTAGGAGTGATTTGGAACGCAACCTCCGGAAAAAAAAACATAAAAAAAATATTAAAAAAAGTTTTAGATTGCTGGTTTTGTAATTTAGAATACCTATACGAAGTAATAAAGAAAATATGAGCGATTCTAGCGATGAAGATACGAATTTAACTTATCCAGAGTTAGCACAAACTGTACGTGACGCCGAACTAAGTCGAAAAATCGCGCGTGAGGTGAAAAATGTTGTTTTGCGCTCAGCAGCAAAGTCGTTTGCTGTCTCGTGCCTTGAAACCCTCGTTACACTCAGGATTCTATATTTGAACCAGTCTATAGTTCAACCCTGGAATCCTTCGTTCACTCGGGTCTCAATCACGCACTCACAGCAAACAACAACTTTGCAGCCTTGCATAACAAATAACTATTTTTCAGCTATACCAACTCTCCCGCCTCCTCCGCGACCACGAACCGGAGCTGCACGCTAAACTGGAGTCCTTGGACATCTCTCCAGCATTATACGCCGCTCCATGGATGCTGACGCTATTCACCAGCCAGTTTCCCCTGGGATTCGTCGTGAGGGTATTTGGTGAGAAACTTGATGTTTTTTACAAGCTTGATGTTGACTTGATGTTTTGCGACGGCCGGATTGGTCCAGTTGGTAGTGACCCTGCCTTCTGTTCCGATGGTCGCGGGTTCGTGTCCCGCTCGGGGCAAACTTTGTGTGATGAACACGAATGTTTGTACTCGAGTCATGGATGTTAGTATTTATATATGTATGTATTTCTCTATATAAGTATTTATATCGTTGTCTAGCATCCATAGTACAAGCTTTGCTTAGTTTAGGGCTAGGTCAATATGTGTGAAATGTCCCAATATATTTATATTTATTTATTTAAGCTTTTATTTACCTTCACCTGTCCCGTTGTCTGTGTTGGAATCTTGCAAGTTAAATTTGACCCACTTTCCTGTTTCCGATTGAGCTAGAATTTTGCACGAATATGCTGATCTGATGATGGATCTGGAAGGTGGCCATAGGAACTCCGTAATAAAACCACATAACCCCATCGAGTTTAGGCTCTTTTGATTCGTCTTGAATTTACAAAGAAAAGTACAGTCAGCAATAAAAGCTAGTCCTAAAATTTTATTTTTTGGAAATACTTACATTTACTGACCAAAACTTACAAAGTTGAGGTATGCAATATCATGCTACTCGCATAAACCGTTCGAGGTTTTTATGCGCGTGTTAACTTTAGTGGCTATTTTGACATAAATGCTTGGTTGTTGATGGTATTTATACCTTAGGCCCTGATGATAATGATAAAAACCATCTTTGCAGAGTTAAACAGTTTATTGTACGTAAGTAAAGAATATATGCGACAGACACCTGTGAAAAAACAATGAATAAATAAATTAATAAATATCTTGGGACATTTCACACAGACCTAACCCCAAATTAAGCAAAGCTTGTACTATGGGTGCTGGACAACGATATAAATCCTTATATAGATAAATACATACATAATAAATACTAAACATCCATGACTCGAGTACAAACATTCGTGTTCATCACACAAAGTTTGCCCCGAGCGGGACTCGAATGTGAAATCTTAAAATAAAATAAAAATGTTAAATCAATGTTCACATGACATATCGTTATATTATCTCAACGGCCAGTGCCGTGATCGTTATGCATGAGAACCTTTTTCTAACAGTTGTGATCGGCCATTATTGTAGCGCTCAGGGAAAACAGTGGCAGGAAGTTAATTCTAAACACTAATAGGGATGACGACACGGTGAAGAAGTCGAAATTATAATTAGTCCGTCAGTCAGATAATAAAAAAATATTAGACACGTATTTTTTGTTTTATCAAATTAACAAAGAATGACTAAGTTAAAACGCATTAAAGTTGGAGAGTGGGGTCTAACTACGTCACCGTTAGGTATAAATCGTACCTAACCGTGACGTCACGCGACATTTCAACTCAATATATCTCCGTATAAGTTTGATTACGTGAAAAAAGAAAAAATACGTGTCCAATACTTTCCAATAATCTTCCTGATAGACTAAGGAAAAAAAAGTTGTCGTCATCCCTTTTGTACACGCCTCTCCCCTTCCAGATCTGATATTCCTGGAGTCGCTGGACGTGGTCTTCGCGGTGTCGCTGGCGCTGCTGGCGGCGCACCGCGACGGGCTGCTGCTGTGCGAGAGCTGCGAAGAGGCCGCCGAGTACCTGAAGCACAAGCTGCCCGCCATGGACCGCGGGATGTACGAGAAGGTTATGAAGAAGGTCGGTATTTATCTCTACTTAACTAATAGTAAGTTTGTAGAAGTCATGTGATCGTATGTAGGTATGTATTGTGGAGACTGGCCGAGTACAATCGGTTAGTTGACACATTCTCTTCCAAAAATATGTAATTTTAAGCGTATAATTGTGTAGCTTTTATTATTTAGTCTTTTGCTATCACTTGTAAAGTACGCATCTCTCAAAATATAATATCAATTCGACTTAAAATCTATTATTTCTTAGTTAGACAGTGTTAGGGCAGTAATAGGGCCAGTCTTCAAGATTTATATATTTTAATAAGCTAGACATCGTCTTCGTGTCTTCGGATTCCACCGCTGATCTCCGTGTCTGCAGCATCTACCTGAGCTAACATCTACCCCCCGCCACAGTATTAAGGCCATTCCCTGACCCAGCATCGTCAAATTACTCATGTAAGATCATACTTTTCTAAGAAGTCTTAACAGTTAAAAATTTGAAAGAGACATATGTTATATACCCCTTACATTGACAGCTTTCGTTACACGTTTCACGAAACTTCGCTCGATAAGTACAATTTAATTCCAAAGTAACCACAGACCTTTAATCCAACTTTACTCCAATTTATTATCAGACAGTGTAAAACTAAATGTAACAGAAATAATATCCATATTATATGCATACATTGACAGCTTTATAAATGCCATGTTTTTAGACGGTATTTTTATAGAAATTAAAACGCGTTAAATACTGACTAAATCGGGCGTTCTGTGCGTAGCGCTTTCTCTTTCGCTCGTTGCACAAGTGACAGACGGCTGAGGTGGGTATAGGAACGGCCTTAATTCAGCCAATTTGTACCTACTCTAAAGGGCCGCTAGTGAGGAAGTTTTGGGGTAGTTCTGATTTCTTTCATTCTATATGTATGTATTTTGAGGTGCTGAATCCTAATCTGAGGTTTGCGGACAAAATTTCGTGACGGAAAATTTGTGCTGGTATTCAGATTTTGGCAATTTTGACCCTAAAGGACTCGTTTTTGGTAATACCTTCTTGAGGCGTTTTTAAAGAAGACTGAATTTGCTACAATATAATACTAAAAGTGTCTCTGTGCACCCAATAGTTTGAGATAAAGCTTTCAGAATTTATCACTTTTCAGAACTTTGCAACATCTTACAACGCGACTTTGTATGCGAATAAATATTTAAACTCCCTTTTACCCGTTCCCGTAGGAATTTTGGGAAATCCTCTCTTAGTGCTCCCTTACACCCCCTAAGGAACCTTTATGCCAAATTTCAGCTTCTTACGACCAGCGGTTTCGGCTGTCGGCGACAAAAACAAAATTCGTTTACTGTACAAACTGACTGACTAATTGAGGGGTTCCCCTTGTTTACGCATAATTCTTTTTGGCAGAATTCGATTTTGCATAATCAGTTTAGGCATAATAGTGTTTACGCCGAAACTAATCTCGCATAACGATTTTTCGTCGAATTCTATTATGCATGATCTATTTACGCCGAATAGTATTCACGCATAATTTTCGAATTACCGCACACCGTGAACTGCCGAACTCTATCTAATAAAGATAAGTATGTTGAACAAATTATATCATACAAAATTTTATACTTAGCTAAATTCGTTTATGACATACATTTTCGGAATTCCAGTTTTCAGACTAGCAATTTTATATACTTTGGCGCTCCCTAAATTAAATGTTTGTTTCGGACATAAATTCGGACAATATTTCGTCCTATCAAAATTCTGCTAAATTACTAGAATGCCAAACTAATATTATGCATAATAAAATTCGGCCAGGTCAACATTATGCCAACACAATATTCGGGTAAACACCCATTCGGCCAATTAAGAATTATGCTTAACAAAAATTCGGCAAAGTCAAGATTCGGCGTAAATAAATTATACGAAGCCTGTTATGCGTAAACAGTTTCGGACAAAAAGAATTATGCCAAATAGATGGCACCCTAATTGAGGATTTGATGTCAACGCACATCACTAGCAATACACATTGGTCAAAAACTTTTGACGAAAGACACTGCGGTAATTTAGTCGAAAGGCCATTGCGAAGCTTCCCGAACGTTACCCAGCCGAGTCGGATTCGACGAGCGACCTCTTTCTCCAAGGGACCTATGTTAAGTTCCTTAGGGTGCGTTGATTCAAATCTTCCGTCCACCTAAGCAGCTCGCTAAATATTTTACTATGGGATAAAATGACGTTTTTGTATAGAATGAATTGGAATTGGTTAAATTTCTGGCACAGAGGCATTCCGTCTTAGGCCTCCGGGTAGGCAACGCATTCGAGATCTTATGGTTTCTTAATGGGGGATCATAGGATTTCGGTGTCCATGGGCCGCAGTGACCACTTACCAGCAGGTGGGCTGTGCGCTCGTTTGCCTATAGGTACCATTGTCCATTGGTATAAAAAATGATAGCTCAGCGGCCATTTAAGGACCATGATTCCGTCAACTGTGCTTTAATCAACCCAGGCTTATTCAAGTTTTATTTCAGGTAATAACCCTGGACATCACCCGTCAACTCTGCGACTACGCCGTGGAATACGCGGTGCTCCGCGAAGAGATGCCCCGTCTCGCCACGTTGACTGAAGACAACCGACGACTCGTCGCGGATACGAACAAAATGACCGCCGAATTGGACGTGAGTGGATTATAAATAAGAAGAAGAAGACACAACGCTGACAATTCCGTGCCCACCTCCAAGCTCCATCGTCAGATCAGCTCGGTGGTGCCATATTATTGCACTGTCATCCAAGTTACATAATTATACGTGCCAAGTTTCATCATGATAAGATAATTAGAGTTAAATTTAGCTTGCAAGATTCCTCATAGTTCTGTTAGTTTCTCGACGACCTAATAAAAGCGTTATAAAAATTGCTGTATATGTACAAACACGCAGACGATCGAGCTGGAAAGTGGTGACCGCCATCTATAGACGTAATTACTTATGTAGTAAAGAGCGGTGGTAGCCATCCAGGAGGCCACTGGGCCTATCCTGTCTAGCTGTGTTGCATTTCTAAAAGTGTCCAGTAGTGGCATATTTTCAATTGACCACTTAGGCAATAAGTTAAAACTAAAATGGTCACTAAGATAATTTATTGTCTACATAATTAAGTAATGACGTTGAAGCAATTATTTGATCGATTGGTCACTAAATTGAAAATAAAAATAGTACATGATGATGATGATGATGATGATGATGATGATGATGATGATGATGATGATGATGATGATGATGAATTAACTTCTCTGGTATTTCGATAACATTCCAAAATTATCTTCTCTTTTTAAGTAGCTTATCATTACAATACAATACAATATACTATATTGAACACCACACAATCAAGGAACAGTAGACATAATCATTGTTAAAGAATATGGTTTTTTTACAATCTGTTTCCTCGTCCACAGTCTGCAACGGACGCCATAACGCAACTACAAAGCAGCCACTCTCGCCTCGCTTCCACAAACAAATCCATGGAACAACAACTGGCTTTGCTCAGTCGGTACATCACCACCTACCACCGCCAAGACATGCCGGCACAGATAAAAGAAATCGTCCAGAATCACAGCAAGAAAGTATCCTTCGGAGCCAAGATATTCTCACCAAAATACAACTTCAATGAAGACGACGACCCAAAGAAGAATTTCAAAACCGGAATCAGTGCTCCCAACCTATTCGCCAAAATATCCAGAGAAGACGTCTACAATGCTGCCAATAGGGAAAAGAAATCACCGGAATCGGATACAAAGCATTTCTTGAGCAAGAAATCGCAATCAGTATCTGGAATGGCTGTTAACAACAAACAATACCCATTGAAGGTCTTAGAAGAAAGGTCTGAAGATATGCGAAGAACAGAAAGCCTTAGAAACAGTAAAATTTTGAACGAATCTTTAAAGGAATTGGGAAAGAAGAACTCTGGTTTCTTTGCGAATACACACGAGCAGATAAGGCAAGAAAGGCTGTTCGAGCAACAGTTGAAACACGATTTCGATGAGAATCTCAAGAAACTCGACCAAAAACTAACACCAAAAGAAGACGACTTAAGCATATTCCAGAGTAGGAAAAGCATGTCTTTAAATTTGAAATCCGAGGCGAAGTTTTTGGATTCGAAATTGAATGACAGTGGTTTTGTTACTCCGATGAGTCCTGATAAAAGAGATGATACTTCTTCTGTCATTTCACACCCCTTAAGCGACTGCGACGTGGAAATTAAATTTGATGGGCATTCAACTGCTTTGAAACAAATAAGACCTTTTAGATAAGCTGGATAGATACTATATGTATAGCTCAAATATTACGAATATAAGTCTACACGCCTCATAACAATCTAAGGAAGCAATGCTTGTTCCTACCTTCACAAAAATGACAAAATTGTCAGCTCTCACAAATGCACGCATTTCAATGTTAATTTTGCCAGCTTTAGGTGAATTTGTTTAGCGACTTGAACTCTAATAAAGTCCGATTCAGAAAACTAAGAGTCTAATAAAATATATTGAAAACAAGAATATACGTAGTGGATATATATGCGTTTAGGTCACAAATGTTGAAATATTCATTTACATCACCCTTGGCCATAAAGTGGGATTTTCTGCCCGCTACGCGGAGAGAAAATCTCACTTCTTGGCCAAGGCAAGACGTAAAACTTTTGACAAAACACGGGCGGTAATTAGTAAAGCCCCAGATCGCATATTTATGGCCCTCACCTTCGGTTCGGGCCACAGAAACCTGCGATCTGGGACATTTACGAATTCACCACCCTAGGTCTGTAATGTACTATTAATTCTATGTGGTTAGGTATTATTAGCTTGATATTCTAGTTATTTTCATTGAAGATTCATATAGTTAGTCCTCCAAAGTTTATAAAGTTCTCTTTACTTACAAACTTCGTAAAAATCCATAGAAATTTTCTGATTTACCGAAAAATGTGATCAAAATGGATAAACTAGGTAAACACTTTATACTATAATATTAGTTGAATTTTTTTAATGTTTTCTATTCTGCTTCCCATAGTCCTTCAATTAAAGGATATGAAGGAGGCTTTCAAAGTCCTTGATGGATTCCGAAAAATATCTTTCAAATCTACTAAAACTATTTAGTATTTGAGAATTATACTAGGCCATGTTACCCTACAAAAATCTATTAGTTGTATATTTTTTGCGTATTTGGTTTGGTTTGTAGTTGAATATTGTGATGAGTCAGTGATATTCTTTGTTATTTTTATTATTTAAGTGATATTGAGTTATTAGTTAAAGAATTTACTTAATGTGTATACTTCCATAGTTTCTATTCATACATTGAATTTTTTTTATTTACGTTTTACGGAAAAACTCATGTATCTAGAAAAGTAGAAATGTGTAAAAAATACTTATGCTCGGGTTTGATTTGTAAAAAATGAAGTTAATTCTCCTTCAAAAGTGTTCATTAAAAAGAAAATATTTTGTGATTGTAAGTAGTTTATTAGTAATTATAAGATGCACAGTCGTTTAACGCTCAGAAAAAAAGCTTTAGCAAATGTCATATTTGGTAAATATGACGCCAGACGAATAAGTATTGGCTTTGTGTAACTACTTTTTAACCGCGACTTTGTCCGTCTAGATTAATAAGTAAATGCGAAACTAAGTTCTGTTGGTTTACTTTTCACACTTAAATCGATGTATATTATATTTGGTACGAAGTTAGTTTAACCCTCAAAAGGACATAGTATAGTTTTTATCCCGAAAATTATATGTGAGAGAGGTTTTAAGGTTGGAACTTACTTATGAAATTTCACACGGACGAAGTCCCGGACGGAAACTAGTCACAAATAATATCACCTGTAGTTTTATTGATGTCCTCATAGAATCGGCCTTATTATTACTAGCAGTAAGATAACTTATTAGATGTTATCGGTGTACGGATTATGTTATTTTGTTCTACTATAGATAAGTAGGTACTTACGTACTTACCGATCTTTTTAAAATTCAATGGTGTAAAAAGTGAAATTGGCGCCCGATCAAATTCTCCATATAATTTGAATCTCAATGTTGAACGGTTGGTCTGCAAATGGTTGATACAAAATATGCTTTGTAGATACATTGGAAATGTAGAATATCATTTTAAGAAAAACAAAATACATAATTTATAAAGTACTTTTTGTATTTTTATTATAATAATAAACATACTTCCTTAGTCTCTATTAAAAAAAATACTTCGTACTTACAAAATTTATAAAATTCAAAACATTTTTCACGAGTCAGTTATTCTTAGTAATACAAAAATAAAACATAATCATTCAATACAAAGCTAATTAAGTAAATTAGGTACATTATAATATTGGATATCACAAATATTTAATTCTTAATTCTACAATTGATAAAGAAATCTTAAAGCTACATAACAATTGTACTTGGTTTTATTATTTGCAGGGAATTAAAAGTTTATAAAAGTCTATTGCCAATATTATAAACAATAATTTAAATTTAATTATTATATAACTTTGGACGGTCATATGAATAAAATTCTCAGCGCGGACATACTGATAAAAAGAGAAATATCGCGTCACTATTAGTATATGGTGTATGCGTATTATAACAAGGTGCTAACAAATTAGTCAAGGATATTTTAAGAGATAATAAATTACATTAAAACAATTAACTTTTAACTATAATTAAGGAAAAAAAAAATCGGCGGGAAAACGGCAGGTTCTTAAACAGGGTGTTTTAACGTAGCAAATTTGTTTCCTATTTTTCTCCAAAAAAACATAACAAAACCAATGATGTTTCATACTTAAATGTACTTCGAGAGCCGAGTACTATCAGCTGTAAAAATATCCGTGACTAATTTGTTAGCACCTTATATATCTCTTTTGGCACGCACACTCCGACACAACTTAGAAGGCGCGCGGCGAAGCTCTTAAGCCATCGACGCCAGTCTATTATTTATTGTTTAATCCTAAGTTGTTTCGTACTATACCTACACATAGTATCCACGCCCCCGCAACTATGAGAGGGATGTATCCTTAGATTCGTCTTAACTACTTATTAAGAGTGACACTGGTGTCAAAAGATGGTCGGGTGTTTTATATTTTTAATAATTCAGCAATTACGCTTCACTAAAAACTTCGTTTTATACATTGCATGATACTCACTGATAAATTGTATTAATACTTATGTAAGTTTCACGATAAGGTGAAATGTACATTTTGTTTTAGAAATAAAGTTCTTTAACCATAATTACTTACGCCAATGATAGCCACCGTATTTGCTCACCAGCGGGCGCCACTGGTGTTGGAGACTGTGTAGCTGTCAATGTCAAACCGCGCAAAATGGCCAATGGCTGCCTCGGCCGAGACCAACGCCACTAACGCCCCTAGCGAATGTTTTGTATGGAGGATTGATGTAAAGGAGCGCAATCTTTATAGTTCCAAAAGTGGGTAGGTCGGAGGCGCTGCGGTCGTCACAAGTGTCAAGCCACCTAGGCGGATAGTCTGCAGTAGCGCCTTCAGATGGCGCTGCTGAGGCGAAAACGGTTGCGAGAGAAGCGTGTTTTCTTTTGTTGCTTATCAAATCCGCTGGATATGTTTTCAACTGTTTCGCCATATAAGATATTATTGCGCTCTTTACCAAGACACATTCCACACTCCATAATTCGCTGTTACCCTCATAGCCGCGTTGGACAGACATCAGTGCCAAGTGAAAACACAATGGCATATTAGTAGGTAACCCGAAGCCACGGCGAGGTGTCCAATCATAATGGGGAAACCGACCTTGAAGAATTGCGAGAAGGTAAACTTGTAGCCATGCTGTTCCGCCACTCCTGCGCATACCACGTTCGCGCTGGCGCCTATGAGAGTGCCGTTACCTGGAATGAAAATTAGGTTGTACATTTTGATGCAATTGGCTATGGGTGAAAAATGACAATGTGCTCGATTTTTTTTTTATGGATAGGAATAACCTTCCGTTTCAAGAGAAAAAATCTCAGAATTTTTCGTGCCGTAGATTTCGCGTAAAAAAAAGAAATTGATTTTGTGTTATGACGATTGAAATAAAGGTGTTTCCTTGGTCCAAGTATGCAGCACTACTTCTTGAAAAAATCAATAATGTCAATAGTGTCAACACTTTTTTTCAAGAAGTCTCTTTATCTAACCTCATAACGAGAGATTTGCTGAATAAATCATTTGATTTGATTTGGTAAAGACAAAATAATTCGGAGAAGAAAAGACTTCGGATGACATTAACTTGCTCCAGATGTACTTAATGTAAAGCAAATAATTGCGCAGCAGTGACAGTTCACTTCACTGGTGTCCGTCAGAGTTTTCATAAGTATTTGGCCATGTGACATGCTGCCATCGTTTTCCCCCCACCCTTCGCCCCGCCACTGACTTTGCACACAGCGATAAATTGCAGCCGGTGTTTGGCACAGAGGCATTCCATCTTAAGCCTCAGGGTTGGCAACGCATTCGAGATCTTATGGTTTCTTAAAGGGGGGATCATAGGATTTCGGTGTCCGCAGTGACCACTTACTTAGGCTGTGCGCTCGTTTGCCTATACCATTGATTGGTATAAAAAACCGAATAGTAGGTACTCGTAAGATAGGTACTAACCTCCCAAGCAAGCCCCGTACAGCAGCGCCCAGACCAGCGGCGCCAGAGGCAGGTCGAGGTTGGGATTGCTTCCCATGGAGATCACCACTCGCACCATCATCGTCGTCATCGGCAGGTTGTCCACGAAGGCTGATATTACTCCGCCCACCTGTAATGACCGCGATTTTTTTTATTAAAGCCAGAGACAACGTAATTATAGTATAAGATAATAAGACTGTCAATCTCCTTACGGCGAACGTCGGAAATAGCAAGGAAGCTTAGTTTTTCATACTTCGCCTGAACAGCGCCATCTAGATATTGCTCATGGAGTTCAAATTTGTATGCAAACACTAAAGCGCCAAAACGTGTTAAAGTTTAACCGACTTACCCACAAAATGAGCATGATGGCAACGGCAAGCCGAGCGCCCTCGTCCACCCTCAGAACCACAGCCTCCATCAGCCCTCCAATGTACTGGATCAGACCGAGTTTAGACAAGGCCTGGAAATAACAACAACAATTTCGATAAGGAGTATTTTGTTTCCCATTTAGAGGGAGCAAAATACCATATTACTCTCTCGGGAGCAAAGTGCTTTTTTGCTCCCTCATGCTACTCGATTTCTCATAGGGGGAGTGAAAAGTACAGTGTACAACACGGTAGCAAGATTATGTACACTGGGTTACAGCTTGAACCCCTCGCTAGCTCAAGATTCCACGTTAGAATACCTCGCTCCGCTTCGCTCTGGATTCAATCCGTCTCAAGCTGTAAAATATACCAATTTACTTACTCCCTAGTCATACAATCTACTATAACGTCACAATCACAACTACCACGACAATTTACGTAATTTAAGACTGTGTACACAAATTCGTTCAAGTCATAACTTGCGCGGACGCTATGATCGGCGAAACACTAACGCACACTTCTTTACTCTCTGTGTGCGTAAGGTGTGAGCGCTTTAGCGCGTTGCCCAACTAGTCTTGATACATTTTCATATACAGAATTTTCATAAAAAATGTTCTATTTTTGAAAAGTGAAAGTAGAAAATTGCTTAATTAGGTGTCATATTACATTCCACCTCGGGTTAAAGTAACTTAAAAAAACAAGTAGCTACATTAATAAAATTGGGTTTGCAACTTTGCACATATTTTTTCCAAGTGGTAAAATCCATATTAATATTATAAATATGAAAGTAGCTCTGTCTGTCTGTGTGTTAGGCTTTCACGGTTAAACCGCTGAACTGACTTTTATGAATTTTGGTATGAAGATAGCTGGAACCCTGGGGACGGACATAAGCTACTTTTTATCCCGGAAAAATGCACAGTTCCCTGGGGAATTGCGAGAAACGAATTCCATGCGGACGAAGTCGAGGGAAAAAGCTAGTAAATAATAACTAAGATTACTTAATGGATTACCATACTTATATTTATCAATTACTAGCTTTTTGCCCGCGACTTCGTCCGCATGGAATTCGGTTTTAGCGTTCCCGCGGGATCTAAGCGTTCTTCCGGGATAAACACTGGACCCGTATAAATCGAACTTAATATGTAGCCGGGTTCCTTCCCCGGGACTCGATTGTGCGCGCCACTCATATTGAACTCGGACTGTTAAGCATCGCAAACGGATGGCCAACCACAAGGCCGCTCAGCTCGCGGGTCAGCTAAGTACGCGCTGAATTCATTTTCTTTACGATAACTCCTAAGATATTCATTTAAATTGCATGGTGTAAATGGCAATCATAAAGTGCATGAAATGCTTGAGGTGATTTCAATTGATCCAATTTCAGTTGATAAAGATTAATACTGTATCCCTCTAAATAGCTTTTCATATAACACATTATGTGGGACCATTTTTATATGGGAACAATTCCTCCATCCATACATCATTTTGTTATCACCTAAAGGGATTATGCAGCGTTTTCCATGAAATTGCGTTTGCGTTAATAAAGGATTTTTTGGAAATTCTAACAAAGTTCATTTTTCTACACTTAGTAGTTTAGAAGATACATACAAAATTTTAATCCCCTTTTTACCCATATAAAAGGGCATTTTCCAAAAAATATCTGTTATAGCTCATTTATGTCATAAAATAAACCTTTTTCCTAAATTTCATGTTTCATTCAGTGGTTTATATATAAGTTTGTATGTAATGTAACTTATTACATACAAACTTTTAACCCCCTTTTTACCCCTATAAGGGGGCACTTTCCAAATATCCTCCGTAGGTGCTCATTTATGTCATAAAAGAAACCTTTTTGCCGAATTTCATGTTTATAGGTCTAGCGGTTTAGAAGTTACATACAAACTTTCAACCCCCGTTTTACCCTCTTAAGGGGGGAATTTCCAAAAATCCTTTATTGACGTTCATTTATGTTATAAAAGGAACATCCCTGCCAAGTTTCACGTTTTCAAGCTTAGTGGTTTAGAAGTTTCATACAAACTTTCAACCCCCATTTTACCCCCTTAGGGGGGGAATTTCCAAAAAACCTTTCTTAGTGCTCACATACGTAGTAAAAGAACCCTTTTTGCTAAATTTCATGTTTCTAGATCTAGCGGTTTAGAAGTTTCATACAAACTTTCAACCCCCTTTAAGGGGGAATTTCCAAAAATCCTCTCTTAGTGCTCCCCTACGTTTCCCAACGAACCTGCATGCCAAATTTCAGCTCTGTACGACCAGTAGTTTCGGCTCTGCGTTAATCGATCAGTCAGTCAGTCAGTAAGTCAGTCAGTTTCTTGTTTTTTATATATATATATATATATATATAATAAATAACTGCTTATCTGCCTGTCTGTCTGTTTCTGTGTGATTGAGTGTGTTTGTGTGTTCGAGTGTGTTCGAGTGCATTAGATGTGTCACGTCCCAGGTAAAAACTTGTTAATACATAAAAAGGGAAACAAGAACGTAGTTTATTTCAAAAACGTGTGTCCCTTATATCTTCTTTCTGGGATCAATCATTTCGGGCAAAAGACACTTTTCATAAAAATCCAAGAGCTTGGTTTTCATTTTCGGTTCCCAAAAGGCGTCGTCTCGGGAAATTTTTGCCGTCTTAAATGGAAATTGTTGCCCTGTCCAGACCGCAAACAGACATATGTTTTTTTGCTGAAAATAATGACATTTGTTAAATAATGACGTTTGTAAGTAAAACCATAAAAACTTAAATCTACCTAGTAAATATATAGGTACCTATGATATAGTAACATAACAAATTTAATTCTTACCTGATATGCAGTTGACCTTGGATCTGATAGTACCAGTCGTGGTTGGTATTAACGGAACCATAACTTTCCAAAGATTAATTTTCTTTTCTGCTATTGCTTGTTCAGCATCCATGTTTCTCGCCGAATATGGGCATTT
Organism: Aethes cnicana; assembly: GCA_963971205.1. Taxonomy (NCBI): domain Eukaryota; kingdom Metazoa; phylum Arthropoda; class Insecta; order Lepidoptera; family Tortricidae; genus Aethes; species Aethes cnicana. Next base: position 4,155,617 of record OZ020301.1, on the reverse strand, counting down.
AATTCATTTAATGACCGAAAAACTGTGACTTACCTTTTTACTTTTCTGGCGATAGTCAAAGATTTGAATGTGTTGCTACATCCGTACCGCTTGCGTTTGTTACCCATTTCTGAAAAGTTAAATTAATAGAAGACATTTGAATATTGCTACATCAAATCGTCTAATCACTAAATGTCATGTAATAATTAATATAATATACCGTAATTTTACATAGGTACTCTACAAATACTTACCAAAGTATCAATTCGTATCAGTCGCGCTACGAGTAAGCAATGCCGACGCGAAACGAGCATTGACCTCGGTGTCGGAGCGGACGGCGCGAGCGAGCGATACGTCCTCACTCTGGGATGGCCCGGCGTGAACTGATCGTAAAACGTTTGCGCGCTCGGTTATAATGGTGCATTTAAAAAATTCGTAATAAGTAACTAAAATCATTTAACGGACAAAAAAAAAATTCTGCCTGTTAAACAATATCTGTTCCTTCATAACTTGTATACAACGTTCATAAAAACCTTTTAATACATATTAAAAAAAAATACTGAATTGGACCGATTTAGACATTTAAAAGTAGTGTCTTTTTTAAATTAAATGTAACATTTTCGAAATTATTGCTCTGCGGTGCACTTTAAGACCATTTATTTTGTCAGATAAACGCATTAAATAAAATGTTATAGTACAATATAATGCTTGTTTTATACCTGAAAGATAGCTCTGACGATGTTTTTCGTAAAATACCATGGAAACATAGAGTTCTTATAAAATAACTGTTAAACAAAAAAAAAGTTTTGCTCTGCAGTGCACTCAACGAAGACTTTAACTCTCCTAAACAGCAATTTAACTTCAAAAAATCCGACCCTAAAACCACGATATCGCCTTCGGAAATTCTCACGAAAACGAATTTTGTGCTTAAAATGTGTACACAGTCTTAAGTGCTGGCCACAGACCTCCTCTCATCACGAGAGGGTTAGGGCTAGTCACCACGCGAGCCCAGTGCCGATTGGGGACCCATGGTTCACACACATGCTTAAATTACTTCGGCGTGCGGGTTTCCTCACGATGTTTTCCTTCACAGAAAAGTTCTGTAGTAAATCCAAACTCAACCCTTATTGTATGGAATGACAACTTTGACACTGACAGCCAACACGGAACAGTCGCGCCATCTTGCTACAAACCATGATACAAAATATACCTACTTCCCCAGGTGTGCTACTCCGGTAATTGTGTAGTTCATCAAAATTAGAACGTGATAATTTGATGAAACACAATTCGTCATGTTAATTTTGTGTGCTTAGCTAAACAAGTAAATGACAATTTTATTGCGCAAATAATTTATTTCGCATTATAACGGCAGAAAATATTGCTTTCATTTTTGTTTCATTGCAATAAAGCGGGAACTCGACTAGCAGACCCGGAGTAGCAGACCTTGTTTTCTTAGAACACGCTACAAACTCGCCTCCATAAGAACAAACAGCGCAGCGAAGAACAGCAACGTAGACCACTCCACCCTTCGCAGGATCGGCTCCAGGTCTTCTCTGTCCGCCAGGATGAGGAGCAAGATGGCAGCCAGCAGGGCTGTCCAGCCGAGGGAGATGCGATCTGTAACACCATTTTATTCATCTATTTATATTTTTATGATGGGCTGACGAGCCCACCTGATGGTAAGCGGTTACTGCGGCTCACGGACATAAGAGATCAAAAGTTTTTAAATGCGTTGCCAGCCCTGAGGTCTAGATGGAATAACTTCTATGTACCCTCAGCGGCTGCCTTACCCCCTCACCGGAACACAACAGGGCGAGCACGCTACTTGGTAGAAGGTTCGCGAGTAAGACGGTGGTAGCTATGCAGACGGACCTTGTACCAGATCCTGTCATCAGCGAAATACTTAATAAGTTAGTTTTTGTATTGAGATCTGACAAACGTACCGAGTTCTGGTATCGAGTGTAGAAAGAAGACAGCCACAGCGAAGATTATGGCGACTGAAGCCTTCACCAGCAGTCCTTTATCACGGATTTTATACTGAAAGAAACAAGAATCATTATAACCTCATATCAAAACATTTTCAGTTAAACCGACCACAAGAAACCGTCCCATTGCTATTCATAGGCTTATCCTCTCATCGTGAGAGTGTTTGGGGTACGCGGTAAAAAATATATGATAAGATTTTTTATACCCGCGACTTCTGCAGGGAATTTCTAAATATCCAAAAGGGCTTTGGAGATACTTTTCTAAAATACTTTTCAAACCTTATACAGGGATTGTTCGATTTTGGGATTTTCGGGATTTATGAGATTTTGAGGATTTCTGGTGTTCCCGTGTTTTCTATCCAGTCTCTGGTATTTTTTACGGGATTTTTCGGGATTTCCGGGATAATAGGTGACCTATGTGTTAATCCAGGTTACAAACTATCTGTTTGCCAAATTTCATGTAAATTAGTTGAGCCGTTGTAGCGTGATTGAGTAACAAACATCCAAACCTCTTAACATCCAAACAGAAAAACTTTCAGCCAGATGATCGATATAAAGTGATCCCTTATAAAGACATAAGGGATCACCATATAGGTACATGTACAATTCTAAAAAAAAACAATTTATAAAGCTTGCCAAAATTGTAGCCCCACGTTGGGCGCCACTTTAATTCTTAGTAAGTACTTCGGTTTTTTCTTGTGAAGTCAACTTTAGCGTATGCATAACCTAATATAGTATGTACTGCAGCGATAAAGGCTGCATCGCTTTAACTGGACTTATTACGCTGAGGTTTCCGATGCCATGGTTCTGACCTTCGGAAGTAACACCAAAAGATTCAACGAGGGTAGAATGTGGTTGAATGCTAATGCGAGGTTCGAATCCTCCTTTAGACTGTATTTCAATTTCCACATTTTTTTTGGTGTAGTTACCTTTTTCTTCAGCTCAGCGAGCGTACTCTGGAACTCGTCCCTCGGGCACGCTCGTTTCCTGGTCTCCTTGACCATCACATCCAGATGAAGAGTCAGCTTCTGAATCTTCCGCTCCAAGCGTTCGCGGACCACTTGAGCGTTGTTGCTTAACTGGGGTAGGGACTCGGCAGCTCGGCGCCATATTGAAATTTGATGGCGGAGGTCTAGAAAATAGATGGACTAAGAATGGAACATGTAATTGTGGTGGCGTGAGTGGATATCTAATTTCCCGGGCAAGATTAGTCCCCGAAACCAGTCGTTCTTCGGAATGAATAGAACAGCAGCGGTATTGTGATTGTAATCTCAATGTTACCAGAGATATGGTAATTAATTATATTTAGACTGTCAATCTCCTTACATTAGCAGGCAATAGCCAGGGGGCTTCAAATTTTCATACTTCGCCTGTACATGCGCCATCTAGATGACGCTCATGAAGTTCAAATTTGTATGCAGGCTACCTAGGCAGCGACATCTATAATCGCATTTAACACTTATTTCGGGCGTACGCTGATTTGTTTGAAGGTTTCCATTCTAAGTTTATCTTACTTCTTCTATGAGGTTACTGACGAAAACAGGAATTGATCTTTCGGCCCATGAATATGATAATGATGGATAACATTTTCAAGTACATCTACATATATACCTTGTATTTCCCTCGGCACGTTCAGCCTCAGTTTATTAGTGTCCCTGAACATGTATTTGATCTGGAAGGAGGTCTGTATCGCCACCAGTACGATTCCCAGCGCCATGTGCGCCGTGAAGTTCGTGAAGTTTATGCCCTGGAAGGAAAGTATGTTATTAAATTCGGTTACACAACTAAGGCACGAAGGCGAACCAACCATGTGCGAAATCCAATTTGAATTTACCACTGAAGGTAAACATGAAAAACCAGCACGACTCTATGTTTTCTGTCCCTACACAAAGTGCTATTCCAAGCCGCCATATTCTTTGTTTGGGAATGTATGGAGCCGATTCCGTAGTTCGCGACTGTCGCACCCGGCCCATGGGATCAACAAACGCAATCGATCTCTGGCTTTAGAATGGCACCTTCAATCAAACAACAGCATTATTACTATTAGGGATGTAAGTACAGTTTTACTTCTGAGAAATATGACCTGCAACAAACATGTCATACAGGTTGTACTGTATGTATGTACATTGTTTGTGAGGCCACGATGACACAAGGCGGGTCCCCCACAGGCGTCGCGGTGCCCCCGATGTTGCTATATATAGCCGTGAACATCAGAATATGACTGTTATGAAGAGTCTATTGGAGATATGACTTACAGCGTGTATGACATGTTTGTTGGAGGCCACGATGACGCAAGGTGGGTCCCCCACAGGCGTTGCGGTGCCCCCGATGTCGCTATATATAGCCGTGAACGTCAGGATATGACTGTTATGAAGAGTCTATTGGAGATATGACTTACAGCCTGGATGACATGTTTGTTGGAGGCCACGATGACACAAGGCGGGTCCCCCACAGGCGTCGCGGTGCCCCCGATGTTGCTGTATATCGCCATGAACATCAGAATAGGCACGGGGTCCAGGTCCATAACTTCGCATAACCTGGAGGGAAACGGCAATTTTAGAAGATAGAGAAGTGCCCATTTGAATTGTTCCTTTTTTATACCTATGGTATAGGCAAACGAGCGCACAGCCCACCTGATGGTAAGTGGCCCATGGACACTGAAATCCTATGATCCCCCATTAAGAAACCATAAGATCTCGAATGCGTTGCCTACCCTGAGGCCTAAGATGGATGCCTCTGTGCCAGTAATTTCACCGGCTGCCTTAACCCCCTACCGGAACACAACAGTGCGAGCACTGCTATTTGGCGGCAGGATAGCGGGGAAAGACGGTGGTAAGTTCCACCCCAGACGGACCCAGCACCAGGTCCTACCACTAACAAAAAACTTTTCCTGGGGGGAAAAGGTAATTTTAGAAGATAGAAGTGCCCGTTTAAATTGCAAGAATAAAAAGAAGAGTTTTGTTAGGCAAGGGTTGGAAAATCGCAGTCCACCAGCTCTTAACCTATTTGATTGGACAACTTTCAAACTACCTAACTCACAATTAATCAAAAAATAAACCTTCTTGAAATTTACGAGCCTTTTTAAATTCACTATGGCGTGGCAGTTCGCAGTTCCTTTATTTTTATTTGGTCGTATTGTGGCGTTTGACTTCAATAACATGAAAAAAACCGCCATACAGTAGAAATGTTTGTTTCGGTCAACAATATTGATGATTACTGATAGATATCTGCATTGAAATACTAGACTGCTAGACTGTGGAACGGTCTCCCATTGCATGTTAGGAAGGCCCCCAGTAATCCCACTTTTAAAAATAGACTGCGTAAATATCTCACTAAGCAGATTCCTTAGGTTTTATTTCTTCTGTCCCTATCATTCATCACCGATTATATTTTTTGTATCTTCATTGCTCGTACATATATATATATATTATTTATTTATTTGTATGTCTTATTTATGTAAGTATATGTAGATGTATTTAGTTTAAGTATGTTTATTTTATGTAAGTATATTTGTTCTTTGCTAGTGTCTAAGTATATTCAGTAATGTTGTTTTTTTTTGGCACCGCCCCTGACCATTTTCTGCTTTGCCTAAAGGTTGACTGGTAGAGAATGCCTCAAGGCATTAAGTCCGCCTTTTGTACACTAAGTTTTCTCTATGTGCAATAAAGTTTAAATAAATAAATAAATACGCCGATTTATTTATGGACCCTTTTAAGACAAGTCTCACCTGATGGTAACGGGCGACATGAGGAGCACCGTGGTCACATTGTCCAGGAAAGTGGACACCACTGCTGTTATACCGCATAGCAAGTATATCAGAGGCCAGAGATGACCTTTTGTTACCTAAAACATAAAAATAAAATGTGAATGTCAAAGTCATAGTCAACATCAAACTCAAAGTCAAAGTAAACATCAAATTCAAAGTCAACAAAATTCAAAATTCAATCATTTATTCAGCAAATTGGCCACATAGGGGCACTTTTACACGTCAGAAAAGAATTTACTAGCGCTTCCTAGACCCATTGCTTGAGAAGAAGCGCCGCAACAAACTCAAGCAGAAGGCCTTTTTTCAAAATTTACACATAGTTATAACATTTACATTACATAAATAAAATATACATATAGGTACGTACTACAATTACATTGAAGGGATGTATAGTCCCTAACTTAAACTTAAATCTAAGATCTTAGAGATGTATAGTCTCCAAGGGTCCAGAAAAAAAAAAATGGAGATGGCCTCCATTGTCAAATAAATATAAACTCCATAGATGTCGACAGTCTCAAAATGTCAATAAATAATGAAATACATCATGTATAAAAGAGTTCAACTACTTACTTCAAAAGTAAACACCGCTAGGAAGTCGAAGATGCCAGTTTCCGCCATAATAGCGACCAGTAACATCATACTGAACAACAGCAGGAGCGTTTCTATGTCCAACCACGATACAACCTCGGGGACGGTGGGGCGTTCGCCTACTGACGCCAGGGCCGCTAGCGACAGCGTCGATACTACCACTGCTGCCATTGTTCTGTTTATAACCTACAAAAATATGACATTTAAATTAAATTGTTTAGTTTAGTATAAAAAGTAGTTGATTCTGCCCGCTACTTGGGCCGCGTGGAATTCGGTTATCGCTTTCCCGCGGGAACTGCGTTTTTCCGCGATAAAAAGTAGCCTATGTCCTTCCCTCGGACTCCTTCTATCTCCATACAAAATTTTATCGAATTCGGTCCAGCGGTTTTAGCATGAAGAGGTAACAGACGGACAGACAAACAGAGTTATATTTTCGCATTTGTAATATTAGTATAGATTGTTTGTGAACTTTTGTGTATTCACTTACTTATAGCTAAACCGGTCCTAAGGGCAATCACGCACACAGGCGCACGTAGGTATTTCTGACACCATAATTATTTAAGTGTGCAGATTACGTTCAGTTAGTATGGAGGGCAATCACGCACACAGGCGCACGTAGGTATTTCTGACACCATAATTATTTAAGTGTGCAGTGCAGTAAGTATGGAGTGTCGGGGGGTGTAAAAGGGTAAAAGAGAGATGACGATGAACAGAACAGCCACTCACCTCAAAAATAATCAGCACATACAGCCCACAGAGCAGTACAAGCGCATACATCACTCCGGTGCTGACATCTAGCGGGTTAAGAGTGTAACTCATAGTGAAGGCGACAGCTGAATCCGAAGTTGAGCGCATCTTTATCGAGCCTGCGCTGGAGTTTAGGCGGAGGATGTCTTCTCGGGGCTCTAGGGCGTTTGGAAGGAGAGGAATCAACCAGGGTTTTGAGACCTAAAACATGTAAAGCATTTTTAATCGATTTAAAAAAACCGGCCAAGAGCTAGGCGGGCTCGCTGATATGAAGGGTTGAGTGTCACCCTAAATAGGGATGACGACAACTTTTTTTTTCTTAGTCTATCAGGATGATTATTGAAAAGTATTGGACACGTATTTTTTCTTTTTTCACGTAATCAAACTTATACGGAGATATATTGAGTTGAAATTTCGCGTGACGTCACGGTTAGGTACGATTTATACCTAACGGTGACGTAGTTAGCCCCTACTCTCAAACTTTAATGCGTTTTAACTTAGTCATTATTTGTTAATTTGATGAAACAAAAAATACGTGTCTAATATTTTTATATTACCTGACTGACGGACTAATTAGAATTTCGATTTCATCACCCTGTCGTCATCCCTATTATTCCAAAATTATCCCATATTTATTATTCATTAATTTCCAAAGACCTATCCAGTATCCAATGATTCACACACACACACACACGGCTATACTATCTTATAGCCGTGTGTGTATCTTAGTTTATACTTTACTAGCTTCTGCCCGCGACTTCGCCCGCGTGAATTCGGTTATCACGTTACCGCTGGAACTATGCATTTTTCCGGGATAAAAAGTAGCCTATGTCCTTTCTCGGGACCCCGACTATCTCCATGCCAAATTTCATCTCAATCGGTCCAGCGGTTGAAGCGTGAAGAGGTAACAGACAGACGGACAGAAAGACATACAGACAGAGTTACTTTCACATTTAGAATATTAATATAGATATAATATGGATGTCATCCCTCAGTTACATTAAATTGTATGGGAGTGCCACTGCCATCCTTAATATTTTTTGTACACATAATTAAAACCTCATTAAGAGTGTCCAAACCAAACGTAGAGATCTTCTACTATCTAAAGTCCCGCGCCTTCACATTTTAAAACGCTTCAATGTATTTAAAAAGCACCACCAACACTCTCAACACATGTGTGCGTGCTGAGACAGCCATCAACTATGCGTTGAGAGTGTTGTTGGTGCTTTTTAAATAATAATAAAAAAATTGAAGCGAAAAATTTTAAATGTGAAGGCGCGGGACTTTAGATAGTAGAAGATCTCTACACGATAAAATAGTGGTGAAATAATACGCAATTAAATGACAGCCAAAAACTGAACTTCAAAGTTTGTATGGAAGAACCAAAAATGGTCTTCGTTTCATAGTCATTCAATTTATTTATTACTAGATTCTGCCCGTGACTTCGCCCGCTTGGAATTCGGTTATCGCGTTCCCGCGGGAACTGTGCGTTTTTCCGGGATAAAAAGTAGCCTATGTCCTTTCCCGGGACTTGGACTATCTCCATGCCAAATTTCATGCCAATCGGTCAAGCGGTTGAAGCGTGAAGAGGTAACAGACAGACAGACAGAGTTACTTTCGCATTTATAATATTAATATGGATAACCAAAGTGTATTTCAGACAGTAATGTTGCTCCACTATTACTTGTAAAATTTGATACCAATCTGATAAGTAGTTTGCGAAAGAAAACGCAACTAACATACGTGTGCATGGAGAAAGGAGCGTCCTGGGGACTCTATCCTCAGTTATTTAATTCATTCTGTACTACCCAATTACTGGACTTTCATTTCTCATAATCCAGGATCGCACCTCATCATCATTATCATTTCAGTCTGAAGACGTCCACTGCTGGACATAGGCCTCCCCAAGGCTCGCCACTCAGACCGGTCCTGTGCTACTCGCTTCCACCGGTTTCCCGCGACCTTCGCGAGGTCGTCGCTCCATTTGTTGGATGCACCGATAGATCGTCTCCGGCGGACGCCACTCGAGCTCTTACCTCAGTATCATTCATGTCACTTTGTAACCACACTTCAAGCCGTTGGTAATCCTGCATCTCGCTCGCATTTAATCTTCTCTCGTCGTTCTTTGAGATAAATGGACCTGTCAACTTTAGAAGTAAGGCCATGTTTTCTTCTGATGGCGGTATGAGAAATTCTGGAAAATTATGTACTTACTATTAATAAGTTTTATCTACCCTCATATCGTAAACCCTCTATGATACGTTTAAAAACCGCAAATTATGACCAGCATTAAGATAAACTGATAAGTTAGAACAGACTTCTTATCTGTGAAAATGTTCTAATAGCTGTATAAGACCATCGAATTCGATTGTCTAATAGCATTCAAATTTGAAATATCTTCTAACAGCAATGCCCGCCTATTATAATCTTCAGTCCTTTCTTCAGTCAGACATAGCGAAAGTTTGTTCCAAATTCAAATGTCGGCTCTATTTAGTCTATGCTTTTTGAAAATCGAATGTGAGACACTGACGTATTCGAATTGCCACCATAGTGGACAGATTTTGAAATTTCTAGCGGCGAATTCACTCCCGCTAGCCCTCATTCTTTAAAAAATACCTCTTGTTTCTCCGGGTGAAACGGCCGCAATACTGACGTTCGCCTTCTTTTCATTGTACATCATGAAACAAGCTGTGAAGAAGACCCAACAGGCTAGCAGGAGCGTCATTTTCACGTAGTGCCTTCCCCGCGCCATCTGTTGGGATAAAATACTTATTTTACATCACCCTTGGCCGTAAAGTGGGATTTTCTGCCCGCTACGCGGAGAGAAAATCTCACTTTTTGGCCAAGGCAAGACGTAAAACTTTTGACAAACCACGGGCGGTAATTCGTAAAGCCCCAGATCGCATATTTATAGCCCTCACCTTCGGTTCGGGCCACAGAAACCTGCGATCTGGGACATTTACGAATTCACCACCCTAGGTCTGTAATGTACTATTGTACTTAGGCTGCAAAGTCGTTATACTCGTACAAGTTTTACCTGTAAAATCGTGCGTCAGAACTGAACTGAACTAAAATTGTGCGCCAAAATCGATGATACAAAGGTGTTATAGGTAGCATACTCTCTAATATATGTCATAAATGCGTTGACACTTTACGATCTAAAAAGAACTAATATTAACTTTTTAATACAGGTGCTCAAAAAGTTAACATTTCGATACTGTTTAACATGTCAAAAGTTTGTCATTTGCGAACGAGCGTTTTTTGTTTTTTGATTGGTAGTGAGCGTGCCTAAAGTTGTATTTTACCAACTAGTGCGTAAAGTTTTTTGAGCTTCATCCTGTTCCTTTATGTCTTTATTCTTTTTTTTCGCAAATGTATTAAAAAATGTCGGATGATACACGTGCGAAATTGTCATTTTCAGTTAAACGCTCGCTATCGCTCGTGCGAATATAACTAGGGACTCATGATAAAATGTCAAACTTTTTGCACTTGCATCAAAATATACTATTACTACTAAAAGCTTATATTTACCGCAAGGGAACAATAGGCGTAATGATATGTAGGATGTAAAAGTACAATAACTTTCATCCACCAAACAGACGGGCGGAAATTTGTCTGTAATTCGGATCTAGACACTTCAGAGAGAGCAGAGAGTGCATTCTATTTATATATGGCAGTCAGTAACCTCAGTACAACTTCGCAATACAACAGGTCAGTCGGACCAAGTGGCATAAGATAAGTTTTCTCTGTTTATTGTCCTTTCATTCATTCTCTGATAAATACCGTATACAGAATGACTTCGAATTGATAATACTAAACATTCTATTACCTAGTGTGTTTAATTAATTTTATTTTTAAAATCTGCTTTTTTAAATTTAGCTTGCTTAGGGCAAGTTGATTCATGCTTAGTTGACGGACTCCTGGTCGTTAAATATGGCCGCCGAGCTGTCTTCCATACAGAATACTTATTTGTGCAACAAGAGAGCAAAATTGTTTTTTGCTTCGAGTGCCACGTTTGAGTCCTGAGCTAGCGAAAGATTCTATAGTTGAATCACGAGCGTCCAGCGAGTGATTCTAATTTAGAATCTTCAGCTTCGCGAAGGACTTAAAGGCACGAGAAAAATGATTTTTATACTTAGGGATAGGCCCATCCGAACATTCAGTCACCACTTTCTTCATACAACGAAATACAGCGCCGTCTGGTGGTCAACTGCATGAACTACGAGAATGTTTTGCGCGCTATAACCTCGCAGTGACGTAACGAGAGGTGTTGCTGACCTTTTTATTTTATTCAGTACAAGCGACGTGAATGCTGTAATATCCTTTTTTCTAATAAAACATGATTCATAAATCAACTTTTGTTTATTTATTGACATAATAATTATTTATTTATATTTTCTTAGAAGTCCAAATTAAACATCTCACGTGAAATTCTTCATGTGTAAAGATGACGTCCTTACAAGGTTACTTTAACAAGCAGTCTCCGTAACTATGGCAACTCCGTAACATGGCGTAAATATGGCGACGTCGTGTCATAAATTTATTGTTAACAAAAATATTTCGATTATTGGAATAAACACAAGGTAATGTTAATCACCGATGAAACGATATTTCATGACACTTTTTCACTTTGCCTACGTGATTTCTGCAGCCTTTTATCACGCAAGTCGGCATTTTTTAAGGGTTGCGTATATGTTGTTTGACATCCGCACGCGCCGGTGTCTCGCTGAGCACTGTGTCACGATTGGTGACCAAACTTGGATTGGGCAATTTTGGGCACCAACAAAGTGGGGTTATATGTCATGTGCGTAGACCCGGTCTATACGAAGTATTACATATGTCTATGCACGAGAATTAAAATGAATTGCTCTCGAGTAGCACATACATTTTTTCACCTCAGTAGCGAGAACACATAAAAGGTACTTGCAAAGAATACTTACATCACGAAAAATATGAAATAACATTTCTTCTTCACTCCTTTTACTTTAATTATTACTTAAATTTCATGTTTTAAAAGAATTACTTTAAAGTTAGTTATCGAAAATTAAGAAGAAAGACATGATTTGACATGAAAGAATGGCGGCCATTTTCTAAACGTATGTTCGGGAACTAGTATACAATGATAAATTTCGAATTTATTCGGTAACATTTGAAAACTATTAGTTTACTTTAAATAAAAAATTTAGTTTAAAATGATTACAAATAATGTAATTATATGAAATATAAGTCATTTTAAAAATTGCAAGATTTTCAGAAGGTAAAATCAACGTATAATTTTAATGCCTAAAAATACACGGCGGTACTGATTCGTTGCACGTATCCGAACGTTTCTTGTTCAGTTTTTTTCTACGAAAATAGATTCGCTCTATGACTTGCCTAATATAATTCTCCCTCTTTTCTTAAAGAAATGAAAAGAAGAAAGCTAATAAAATCGAGATAGTTCGAATTTTAGTATAAGAAGTAGGTACTAGTACTACCTAGATGCCGCAGTAGCAGTATGAATCGCCCATTCGCAGTTATCAAACTTAAAAAAAAGCGCGGGAACGATTTCACTACATTTAAAGAAGTTTTTTATTCGTTTTCTTTTTAAGTAAGTACTTTTATTTGTTTATTCTTCGTATCTTACTGAATTTTTTTTATCTAGAATAGTAAATTGATCACATTAAACTAAAACATGACACTGTGGCTGCATGGTTTAGGCCTTTGCCTTTGCCTGATGGGATAAATAGATTAAAAAAAAAAAACAAACAAAAAAAAAATACTTTGTCTCACTCAGTGAAACAAACGCGATTTTGCTCACTGATTTCTGACAGCAAAGTCTACTTGTTCGAGCTGCTGAGGTGAAAACGTTATTTTATCCCATTGTAAAATGTTTAACGTTAACGTAACTTTAATGGACGGTTGAATCAACCTACCCTTTATCGTTACTGTGATTAATTAAATCATCCACATACTTTGGGATTGAAACTTTTGAAAAAAATACTTTTGATTAAATTAGCAGTATGAGACTCAGTAGGTTTACTGGTGTAGTTTGGGGACGATGTGTGCAAAATATTGATTTAAGAGGGTTTACTTCGAAAGTTGGCAACGTCGCAAATAGCTGTCAAATATTACGCTGTTTTCATTAATTTGTGAATATTACTGAATGTGCTGTGGTGGGCGTTGAAAGCAAAAGGAGTGCCTGATAAATATTTACAGCTTATCCGTGCGATGTATAGTCAAGCCACCACACACGTTCGATCCGAAGCTGGCGTTACCGACAGTTTCAATGTGGCTGTAGGCTTGCACCAGGGATCGGCTTTAAGCCCTTATTTGTTCCTTCTGATTATGGATGCATTGACATCGGACATACAGGAGGAAGCACCCTGGTGCATGCTCTTTGCCGACGACATTGTCCTTGTCGGAGAAAATGCAACTGGGGTACAGAGCAGGTTGGAAAAATGGCGGGAAAGATTGGAAGGTGTCGGACTGAAAATCAGCAGAACCAAGACGCAGCACCTGTTCTGCGATTTCGGTGGCGGATCCAGTTTTTTCCAAATAGCCTTAGACGGTGTACCCCTTCCAATTTGCTCCAACTTTCGGTACCTCGGTGCATTATTCCAAAACGACGGCAATATTGATCTGGACGTGAAGAACAGAATAAATGTGGGGTGGTTGAAGTGGCGACAGGTCTCAGGGACAATTTGTGACCCACGAATGCCCTTAAAACTTAAGGGGAAAATTTATAAGACCGTCGTGAGACCTGTCGTAATGTATGGATCTGAATGTTGGTAGTGACCCTGCCTTCTGTTCCGATGGTCGCGGGTTCGAGTCCCGCTCGGGGCAAACTTTGTGTGATGAACACGAATGTTTGTACTCGAGTCATGGATGTTAGTATTTATATATTATGTATGTATTTCTCTATATAAGTATTTATATCGTTGTCTAGCATCCATAGTACAAGCTTTGCTTAGTTAAGGGCTAGGTCAATATGTGTGAAATGTCCCAAGATATTTATATTATATATTATATATATTATATTAATGTTGGGCGACGAAAGGGACGGATGAAAAAAAATTGCACGTGGCTGAGATGCGAATGCTGAGATGGATGTGTGGTGTTACTAGAATGGATAAGATTAGAAATGAGTATATAAGGGGAAGTTTGAAAGTAGCGCCAATAACAGAAAAGATGAGGAGTAAAAGGTTGATGTGGTTTGGGCATGTGATGAGGAGGGATGAAAGTCATATTTCTAGAAGAGTATTAGGTATGGATGTGGATGGATATAGAGGAAGAGGTAGACCTAGGAAGGTGTGGATGGATTGCGTGAAGGATGATATGTGTATGAAAGACGTTAGTAGAGAGATGACTGCTAATAGGAGCGAATGGAAGAAGAAAACATGTTGTGCCAACCCCACATAACGTGGGAAAAGGGCAAGCAAATGAAACTGAATGAAAACATGAATTATCGCTCTATGGTTGAATAAAACTTCAAGTATGGATTGCAACAATTATCATAGGAACACGAATTTTTTTGTATTATGGAAGTAATATCTTTTGAAAACTTTCCATCGCATTTTCCATTCATTTTAATGTAATCTTATCATTTGAATGCCTAACCAACAAATATAAAACGAGACGCATCATTCAACCATAGAATGATGACTTCTTTTTTAGGGTTCCGAAGTCCACTAGGAACCCTTATAGTTTCGCCATGTCCGTCCGTCCGTCCGTCCGTCCGTCCGTCCGTCCGTCTGTCCGCACTATTGCGCGGAGATGCTTAGTTCTAGAAAGCTGTAATTTGGCATGAATATACATATTAGTTACGCTGACAAAGTGGTACAATAAAATTTTGAAATATATTTTTTTATAGGGTACCTCCCCTACTCGTAAAGTGGGGATGTAATTTTTTTTCTTGCGTACCCCATGGTGCGGTCTTGAAAAAATATTGTGGGTTTGTTAAAATCATTTTTTGATTAAGTGATGCGTTTGTGAAATATTAAGCTTTAAAGTGCTATTTTTTGTTAGAGTCACGTGTCCCCCCCCCCCCCCTGCCAGCTAAATGGTGGTATTTGGATGGCTGAAAAAAATCACGGTTATGGCATATATAACGTAGTTGAAAGGAAAACTATCACAGCTAAGTAGGCTGTACAAACTTACGAGTCATAGTCGACCAACCTATGAAATGATTAAAAAAACAATGATTTTTCTCGAGCGGCAGGGGCGTCGGGCGGGCACGTCATACCACAAGCTAGCTAGATGCTAATAAATCTTAGAAAGGTACTGTGGGCATCGTCAACTTCGGAACTATGGAGTGTGGAATGTGTCTTGGTAAGGAGCGCAATCTTATATGGCATTTATATGGCGAAACGTGTCCAGCGGATCTGATAAATAATTTTGTTTTCTGCTGAACGTTGGTAAGTGGTTCCATCTGGTGGCGCTAGGCGCAGACTAGGTGACAGTAGTTGTCAGTGTGAATTATTGTCAATTTCTTTAAATATGTAAAGTATGAATTTTCAGTTATTGTGTGATTGAGTGAAACAATGTTTTTGAGTTAAAATTCTAATATAGTAACAATAGATCTAATCAATTAAAACTGCCAATTGAAACAATTCACGCGCGGGAAGTTTTAAAATCCGCCGACTCCGATCTCTAGTTTACTTATGAGCAAAATACATTTTGAATTTCGGTACCGTTGAGCTTTTGAAGGACAACATCGCGAGGAAGCCTACGCATTTGTAAAGTAATTCAAGGATATGTGTGAACTTTGTGTGAAGTTGCTCTGTTGCTTATCCGTACTGAGCTTGCGCGAGGATAGTCCATCCAATCTGTGGGATAGTCCTCGAGAGGGTTTGGGCTATAGAAGTCCAAACCCACTCGTCATGGGAGGAATGAAGGCGTGTATCGACTATGCGCGGCCGCCGCGCGAGCATTGTTCGACCGCGGCAAACCTGGGTTTTGGCTCGCGAGCCATTTTTAGCGCATCATTTCTCTGTAGCGCGCGCGGCAGCCGATCCGAGAGATCAAAGAGCGTTAGCCCGGATATGTTTAACAATTCAACCTGCGTTATATCAACATGTACGAAATTGTGTAACATCCAAAGAAGCTGGGAAAAAGCTTGCAGATTGCTTTGAGGATAAAGGTTTATACCGGCGAGTCCTGCTTTTACGCCAACTTCACCGTGTGGAATATGGTCAGTATAGTTCGATGGCCGAATATATTGATAACGTTATGTGCCTGGTGCAGCAACTCGAAGACATTGGGAAGAGCATTGGTGATGCTGAGGTGGCGGAAATACTTCTATCTGGACTTCCACAAGAATTCGACATCATTGTCTCTAGTCTGGAGACTGCCTGCCTCACCAGTAAACTGAGTTCGGAGATTGTAAGAATGAGATTATTACAAGAAGACCACCGGCGTAGTAACGAGTAAACTTCTATGGCTTACGTTGCAAACAATCACAAAAAGAGGAGAAGCATTCTTTGTACATACTGCAAAAGGCAAGGACATGTAGCGAAGCGTTGCTTTAAGAAGAAGCGAGAGCAGGTTGGTCGGGAATCTGAGGGGCACACTATGTTTGCTTCGGCGTTCTCCGTGTCTACTGCAGCTTCCGAATTTATCGTTGACTCTGGTGCCTCATGCAGCATGGTGAACAGCGAAGATTTAATTCAAGATGCCAAAGAAAATAACTGTCATATATCTGTGGCAAATGGCCAATATATTAGCAGTAATTCTATTGGTAAGCTTCAACTGTCTCCTTCTATTTGTTTAAGCAATGTTTTAGTTGTTCCTTATCTTTCCAATAATTTATTATCTGTAAGTCAGATGACAGAAAGAGGTTATGTTGTTGTTTTTGCAAAAGATGGGTGTAATATTTATGATAATAGTAGTAAAACTACTGGCAACCCGATTTTCTCAGCGTATAAAGTAAATGGGCTTTACAAACTGAATATTAGGCAAGATAGGTTCTTACCCCTGGAGCATTCCAAGCCCCTTCATACTAGGCAGAGGACAGTGAGTGATCACAAAGCTGACAGTTTGCCATTAAGTTTATGGCATAAGCGTCTAGGCCACCTGAATATTGAAGGTATGCGCATGCTGGGTGATGGGGATCAGTGTTCTGGTGTTGTTTTTCAGAAGGAAGACATGAGCGGCTGTGTCTCTTGCCTGACGGGCAAGATGTCTAACGCATCTTTTCCCGCTGCAAGTGTAAGACGTGCTGCTGCACCCCTTGAGCTGATCTACTCCGATGTCGCTGGGCCAATGCAAGTCACAACGTGGGGCGGAAACCGTTACTTGCTGACCTTCACGGATGACTGTACGAGAAAAACCTTCGGATATCTCATGAAGTCGAAAGGTGAGGTGTATTCCCATTTTATTAATTTTAAAAATATGGTTGAGAAGCAGACGGGTTTGCACATCAAGGTTCTGCAAGTTTCCTTAAGAAGGAAGGCATCATACACCAACAGAATGGCGTGGCGGAGCGTGTAAACAGAACGGTGTTTGAGAAAGCCCGTGCAATGCTGCAGGAATCTGGTTTGTCAAATCGTTACTGGGGAGAAAGCGTGTTGACCGCAATTTACCTTAAAAATAGGAGCCCAACTAGAGCTTTGAACAATATGATTCCTGAATGTGTTTGGACTGGATCTTCTGTAGACCTCAGTCATTTGCGCGTCTTTGGCTGTGTAGCCTATTCTCATGTTCCGAAACAAAAACGACGTAAGCTCGACGCTAAGGCGAAGCCTTATATTTTTATAGGGTACAGTGAAACTTGCAAGGGATATAGACTCAGTGACCCATCTGATCCTCGCATCGTTATTTACTCTAGGAGCGTTGTTTTTAACGAAAGCGAATTTTATGCAAAAACTAAGGCGAATTTCGGACAGGCCAATAAAAATGTTGTCATATATGACAGTCTGAATTTTAATAATAAAGTTAACTGTGATAAAGAAATCATAAATGAACCAAAGAATAATGAAGTTAACTGTGATATTAGTAATAGAATTTTAAATAATGAAAATGAAATAATCAGCTTTGATATTAATGATAAATCTGGTAGTAGTAGGTCTAATCATAGTTCTTCGGATGTTTCAGATGCGGAAGTTACACCACCGCCGTGGTCACCGCTGTCTGACCAATCTTGCCTGACGGGCAAGATGTCTAACGCATCTTTTCCCGCTGCAAGTGTAAGACGTGCTGCTGCACCCCTTGAGCTGATCTACTCCGATGTCGCTGGGCCAATGCAAGTCACAACGTGGGGCGGAAACCGTTACTTGCTGACCTTCACGGATGACTGTACGAGAAAAACCTTCGGATATCTCATGAAGTCGAAAGGTGAGGTGTATTCCCATTTTATTAATTTTAAAAATATGGTTGAGAAGCAGACGGGTTTGCACATCAAGGTTCTGCAAGTTTCCTTAAGAAGGAAGGCATCATACACCAACAGAATGGCGTGGCGGAGCGTGTAAACAGAACGGTGTTTGAGAAAGCCCGTGCAATGCTGCAGGAATCTGGTTTGTCAAATCGTTACTGGGGAGAAAGCGTGTTGACCGCAATTTACCTTAAAAATAGGAGCCCAACTAGAGCTTTGAACAATATGATTCCTGAATGTGTATGGACTGGATCTTCTGTAGACCTCAGTCATTTGCGCGTCTTTGGCTGTGTAGCCTATTCTCATGTTCCGAAACAAAAACGACGTAAGCTCGACGCTAAGGCGAAGCCTTATATTTTTATAGGGTACAGTGAAACTTGCAAGGGATATAGACTCAGTGACCCATCTGATCCTCGCATCGTTATTTACTCTAGGAGCGTTGTTTTTAACGAAAGCGAATTTTATGCAAAAACTAAGGCGAATTTCGGACAGGCCAATAAAAATGTTGTCATATATGACAGTCTGAATTTTAATAATAAAGTTAACTGTGATAAAGAAATCATAAATGAACCAAAGAATAATGAAGTTAACTGTGATATTAGTAATAGAATTTTAAATAATGAAAATGAAATAATCAGCTTTGATATTAATGATAAATCTGGTAGTAGTAGGTCTAATCATAGTTCTTCGGATGTTTCAGATGCGGAAGTTACACCACCGCCGTGGTCACCGCTGTCTGACCAATACTGTACTGGCGAAGACCGCTCTTCTGGTGAAGGTGATGAAGATTCTTCTCTGCCGGAGCCGGTGTATGCTGGTCGAGGAGGAGAGCCGATTCCGTCGCCACCTACTGATGCGTCTAGCTCTCAGCGCCCCGTACGTAGTACTAGAGGTAAAATGCCTATGAAGATGTCTGACTATGACCTGTCTACTTTGCTGGCTGAGGCTAGTTCACTGGACGATCCTACTTCCTATGAGGATGCCATGAATTCACCAGACAAGGAAGAATGGTGTAAGGCTATAAAATGTGAGTATGATGCTCTCCTCAAAAATCAGGTGTGGGAATTAGTTGATCGACCTAAGCATGAGAACATCATAAAATGCAAATGGGTTTTTATGCGTAAACATGATGCCGCAGGTAATTTTAATAAATTTAAAGCGCGTTTAGTTGCCCGTGGTTGTACTCAACAAGAGGGAATCGATTATAATGACACATTTTCACCTGTCGTTAGGCATTCTACACTAAGAATTTTATTCTCTCTTTCTACAGAACTCGATTTGCAATGTGACCATATCGATGTTACAACTGCCTTTTTAAATGGTGAACTAGATGAAACTATTTTTATGGAACAGCCAAAGGGCTTTAATAATAGTAAATAATGTGCTGTATTTTATGATGCAGATTGAAAGGGTTACTGATAAGGTTCATTTTTCTCTAAATAACAAATACGATCAGAATAACGGAAGGCCATGAAAATTGTAAACGAAAAATTAAAACACACAAAATAAAACAATATATTTAAGGTAGTTGCCTTCTATGTGGCATTCGATCTTTCCACCCGCTATCGGCGACGTATGTAAAGATACATATATCTTTACATACGTCGCCGATAGCCAGATATTCTGCTTCTGTTACTTATCTCTTTTTTTGTTCGAAATTTCATGTCAGAAATTATTGACAAAACTATAAATGCAGTAGTCTATAATGATAACCAAAGTGCGCAGAAATTGTTACTCGTAAAGGAATACTCACATAAGAGAACAAAACACATAGATTTACGCTATCATTTTGTAAAAGATCTCATTAAAGATGGTTTTATAGATGTAAAATACTTACCAACAGAAAAAATGGTAGCGGATCTATTTACAAAACCGTTAAGTGCTGTAAAACATAAAAATTGTATATCTGAATTGTGTCTTAAAAATGTAGCATGAAATTATTGAATAGGGCTTGCAATTTAATGTATTTTTTATTTTTATGTGAAGAGATATTGTTATTATGTTTGCTTGCTGTTTGTATTATGATAGAAATCAAGTCTATGTTTGTATAAAGTCATAATTTAACTCTCATATGTCAAGATAGAGTTGTGCATGGTAAAATAATATATCTAGTTAATATGTACTATGCTAAAAACTTTAACTGAAGTAGAGCACAAGGAGGAGTGTTGGAAAATCCATTTTATATTATCTATGCTCCACTTCCGATGTGTGACATGGCAATACTCGCTCTTTTCCCTTTCTTACAACATGGCCTGAACGATTATATAGCTGTAATTCTTGTGCTCATCTAATTTTATTTAATTTTAATTTCAAACATTTGACAAACAAATGTAGTGATTATTTTATACAATAATAAAACTCATTTGGACATCATCACATAGTATTTATTGTGAGACAAGATCTTCCCAGCAGGCGACACGCAAAACCACTACGCACGTGTCTGCTCAACAAGTACACTTATCGTTTTCCTTGTTTTAGCTTCTGCCCGCGACTTTCGCCCGCGTGGAATTCGGTTATCGCGTTCCCGCGGAAACTATGCGTTTTTTGCGGGATAAAAAGTAGCACATGTACTTTCCCGGGACCCCAACTATCTCCATGCCAAATTTCATCTGAATCGGTCTAGCGGTTGAAGCGTGAAGAGGTAACAGACAGGCTGACAGACAGACAGAGTTACTTTCGCATTTATAATATTAACTAGCTTTTCCCCGCAACTTCGTATGCGCAGAAATATTAAAATGAAAAATCCCGTTTTTTCCCGTTCCCGTGGGAATTTTGCAAAATCCTTTCTTAGCGGATGCCTACGTCATAACATCTACCTGCATGCCAAATTTCAGCCCGATCCGTCCAGTGGTTTGGGCTGTGCGTTGATAGATCACTATGTCAGTCAGTCGCCTTTGAGTTTTATATATTTAGATATGGATATTCGTAAATTACTGCCGCAGTTTCTTGTTTCTTGTTTGGAGTTTCTACATATAAATGTAGAAACTCCAAACGGGCTTGAATTTATGAGAATGGATCAAACACTACATTTGTTTAGATGAATGATGAATTTAAGGACGGCGGTTTCGGAGGCATCTCCGCGAATGCTGCCGTCCGGGTTCAAAGTGGCTGTGCTGCACAAGGCTCCGCACTTCAGAAGCGCGGCGAAAGCTAACAACCAACAAATTATACATGAACTAAGTATACCTACCCTTACATTCAATGACCTACCTTTAGGTACTTGTCACGACATCAAATTACACTATTAGATATCTAGATGTCAAATGAGGGTCACCGTCTTCTTTCTTCTTCAAATGGAATGTGACTTCGGCTAATTTCATCCCCTTAAGTGTTTAAACCTGCAAATTTTAGCTACCTACTAAGTAAGTACCTTATTCCATTGACGTGCCTGTGTTTGCATTAAATTCATGCTACACTGCAAACTTACCCAATAGAGGTATCTTTATTTAAACAATTGAATGCGCGTTTTTGTTAAGTAAATGAATTACCTTGATTTTTACTATAAGCATCTGAAAAAAAATAATTAGGGAGTCAATCCACATTTAATACGGTTAAATCGTTCATACTATCTTAATAATAAGGGGCTCTATGCGAAGTCTTAAAAGGGATCTCGCTTTTCCCTCTAGGATCGCTCACGCGTCAATTTGAACTTTGAATATAGCTGCTTAAGGCATTCACTGCCACAAACGCATATATGCGTTTTGCTGACTTTCCTGCTGTATGGTCGAGCCAATTTTTTTTTACATACTTTAAATCCTTTACTATCTATGATACGAATGTCAGCCGGAACTATGTCTCCGGAATCCACACGAACGAGGTCTCCCTTCACGAGAGTTTTAACATCTATGTGTGCATTTAAAACGCCGTCCCTGGTACATTTTGCATACATGGGGATCATACTGTTGAACGTCTTCATTATCTGAGAAACAACATCTGATTATTGATATCCTTTAGGCACACGGCGGACACGGCCTACAAAAGTACGAACGTAAGTTCGAACACAATTCGAATGAAGTGTCAATGTTTGCATGCGAGGACGTCTGTGTACGTGCGAGGATGTCTGTACACATGTAAATGTGTGGATGTTGTGCCAGTACGCGGGCCAATGATTCACTCTCCATCTCTGTAACAAATGACGATAAGGGCGAGTTGGGCGCGACTCGCGTCGGCTATAGATTCAGGCGGGTGATTCCGTGGCAATTCTATATGTAGTACTAGTAAATATTGTAGGCGCGGTCCCAGACAAAATTGGGGGGGGGGGGGGGGGGCATGTTAAGATATCAGCTCCCACTCAGCAACTTGCAGGTAATTTTCCCCAATAATCAAGAATTGCCTTGACAACATACATGATTACTTGAAATCTGTTGAAAGATGGCCACTATGCGTTGGGACTCAAATTGATAATAAGTTTACATTATTTTTGTACAACTTGTCACTCGCGACTTTGGACACCCCCCTGAGGTATGATTTAAATGAGAGTACTGATTACTCGACTGTGCCCAGCAGCTGTCCCCGTTGCAAATATAAACAACTAGCTTCTGCCCAAGACTTCGCCCGCGTGGAATTCGGTTATCTCGATCCCGCGGGAACTATGCATTTTTCCGGGATAAAAAGTAGCCTATGTCCTTTCCCGGGACTCCAACTATATCCGTGCCAAATTTCATCTCAATCGGTCCAGCGGTTGAAGCGTGAAGAGGTAACAGACAGACAGACAGAGTTACTTTCGCATTTATAATATTAATATGGATATGCCCCGAAAAAACTGATACGCCCGTGATATGTAATATACCTTTGCCTTTTATCATCATCATTTCAGCCGAAAGACGCTAAATGTCCACTGTATACAGGTAACATTAAAACTACTAAGCCGATTTTGTTGAAATTATAAAAAGTAATACTGTAATAAAATTATATAATATTTTTACTGAAGTTTTATTGAACAGGAAGATTATATTTTATGGATAAGCGATAGAATAATGAATATGTTCATATCCTGATCAGCTCAAGGTGGGTGTGGTCAGGCCTATACATAAGGGTGGCTCACACATTGATACAAACAACTACAGACCTATCACTATTCCACCATGTATAGATAAAATAAGTAATAGAGCAGTAGGCACTTTGATAAGGAAATAAAAAATTTCACTCCTCCTATTCGAAAAAGAGTACTTTGTTCCCCGTTTAGAGGGAGCAAAATCGCATTTTGCTCCCTCTCCATTTCTACCCCGCAAACAGCGAGCAAAGTAAGATTTTGCTCTCTAGGGAGCAAAGTACGATTTTGTTCCCTGCTGCTACTGGTTTTCTCATAGGAGGAGTGAAAAGCAGAGTGTGCAACACGGTAGCAAAATTATTTAAACCTTGGGTGACATAGCTTGAATCCCTCGCTAGCTCAAGATTCCACGTTAGAATCCCTCGCTCTGATTCCTCGATTCAATCCGTCACCCGCGGTAAAATATACCATTTTGCTCCCTAGTCACACAATCTACTATTTTAGGGTTCCGAACCTCAAGAGGTAAAAACGGAACCCTTATAGGATCACTCGTGTGTCTGTCCGTCCGTCTGTCACAGTCGATTTTCCCCGAAACTACTGGACCGATCAAGTTGAAATTTGGTACGTATATGTAAATTTGTGACCCAAAGACGGACGTGTAACGAAAATAAATGAATTTTAAACATGGACCCTATTTTTGGGGGCTAAATTTGAAAAAATATTAATGAAGTTTTTCAAACTATATCGTGTGACATATCAAATGAAAGTACTTCTTATGAGGAATTCAAATGTATTTTTTTCGTTTCTTTTTTGGTCAATACTTTTCTAGTTATTAAAGAAAAAAGGCGAAAAATGACCATTCCCCCCTTATCTCCGAAACTACTGGACTTAAAATTTTGGAAAAAATACGGAGGATAGTTATTGACCTATAGATTACAGGAAAATTGTTAAGAAGTCCATGGTATTTGAAATCTATCATATAAAAGAGCTTATTCTGTGAAACGGTTTGAAAATGACGTCATTGAAAATAATTAAGGGTCGGAACCCTCTCCATGCGAGTTTAACTCGCTTCTTGGTCGGTTTTTTTTTAATTAGCTAGACAGACACACGAGTGATCCTATAAGGGTTCCGTTTTTACCTCTTGAGGTTCGGAACCTTAAAAACCGGCCAAGTAGTGTCGGGTCACACGCAAAGTATAGGGTTCCGAAGTTGACGATGCCCACAGTGCCTTTCTAAGACTTATTAGCATCTAGCTAGCCTGTGGTATGACGTACCCGCCCGACGCCCCTGCCGCTCGAGAAAAATCATTGGTTTTTTAATCACTTGATAAGTTGGTCGACTATGACTCGTATGTTTGTACAGCATACTTAGCTGTGATAGTTTTCCTTTCAACTACGTTATATATGCCACAACCGTGATTTTTTTCAGCTATCCAAATACCACCACCATTACCACCATTTAGCTGGCAGGGGGGGGGGGGGGACACGTGACTCTAACAAAAAATAGCACTTTAAAGCTTAATATTTCACAAACGTATCACTTATCAAAAAATGGTTCTAACAAACCCACGATATTTTTTCAAGACCTATTCAACGATATGCCGCACCATGGGGTAAGCAAGAAAAAAAAATTACATCCCCACTTTACGAGTAGGGGAGGTACAGTCAGCAGCAGAAGTAGATAAGCTGTCCAGGTGTTCAAAATGACCTACACACAACCTTATTCTTAAGACGTTAAGGGCGTGTGTAGGTCATTTTGAACACCTGGACAGCTTATCTACTTCTGCTGCTGACTGTACCCTATAAAAAAATATATTTCAAAATTTTGTTGTACCACTTTGTCAGCGTAATTAATATGTATATTCATGCCAAATTACAGCTTTCTAGAACTAAGCATCTCCGAGACATAGTGCGGACAGACGGACGGACATGGCGAAACTATAAGGGTTCTTGTGGACTTCGGAACCCTAAAAATGGGTAAAATTACAAAATGTACTATCAATAAGTTTTTATACTGAATAAATAAATGAAAAGACAGAACACGGAATAAAAGTAGAAATGCGAGGTGAGCACAGAAGGGGCCATAGGGCACAGCAGCAGCTTCTCTTCTTCTTTTCTCCACTTTCCTTCTTGGAATGTGCGACCTGACTCGCCGTGTCACCAGGGCTCGCAGAGTGCGCGGCGACAATTTCACTCCTTGACATTGAAGCAGATCAGGGCGGCTGGGCAGTTGTACTTGGCGACACGTTGTTCAGCTGATGTTAGACCTGATGTGAACATATTGGTTTGGTTATTGACAAGTGAATCAAAGCAGTTTTAGACAAGTAATACAAAGATGTGTGTGAAGTCTCCAATACGCATCCGCATAAGGACTATACAGTGGAATAACAATAGGGTGGTAGATTGGACAAAATGACACTGGCCTCTGGCTTATGGAGGCCCCATGCTACAGAGGCCATGAGCAAAGTAAACTCAAATATTATTTTTTAATATTTGGGGGCCCGCCATACTATGGATTTGTCATGGGCCTCAGGTGGTATAGTTATGCCACTGGGACTATAGCCTAAACCCTCTTGTGATTCAATTCAATCATTTATTCAGAGTTGGCCACATAGGTGCACTTCTATACATCAGAAGATGAATTTACCAACGCTTCCTAGACCCATTGCTTGAAATCATAGACATAAATAATACTTTGTATGAACCCGGCCTAACGTAGATACATGTCATGTTTCCCCACTTCATTGGTGTCCAATCCAAAGTTAAACTTATATCGTGACACTAAAGCTGGGTCACATTTTTTCAACAACGAGACGAGTTTTTAGATACAGAGTAACAGTTTCGAAAAGTTTTTTAAAAACGCTTATTGTCACGCACGCTCGGTGACAGAACTTTGGATTGGACACCGTGGAAGTGGGGACATATTACGTGTACGTTAGACCGGGTCTATATTATTTACTTATATGCTTGAAATGATTTCCTTATATGATCCTTTGTCGAATCTACTACGAGTATTGATAACTCACCGATGGTTTTACTGCTCGGGACTCATTCAGCGCTGCTACCGACTAGTTCTTCTCGATATGAGTACACAGTCCGTGAAGGTATTAAACTGGACTGTGCTTCATTTCAGGGTATCCTTTACGTTTTTCCTGGATAATTCTGCTTGCAGTTTGCAGTTGAGTCTGACTTGAATGTGGCATAGCGCGATCTCATTTTGCAGCTCCACGATTATATCGCAGCGCAGGTCACAAAATACTTAACTTAATTATAATAACATAATTATAATGTTATTACAATAAAGAAATATAACTTAAAACTAAATAAGTACGACGTCGACGACACCATTTTTTTCTTGACAATGACGGGGATGACATGACGGCCATTTTGCTTTTCCGTCGAATGGTGGCGCCACCATTCTTCCGGATTTGGTGTCCACTTTTGGAACTATAAAGATTGCGCTCCTTTACTTCAACCCTCCATATTCGGAACCCTATAATTTGCGCGTGGCCCGACACGCACTTGGCCGGTTTTTAATTCACTAATATTGAGAAATAATAAAAAGAGAATAATAAAAAAGCGAAACATTTGACAGCTATATACGACGTTGCCAACTTTCGGGATAAACCCTCTTAAAAGAAAATCATCTACGTGCTAGCAAAACTCGACACACGTCAAATTTTGCTAGCACGGTAGATGATTTGGTGTCAAATTCGAAGACTATATAGGGTTAATTATGTTTTTCTATAGTAATATTTAGAAGATGTCACCGAAAAATATATTGAAAAAAAAACCGTCTTCCCATTCCGATAGCTGCGAAGTCGGTGTCAATTGAACCGACCCAAGTAATGATAATATGATAATAGTGAACTTGAGATTGGGATCGCAGTTTGTAGGAGTTTGAAGGCTGAACGGAGGTTTTTATTTTTAATTATTTTCAATTCTCAGTCACCCAGTATTTAATGAAGGATATTTTGCACAAAAATAACATTCGACTTTTAGGATTTGTCGTACAAAAATTAATGTTAAATAAGAATTTATCTTCTCTTTAGATTTTGGGTTCCTGTGGATACAATAATTCGATCCATTGGGATCTTTTGAGAAAAACGAATTTTCTTCCATTTCTCGCCGTCAGCCGTCATCTCAGAGTTCACACCCTTTTTAAGCACACAATCACACAATCATTAATAAATTAATGATGGATTGGAATGGTGGTACTTTGAAATCCACTGGTTCAGGGTAACCGCTGACTAGGAGTTACAATCTGAGCCTGGCGACTGTGTCACAATTCGCACAGGATGTGTCGCATTGACTCATCCTCTTCGCCACACAATCTACAAAACAAACTAATATATGTCGTTGCATAGTCCCAAAGTCTTGTTAGTCTTGGCTTAAAGGTTATTATGGTGACCTGCTGCTATTTATTTTACATTTTTTTCCTTCCCTTACACACCTTACACCTAATAATAATGTAGATGCAATTCCTTCTGACATTTTTTTTATACCAGTAGTATAGGCAAACGAGCGCTCAGCCCACCTGTTGGTAAGTAGTCACTGCGGCCCATGGACACCGAAATTTTATGATCCCCCATTAAGAAACCATAAGATCTCGAATGCGTTGCCTACCCTGAGGCCTAAGATGGAATGCCTATTTGCCAGAAATTTCACCTTTTAACCAATTTGACATTATAGCAACAGAAAGACGATATGATTTCAGTCAGCAAGGTACTTTACCTGACTTTTCCTTTTTAAAATCGGCACGTTTTCTTTTCTGAAAAAAGAAAAAGATCCCAGTTAAATACCTCGATCCTGCTAACACTGTAAAGTTTACTATAGATACCTACCTATGTGAAGTCGGTATCAACGGAACCGGCGGAAAAAGAATTCAATGTTTTGATATGGGTACTTGACACCGAGCATGTGATTCGTTTTAGCGACCTTTGAAGGCCTTTTCTTTATTTAAAACTGGTTGACCCTGTGAACTTCGTGTCACCAAAGTTGGATTTCTTAGGTGTTCCGGATTAATTTATGCCGGTGTTTTTTTCTTTCTAAGCCTTCACAGGGAAAAAAGGGGTCCAGTAGTTGTCGAGCCTTAGCCATAACACACGGCAATTCATTTTTAGTACATGTATAGAAGAAAATATCGTGACACGCACCTTTCTTTCTCAACATCATTCTCCAGTTTGGCAGCGGCACTGTTCTTGATGCACCCGTCGATGTATTCTATCTCATCCACGATATGCGGCGTTTCACTCAGGAGGGGAGCCGAGTTGACAGCTGGCAGTCGTTTCTTCGACTGCAGTTTCTTAGGGTTACCTTGGATTTTTCCTGAAAATTAATTTATCATTAACTCTTGAATCCGAAATTCTGAAGTACGAGTTAATAAGGGGGCACATTGATACGCGGGGCACATTGATACAGTAAATAGATTTTAAAACGAAAAGACTGGGAGCTGACCGCATTTTAAACGCTAATCAGGGAAATAGTCACCGCGAGTGAATTTGCCGTTAGATGTAAGTACTTGAGTCCTACGAGGTGCAATGTTGGCAATTTAGCAAATAATGTGCCATATAACACGCTAAATTTGCAGCACTGAGGTCTCCTAAACATCAAATATCAGAGTGACATTGCAATTATTATCTGAAATGACAAGCTTTGACTTTGAGATCTACCACCTTACGGACGCCATTTAGTGGCCCCATTTAGTGACTAGGAATACGGTGGTCCTCATTTTAAGGACTGTGTTGGGAAATTATTCCAAATGTTCGCTAAATAGGTAGATAATGTATCATTATTGCATGCAAACCCGGAAGGCCATGTTTACATTAAGATGAATAGTAGTAATTTCTAAAATATCTAAATACTTCTTAGACATTTTAAAATGTCATTAAGTAAGTTAGTATAGGTAATAGTTTATAGCCGTGGTGGCCTAGTGGTTTGACCTACCGCCTCTCATGAAGAGATAGGGTCGCGGGTTCAAATCCGGCTCACACCTTTGAAATTATTTATGTGTGAAATTCCATTTGAATTTACCACTGAACTTTTCGGTGAAGAACAATATCGTGAGGAAACCTGCACGCATCTGCGAAGTAATTCAAGGATGTGTGTGAAGTCCCAATCCGCACTGGGCCCCCGTGGGGACTATAGCCTAACTCTCTCGTGATGAGAGGAGGCCTGTGCCCAGCAGTGGGCCGTAAATAGGCTGTTGTAGTAGTAGTAAGTACTATCTGTATAAATATACTTAATATACTAGCTTTATCCCGCAACTTAGTCTGCCTCGAATTCGAATCTATAGGTACAGTGTGTCCCTGGATAAAATGCACAAATGAATAGGGATGAAACGGGATTTTCATTTTTTTCACTAATAAAATATCACCATGTTTCTGTATAGTGTTTGCGCGGGAACAATGCTGTTTTCCGGGATAAAATTATATAGGTTAATTTTATCCTGCCAAGGGGCTCGAACTATTTCCATACGAAACTTTATCTAAATCCGTCCAGCGGTTTTAAGAGTGAAGAGGTAACAGAGTTACCTTCAAATTTATAACATTAATATATAGATGGAAGTTTGTAACTTTACGTTTAATGTAAATTTATAGTCATTTTTACACTTGACTGTACCACTGTACCACATCATATATGGTTAGTTCAAAATTAAACCACAAAGAAAAGAATCCAAAACTAACAAATGACAAGCAAACAAAAAAATACCTCAAACATAATGTGTGAAAAATATGACACTCCGTGTTTCAATCGATTCTATCTCTAATGCTATAAACATCGAGTTTAAAATAGGGTACCAGTTTCAAGAGACTTGAGCCGTTTTTGTACAGAGAACTCGCTTTAGCTGAAAAGGATGTTCTCAGTAAGGAAATACTAATTATTATATTACATTAAACCTATTTGTAGGTATGTGTATACTGATTTACACGTGATGTCATTTAGACACGTGCTAATTTGAACATAGTGAGCTAGTTGTAGGTAAGTATAACTAGTGATTAGACCTTAGTCTCTCATACCATACAGGCGTAGGGTTGCCATCTGTCAATATTCATGTGTCAGGCTTTTTGTTAATGCTCGCAGCGGGGGCAGAGCTATGGAGGGTTGAAGTAAAGGAGCGCTTTAGGAGATCTTTATAGTTCTAAAAGCTAAAGAGGGTCGAAAGTCTGTACATGGGAGATATTCGTTATTATAACGTGGGTAATGTGGATAGATATAGGTATTTCTTTGGCACGCTCTACAGCCTAAACTATGGAGGGTTGAAGTAAAGGAGCGCAATCTTTATAGTTCCAAAAGTGGACACCAAATCGGGTATGTTGGGCGCGCTGTGGTCGCCACTCCAGTAAAGCGATCTAGGCGGATAGTCTGCAGTAGCGTCTTCAGATGGCGCTGCTGAGGCGACAACGCAGCGAAAACGGTTGTGAGGAGAGTGTGTTTTGTTTTGTTGCTTATCAAATCCGCTGGACACGTTTTCAACTGTTTCGCCATATACGATTGCGCTCCTTACCAAAACACATTCCACACTCCATAGGCATAGCTATGTGTGGCGTATTGAATCTTTTGTTTCTTTTAAGGTAAAATTTCCGGCCAAATACTGCAAAGAGTCAGGCTTTTTCATTTTAGGAGATGGCAAGGGGCCTCTTTCGAGTTTGTAAATATGGAAATGGGCCTTTCCATATCCATTTCAATGTACTTAGATAAAACTCTTCCGTTACTTACTGATGACAACGCTCAGCCAAAACAACTGGGCGTGGGAAGCTGAAATTTGGCATGTGAAGCACTAAGAAAGGACTTCTGAAAATTCCCTCGGGAACGGGATAAACGTTTACTTGTTAATATTTCTGCGCATACTAAGTCGCAAGCAATAGCTAGTGCCATATAAAAGTAGACCATCTCTGTTTAGCGAATTTAGCGAGACAACTAATCACTCGTAGGTACAATACTATTCCAAGATGCGCACTTATTCCATTTTCCACACTTTAGCGTGATTTGACAGGGCGGGGTCAGCTATCTAACTTTATGTACTGTTCAGGCAAATCCGGTTCGAAGGACCAAAAACATGTACGGTTCGCAGTCCATACACCTTTGAATAGTTTGCAGAATAGAGAATCTGAATTTATAGAAAATATTCATTGGCAATTAACTGATAGTTATGCTAAATATTTAATAAAGACTTTGATGCGGTGAGTTCGCAGCGGTTGGTAATTACCTAAGCGTTTTACATAGAACGTGAAACTGATGCGAATGCTAGGTCAGCATTATTTAATACTTTTAACGCGCTAATCTTGTATATTTTTATCTTTGTTTATTTATGAAAGAAACGCTTTGCTCGGGTGAAAATATCTAAAGCCGAGATTTCTCCATTCAGATAAGAGACCTAGCTATAAGGATTTGTCGCCGCCGTAAACCCCTATAATATTCCAAATTTCGACCAAATCGTTAAGAGCCGTTCTTGGATAAATATAGAAATGAATAGAGAAATATACGACTTTAGCGCGTTTAAAGAGCTCCGCACTTGCACTAAGTCCCTAACCTCGGGTTAACCACTTAACTCAGATTTCTTTGTATGAATTTGACTTGGATTAACTCATATATGCCAAATACCATATTTTGCTATCACTCATTCAAGAGCTTACCAAATTCTCGAAAATGAACACAAATCGAAGGCTATCGAGCTGTGGAAGTCTATACCTGGACAAAAACACTCGAAAGCTCTAATTAAGGGCTATGCGACAAAACTATCTAGAGAGATACTACGTCTCAAAAGATATAAAACGTGTGCAGTAACCAGAGGCCTGACCGGACACTGCAAACTGAACAAACACCTAGCCCAAATGGGAATGAAAGAAGGCACGACGTGCAGATTGTGGAAACGCCTCTGC
This sequence comes from Aethes cnicana, assembly GCA_963971205.1. Classification (NCBI taxonomy): domain Eukaryota; kingdom Metazoa; phylum Arthropoda; class Insecta; order Lepidoptera; family Tortricidae; genus Aethes; species Aethes cnicana. Next base: position 4,123,331 of record OZ020301.1, on the reverse strand, counting down.
ATATCCTCTGTGAGTGCGGACCTTTCATGCAAAAGCGTAGTATCTACCTAGGGAGGCACATAATGCACCCAAAAGAGATACAAAATATCACCGCCCAAATAATCTGGAAATTCCTGGACTCAACGGGTATCTCAGGTGAATTATAACAAAACTCAAAAGGGCCGTCACAATAGATCAGCTATGGTCGAGGTGACACACATATGGCCCTACAAAACCTCCAAATAATAATAAAATAACACTCATTTCTAAAGC
>OZ020301.1:4000357-4122879 GCA_963971205.1 Aethes cnicana | reverse complement strand
TTCAACTCCAGTCTAGAATGTAATAGAAGAATCGTCATCATCATCATCATCATCATCATCATCATCATCATCATCATCATCATCATCATCATTATCAATATCATCATTATCATTATCGTCATCATCATAATCATCATCATCTTCATCATCATCATAATCACCATCATCATCATCATCTCAGCCGAAAGACGTCCACTGCTGAACATAGAATAGGTAAGTAGGTGGGAGATACTTAGTTCGAGTCCCGGAGATGGACAAAGACCAAGAAAACGCTTTTTCCCGCGGGAATATAACCGAATTTCTCGCGGACGAAGTCGCCGGCAGAAGCTAGTTAATAGTAATTCTTCAATAACTTGCTATGGGGATAGTTTGTCCCAGTGTTCTACATATAGGATAGGTACTTCTTATCCCGACGAAATATTCACACAGGATAAAATTTAATTTTCAAGCCTAACAAACGGAACCTAAACTGCACAGTAAAATATTATGTATATAAACCGACTGGTTTTGCTGCGGGGCGGCACGGGTCGCTACTGATACGATAGTTATTAGATTACTATGGTCGCGTAGTAAACTATAGACGTGAAATCTTGGCTGTGGATCAGTTAGTCAACAGGCGGCAAATTCAAATCCATCTAGCTTTCAGTGCCCGCGCTTCCAATTGTCACAAAAGGCACTCGTCCATTCGTATCCTGGCATTGAAACATTTGAAACACACCTCATGAGATCATCGACTATCATCCTGCAGTCCTGATGCAGTTGAGACATGATTTCCTCCGTTATAAGAGGACGCATAAAACCGTATACGATCTCGCCGAAATGTTCTGGTGAAAATCTGTCGTATATAGACCACGAGGCCATGTAGTCCTCGAAGGCCTGCAAAAGACGAATGGATCTAAACTGTGGATCTAAAAGTGTAAAAGACGATAGAGGCGCTAGTGGTGTTGGAGTCGGTCGAGGCCATGGACTTAGGGTGGGTTGATTCAAACCGTCCGTTACAGTTAAATATTTTACTATGGGATAAAATGACGTTTCTGTAAGGAATTATTTATGAATCGGGGATTATTTTAATACACCACTTGTAATACACAGCACTGCGAATGACGTTCGGGTGTCACCCACACTACTACAGACAGAATACCGGAGTGGCATACCTGGCGAAGTATATTATTGTATCAAACATCCAAAACACACGGTTGTTTCGGAACGCAAAAGATAGGTATATCTAAGAAAAATGGGGAAATTGTCCGAAAGCACAGCCCTTAAAAACAACACGTACCAGAGCAATTTTGTCCATGTGTGCTGATTTTTTGACCTTATATCCCATGTCGCCTAAGGGGTTACATTTAGCTTTAAACTCGGCCATCGCTTCTTTCTTCTGGTTTTCTCTAAGCAACTCCGCCTTCATTTCCGCGTCTTCCTTTTCTCTTTCCTTCTCTAATTTTAACTAAAACATATTTACAATAAAAAAAAAACGGCCAAGCGCGTGTCGGGCCACGCGCAAAGTATAAGGTTCCAAAGTTGACGATGCCCACAGTACCTTTCTAAGACTTATTAGCATCTTAGCTAGCCTGCGGTATGACGTGCCCGCCCGACGCCGCCCTTGCCGCTCGAGTAAAATCATTATTTTTTTAATTATCATTACGACATATAATTTTTATACGGAACTAGCTTTTCTCCGCAACTTCGTATGGACAGAAATATTAAAATGTAAAATCCCGTTTTTTACCCGTTCCCGTGGGAATTTCGCCAAATCCTCTCTTAGTAAGTGCTCCCCTACGTTCTCTAAAGAACCTGCATACCAAATTTCAGCTCTCTACGACCAGTAGTTTCGGCTCTGCGTTGATCGATCGGTCAGTCAGTTTCTTGTTTTATAAATATAGATATAGGGAACAGGGAGATCCCTATTTAAGACTTCGAATATAGCCCCAGTGCGTATGTAATCATCATCATCATCATCATTTCAGCCGAAAGACGTCCACTGCTGGACATAGGCCTCCCCCAAGGCTCGCCACTCAGACCGGTCCTGTGCTACTTGCTTCCACCGGTTTCCCGCGACCTTCACGAGATCGTCGCTCCATCTTGTTGGAGGCCTACCGACAGCTCGTCTCCCGGTTCGCGGGCGCCAATCGAGAACTTTCCGGCCCTATCGGCCATCAGTCCTGCGAGCAATGTGCCCCGCCCACTGCCACTTAAGGCTCGCAATTCTTCGGGCTATGTCGGTGACCCTAGTTCTACTGCGGATATCCTCATTTCTGATTCTATCACGCAGAAAAACCCCGAGCATAGCCCTCTCCATTGCCCTCTGAGTGACTTTGAGCCTTCTTATGAGGCCCATCGTAAGCGCCCACGTCTCGGAACCATAAGTCATCACTGGCAACACACACTGGTCGAAGACTTTCGACTTGAGACACTGCGGTAATTTGGACGAAAAGACACTGCGAAGCTTCCCGAACGCTGCCCAGCCGAGTCGGATTCGACGATTGACCTCTTTCTCGAAGTTGGACCTACCTAACTGGACTGTTTGTCCCAGGTATACATAATGGTCAACAACTTCGAGCGCAGAGCCTCCGATTATTACGGGAGTTGGCACAACATGGACATAGACATAATTTTCGTCTTGTCCATGTTCATTTTAAGACCAACTCGATCGGAAACTCTGCTGAGGTCAGCGAGCATAATACTGAGGTCTTCCATGGTCTCAGCCATGACTACAATATCGTCGGTAAATCGAAGGTGAGAGATGTACTCGCCGTTAACATTGATGCCTCGACCTTTCCAGTCCAGCACCTTGAAAGCATCCTCCAATGCAGCGGTGAACAGCTTCGGGGAGATCACGTCTCCTTGTCTGACTCCCCGCTGCAGTGGAATAGGCTTCGTGGTCTGGTCCTGTAGTCGGACGGACATGGTGGCATTTTCGTACAAACACTTCAACACTTTGATGTACCGGTAGTCAACTTGGCACCTATGGAGAGACTGCAGCACAGCCCAAGTCTCGATCGAATCGAAGGCTTTCTCGTAGTCCACAAATGCAAGGCAAAGGGGGAGGTTATACTCTTCGGTCTTCTGTACAACCTGCCACAACGCATGTATGTGGTCTACGGTACTATAGCCCTTTCGGAAACCGGCTTGTTCGGGAGGCTGGAACTCGTCAAACCTGCGCGCGAGACGGTTCGTAATGACTCTCGAAAACAGCTTGTAAACATGGCTCAGAAGTGAGATGGGTCTATAATTCTTCAACAAGGTGTTATCACCTTTTTTGAAGAAGAGCACCACCACACTTCTGTTCCATGCTCGCGGCGTTCTCCCTTCATGAATGACGGAATTAAACAGCGTCTGAAGGGCCTTAAGGACTGGTTTACCACCCGCCTTCAGGAGTTCGGCTGTAATTCCGTCGTCACCAGGGGCTTTCCCGTTCTTAAGCTGTTTGAGAGCCATACTAATCTCGTACAGGCTGACGTCCGGGATATCTTCGGTATAGTGTCGGGTTAATCTAGCTCTAGGGTCTTTAGCTGGATCAGCGACGGGTGTTCGGGTTGTCGTGTATAACTGTCCGTAGAACTTCTCGACTCCTCCCAACAGCTCTGGTTTGGATGAAATGATCCTGCCGTCTTCGGTCTTCAACTTTGTCAATTGGCTTTGGCCAATAGACAGATCTTTGGCAAACACCTTCGAGCCTCTGTTACGCTCAATAGCCTTTTCAATACTGTTGGTATTGACTCGGCGTACATCACGCTTCAGAGACTTCGAGATCCGTCTATTGAGCTGCCGATAATGACAAGCGTCACCTGAAGACTGCAGAATCATTTTACGTCTCACCTCCATGAGCTTAAGGGTTGGGTCTGAGATTTTCTTGGTTCTTATACGGCGGGTCTTGAAGAACTTAGACCCAACCGTATGAACAGCTTCCACAAACCCGTCGTTATAATATGCGTATGTAATACCTTCCTAAAATAAGTCGTCCGTAAATGCCCTAAATTCGACAAAAAATATCCTCTTTTACCATTTCCTTGGTCTTGCCCTTCGTAGCGGCCGCTATCCTCTCGTCCTCCACTATTTGCTCGTCCACAGTCGGGAAGTCCCCACGGATCACCAAGATGGTCCCCCCCTCTAGAGCGTAGGGGTATTGGGGGAAGAATTTATACCCAAAGTACCTGTATGTAGATCGAATAGGAATCATATAATACAAATACATATTTTATTGAACACCAAAAAAAAAACAATTACACAGTTAAATACAAATAACAAAAAAGAAGGGTGACAGTCGGGCGGTCTTATCGCTACAGAGCGATCTCTTCCAGACAACCTTTGGGTAGCAGAATGTGTGAAAAAAACGTAAACACAATCACCTATTTGGAAATAAGTGTTTTCTATGGTAATTTTGTATTTAAAATTTTATCTGGTAACAATTGAATACACGTCAGGACCTTGGACATTTTGACAATAAAGTTTCGTATTAAAACGCTGACAAGAGCTAACGATCTTGAGCAATCGAGGCTAGCAACTGTCTCATGTGAGCGATATACGTAGAAAATCAGAAAAATTAAGATTTAAAAAATCCCACATTGCATGAACAATATAAATCAGGAAACTTTTTAGTGTGAGTATTATAGAATAGTGTATTTAATTATAATTATAGACATCTGCGTTAAAAAACGAAACATATAGAACCGTTTTAATGATATTATAATTTAATTAAGATTAGAAGATTAAATTTAGTTTGTGTGGAGTGTGGTGGGTGTGTCTGTAAACTGTTTTTTTTATACCAATGGTATAGGCAAACGAGCGCACAGTCCACCAGATGGTAAGTGGTCGCTGCGGCCCATGGACACCGAAATCCTATCTGTACTAATAAGTTAGGAACTACCACCACTAGCTTACTTACCACTCCATGAACCACTCCCTGATCTCCTCAGAAATATCTTCCATCTGGTCGTCCTTCTTCAGAAGATACAACCTCGCCTTCTGCTTTTCAAACTCTTCCAAATACTTCTCTTTCGTTCTCTCATTGACTCGTCGACGTAATTCGTACAACTGGAATTTAGAAGATCGTAGAATAGTATATTTCGATGCGAGTGCGAAAAGTTGTCTAATATTTTGTTACCTGACTGACGGACTAATTAGAATTTCGATTTCTTCACCCTGTCGTCATCCCTATTATGAAATGTGTCAATCATATGTCACCTTTCGGTTTTCCTCGTCGTAGTTCATCCTAGGTTTCCAAGCGTCGGGCACCATACCTAGTTTCACGTCGGCTCGGTATCGTCGAACATGCTCCCGTTTAATCTCCATATATCTTCTGAAAATACATATTGTAACACGATACACTCAAGTTTACCGCGGTCTTCGCTAGATGGCGCTAGCTGTCGATTACATCTCGCTATCGTTTGGTTGCCACCAAACGGTGACGTGCGGTCATATGCAAATAATTGTTGCACTCTCCCGGTTCCTTCCTATTAGGGCTTGGCACTTGCCACGCCATACGCTTTCACCTTAGCTGAGACCTTTTAGTGTCGAGTATCTGGACAATACCGTGGCTGCCGCAGTGAACTTCCACCCTAAGCTGGACTTTGTCAGTACGGTGGCGCACTTATTGTACCCGATAGTGCAGAACGTCCGTGTAGTTAAAGTTCTCGTTCTAAGATTGAGTTTCCCTTGTCCCTCACCTCACCTCGCCCGGCAATAATTTTATAAACTTCACCTGCGATTTGTGCGCCATCGGTAATAGCGTTCCCGAGGGAACTATGCGTTTTTTCGGGATAAAAAGTGGCCTATATGTTGACCATTGTTATAAACTACCCCCATTCACCAAATTTTGTTGCAATACGTCCAGTAGCTTTCGAGTTAAATCCGGATATAGATACATCCATACATACATACAGACTATTTTTCTAAAAATCGTAATTTTGTGTTTATATACTCGATTTGATAGTCTCTTTTAATTTTCAAGTTTCAGACGGGACTTCTTCTACAGCCAGAAATATTAAAATGTAAAATCCCGTTTTTTTCGTTCCCGTGGGAATTTCGGGAAATCCTCTCTTAGTGCTCCCCTACGAACCTGCATGCCAAATTTCAGCTCTCTACGACCAGTACTTTCGGGTCTGCGTTGATCGATCAGGCAGTCAGTCAGTCAGTTTCTTGTTTTATATATATTATATATATACTCGTACATGGTGGGTCGTATCGCATTCACTGCCACTTCTGTTTTAGGAACTTTAGCCAGGTGCCACATCCGTCATTAAGGAAACATTGCAACGCACATGTGCGTTCAAGGCACTGCGGGAAAGTCAGCAAAACGCATATATGCGTCGGTGGCAGTGAATGCGGTATCCTATTGCAAATAATTGACCCACAGTATCGGCTATCGATTCTAAGTATGTAGGTCTTTAATTTTTTTTGAGTTGGTAAACAAAAATGTATATGGCATTGGTTGTGTGAGCGACGCCTGAATCCCTTACATTTTTTTTACCAACTCTAAAAAAATTATAACCTACCTGTACACCATTTGGATGACTCTGGCCGCGGCCGCACTCAACATTTTCCGTGGTCTCTTAGCCTTCGACGCGAAATACATTCGTCTCTTGATATTTTTCGCCCTAAAATCCGCCATGTAATATTTTCTGTGGAAAGGAAAGGTTTAAAAAAAAATTGCGAGTTAATTGGCATCACAACAGACAGCATTATCATGTCAGCCGAAAGACGTCCACTGCTGGCCAAGGCTCACCACTCAGACCGTCTTGGGCTACTTGTTTTCATCGAAGAATTGCGAGCCTCAAGTGGCAGTGGGCGGGGCACATTGCTCGCAGGACTGATGGCCATCGGGCCGGAAAGTTCTGGAGTGGCGTCCGCGAACCGGGAGACGAGCTGTCGGTAGGCCTCCAACAAGATGGAGGGTGACCGGGTGGAAACAAACAGTAATAATAAATTGCATAACTGTTTATAATCCGTTGGTCAGAGTTTAAAAAAAACGTAAGTACTTATTATGCAATACTATAGCCGTTTTCCCTCGTGAACATAGAATTTACGTGCCCGATGATACCATACATATAGATGGTTATAGTTATAGAGGTATTGTAAAACTGGTATAACCCGTGGAGAACCCGTTCCCTATGAAATATCGGGATAAAAAGTATCCTATGTTATTCCCAGGGTCTCGAACTTTCAATTTCATCCAAATCGGTGCCGTCGTCGCGACGTGAAGGAAGTACAACAAACAAACAAACACACTTTCACATTTATAATATTAGTAAGGAAATGGTAAGGAAGTATGGATATTTTGTTCATTAAAATCAATGAATACTGACAAAGATAAAATGCAACAAAACTCACATTCTGGCATTCAACGACAATTAAGTTTAGATCAGTTGGTACTGGCCCTGCCCACTGTTCTGACGGTCGCGGGTTCGAATCCCGCTAGGTGTGATGAGCACGAATGTTTGTATAGCAGGACACAACTAAGAAGGCGCGCGGTGAAGCACATAAACCGTTGACGCAGAGTCTATTTTTGCTTAATCCACGCGCCTTCTAAACATGTACCCGTTTCTCGAAGGTTTAGTATTTATATATGCATATAATTCTCTATATAAGTATACTTAAGTATTGAATATCGTTATCTAGCACCAATAGCAAAAGTTGCTTACTTTGGGGCTTAGATTAATTTGTATGAAATTTCCCAATATTACATTCTCATGACCCTAATAAAAGGACTTTATATCTGTTCCCAATCGAAAAAAATAAAGTGAAATTGTATATATGTCCCTAATAATGGGACACAGAGTATTCATAAAATGGGACATGGGATATCTCGTAACGTTTCCATCCCCAAACTTACCTGTACCGTTCCATTTTTTGTATAATCGTGGCCTGTATATATTCTTCTGGTATTATGCTGTGTTCACTTTCTTTCACGGCTGAAAAATAATGATTTTAAAATCTCCGGACGAAACAAATGACCGTAAGGGCGAGTTGCGCGCCCAACTCGCTTTTGAGGAGCTAGCTACACTTAACATCATCAAGGCACTTCTAGCAGACATAGAAGCTTCAAATTTAGAATACAAATAGTTTTTTGTGTATAGATCAAGGATAAATTAAAATATTTTGCCATGTCGGTCCAGTTTACTAAATATACCAACTACATAAATAAGTTCGTAATTTGATACAAATATATAGAATTACAAAGTTTATATTTTCTGAAAATTTATAAAACTTTTAGGGCATCAGCTGACGACTTTTCCCCTATATACGCCAGCTGACGTCTTGGTTTCCGTCACAGTTACCCTTGAACTATCATCTGGTAAAATTTCAGGCAGGAGGGAATAACAAAAAAAAATAACATGTTCATGGTACCAGCTGACGACTTTTCCCTCTAGATACGCCAGCTGACCTCTTGGTTTCCTTCACAGTTACCCTTGAACTATCATCTGGTGACACATCAGCCGGCCGGGAGGAAATAACAAACAAAAATCAACATGTTCGGGGGGCAATAGCGCCTAAACCCGCCGACGGCTTGCCAGCTGAAGTTCACTAGGCTATAAGTTACGACTATCTTAACCATCCTACAAACACACAACTTAGAAGCCGCGCGGCGAATCACTTAAGCCGTTGACGTAGAATCTATTATTGCTCAATTCACGCGCCTTCTTAGTTGTGTTGTGCTATACCTACCTAGATATTATTCAAGTAATTAACAAATACTTAAAGGAAATAGGCGAAAAATTACTAAATATTCCTTACTTCTAATATTATTAAACATACAAACGTAGTTTCGTTATTATTCCCAAATAACAGAGAACTAAAAGAAGAAAGAAAAGGGCGGACAAAATAGCGAAAGTGATACCTACCTCAATATCTCCTATATATAGTCCCCAATCCGCACTGGGCCCGCGTGGGGACTATAGCCCAACCCTCTCGTGATGAGAGGAGGCCTGTGCCCAGCAGTGGGAGGCAAATAGACTCTAGTAGTAGTAGTAGATACAGATACCTCGATATCAGCTGGAGTCAAACTCATCTGGGCAAGAGAAGCATCGACATAAATGTAGTCATTTAATATGAGGTGCACTAGCTCATTCCGCAACTCGTACAGCCTAAATAAAACAAAAACAAGTTCTTTAAAAAAAAATTTTTGGGACACGCTTTTATTGCTGACTGTATTTTTCTTTGTAAATCCCTCATCTACCCTTCAAGACGAATCAAACGAGCCCATATTCGATGGGTTTATGTAGTTTTATTACGGAGTTCCTATGGCCACCTTCCAGCTCCATCATCAGATCAGCTCCACGTCATCATAATATTGCATTGTCACGCGATTTACATATTCGTGCAAAATTTCAGCTCAATCGGAAATCGGAAAGTGGGTCAAATTTAACTTGCAAGATTCCATTACATAGTTACATACAGGTCGACCTAATAAAAGCATGTTAAAAAACCTTTTATGAAGTTAGATTTCAATATAAAAAATAAGCAAGTAAAGAAAATGGGGGAGGCCTATGTCCAGCAGTGGACGTCTATCGGCTGAACTGATGATGATGATGATGAAGTAAAGAAAATCCTACAGTAAATTTTAAGCGCCTGCACTTTATAATAGCAACAAACAGCACTGATCTGTGTTATTGCTATAAATATTGTGGCAGGCGCTTAAACATGCTTCTTAAATCTTTAACAATATAGTTAATTAATTAATCTTTTAAATAATTCTTAATCTATAACAGTCTTACCGTTTTATAAAAACACCAATAATCCCTTTTATATACGATGCCCTCTGTATTTGTACACAGTTTAGGTAAGTTTGATACATTCTGTTGATTAGATTGCAGTATTGTACATAAATGCGACCTAGTACCAGGGGCGGCATCGCCCGCTCTTTTATACGAAGACCTTTATTTTCCGCTTTGTACTGAAAATATTAATAATCTAAATGTATTCACAGACAAGGACTGTAATAGTACATTGTGTATTAAGGGCGGTAAGCGAGGAATTGTAGTCGAGAGCATTTATAAGCCCGAAACCGAAGGGCTTTAAAAGGGCTCGAGACTGCAATTATTATACCGCCCGTGATACACACTATGTTTTTCATCACGCTTGCGAGGAAAATACAGGAATTATTCACTAGGACGACATGTGAACTTGTGCCTGAAAGTTAATCGGCATCGCGAACAAACCTTTTTTGTTTACCTATTTTTAAATATTCAATTAGTACTGGCCATTCAAAAAATTCAATCATTTATTCAGCAAATTGGCCACGTAGGGGCACCATTAACAATGGTGTCGCCATTTAAGTGGTTTTACTTTTTAATTTGTATTATTTCGAAGTAAACAATTGAAAACAAATACATTACGGTCCGTGGGCTCATAAGAAATCTCGAAAGTTCGTGATCATAATCTGGGCCTTAGAGACCGCTTTGCCTATCTGTATAATGACGTTACACCGTTTTCGAGCAAGTGTGATGAAAATAATCTTATGTATTCACAGACAAGGACTGTAATAGTACATTACAGACCTAGGGTGGTGAATTCGTAAATGTCCCAGATCGCAGGCCATAAATATGTGATCTGGGGCTTTACGAATTACCCCCCGTGGTTTGTCAAAAGTTTAAGTCTTGCCTTGACCAAGAAGTGAGATTTTCTCTCCGCGTAGCGGGCAGAAAATCCTACTTTACGGCCAAGGTGATGTAAAAGCTGTTGTAGCCTAGGTTTGAAAACACCACTCACACTTTTGTGCGAAATTCAATTTAAATTAACAGCTTTTTCAAAATTTCTGCACTCCACAATAAATATATACTTACTTAGATACATTCATATAGGTGACGCCTGCCCGCCTAATCCTTAAGCGACATTACATTATTATAGGTAGACGATAAGGTTTTACTTTTTCGGTCGTGGACTAATAAAGTCAGCCAAAAGACGCACTCTTGCGCATATATAGGCCTCTCGAAGGTTCGCTCAGACCGGTCTTGTGCCAGTCACATCCACCGTATTCCCGCACCTACCAGATTGACTCCATCTTGTAGAGACCTACCGACAGCTCGTCTCCCGGTTCGCGGACACCCACTCGAGAACTTTCCGGTCCCAACGGCCATCAGTCCTAGAGCAAAATATACTCTGCCCCCGCCCATTGCCAGTATTGCCACTTTGTTAAGTAGTATCACAGAATATTTAATAGTACTACATACAGAATGGCCACGGAATCACCCGCCTGAATCTACTCGCGCCCAACTCGACTCGCCCGTCATTTGTTTCATCCGAAGATAGAGAGTGGATCACTGACCCGCGTAGTTGGTACACACACATTTACAAGTGTACAGACGTCCTCGCACGCAAACATTGACACTTCCTTCGAATTGTGTTCGAAATCGTGCTTTTATAGGCCGTGTCCGCCCTGTGGTAGTATCGGAACAAAAAATATGGTCGCATTTCCATCGCTACCTTAAAATATTAATATTGTAGCTATTTTAATAAACATCACCTGCAAGTCTTTATCCTCTGTTATGACCTTCTGCGCGCCTTTCACCATTTCCAGCCATTTTTTATGGTTTTGTATGGCCAAATCCATATTTTCTGGTATCTTCACAGACATTATTCAACTAAATAAGACAGAGAAATGGGTAAATCTGTGTTGTGTGATATACTTAGAAGGATAAGATAACCTTTAGGTAAATACCTATTACAAATCAACGTACCTATCTACTCCCGGAAATTCCATAAGAATATTTCTTTCTTTCTTATACATATACCTAGGAAGCACCTATCTAGTAGTTTCAACTCGCTAATTAATCCATACTAATATTATAAATGTGAAAGTGTATTTGTTTGTTGTTTCACGTCGCAACGACTGGACCGATTTGGCTGAAATTTGGTATGGAGATTTGATAGAGTTTGAGATCCTGGGTATTCCGCCAGTAAAAGTATTCTATGTTATTACATAGGATACTTTTTATCCCGATATTTCCACGGGAATGGATTTTCCACGGGTCAAACCAATTTTTTAATACATCTTTAACAATAACGATATTTATATTGTTTATAGTACAGTCAGCAGCAGAAGTAGATAAGCTGTCCAGGTGTTCAAAATGACCTACACACGACCTTATTCTTAAGACGTTAAGGGCGTGTGTAGGTCATTTTGAACACCTGGACAGCTTATCTACTTCTGCTGCTGACTGTACCATCGGCTACGCAAATTCTAAGTCTACGCGGGACGAAGTCGCGGGCAAACGGCTAGCCTTGTATATTTCTGTTTATTTATTAACTAGCTTTTCCCCGCAACTGCGTATGCGCAGAAATATTAAAACCGGCCAAGTGCGTGTCGGGCCACGCGCAAATTATAGGGTTCCGAAGTTGACGATGCCCACAGTACCTTTCTAAGACTTATTAGCATCTAGCTAGCCTGTGGTGTGACGTGCCCGCCCGACTCCCCTGCTGCTCGAGAAAAATCATCATTATAAGTTGGTCGACTATTACTCGTAAGTTTGTACAGCCTACTTAGCTCTGATAGTTTTCCTTTCAACTACGTTATATATGCCACAACCGTGATTTTTTTCAGCCATCCAAATACCACCATTTAGCTGGCAGGGGGGGGGACACGTGACTCTAACAAAAAATAGCACTTTAAAGCTTAATATTTCACAAACGCATCACTTAATCAAAAAATGGTTTTAACAAACCCACAATATTTTTTCGAGACCTATTCAACGATATGCCGCACCATGGGGTATGCAAGAAAAAAAAATTACATCCCCACTTTACGAGTAGGGGAGGTACCCTATAAAAAAATATATTTCAAAATTTTATTGTACCACTTTGTCAGCATAACTAATATGCATATTCATGCCAAATTACAGCTCTCTAGACCTAAGCATCTCCGAGCAATAGTGCGGACAGACGGACGGACATGGCGAAACTATAAGGGTTCCTTGTGGACTTCGGAACCCTAAAAAGTAAAATCCCGATTTTTCCCGTTCCCGTGGGAATTTTGCAAAATCCTTTCTTAGCGGATGCCTACGTTATAACATCTACCTGCATGCCAAATTTCAGCCCGATCCGTCCAGTGGTTTGGGCTGTGCGTTGATAGATCACTGTCAGTCAGTCAGTCACTTTTGAGTTTTATATATTTAGATTTCTCCAAACGATCTCAGATGCTCGTAATGATTTGGACGAAATTTGGAATGTAGGAAATTTGGAGGGTCGGGGGTTCGATTCTGGCTCGCACCTCTAAGTTTACTTATGTGCGAAATTCAATTTGAATTTATCACTGAGCTTTTCGGTAAAGGAAAACATCGTGAGGAAACCTGCACTCATCTGCGAAGTAATTCAAAGATGTGTGTGAAGTCCCCAATCCGCACTGGGCCCGCGTGGGGACTATAGCCCAACCCTCTCGTGATGAGAGGAGGCCTGTGCCCAGCAGTGGGACGCAAATAGGCTGAAGTAGTAGACTGTATAAGACCTAAAAATACCTTGGCGTTTCTTGGCTCAGTTTTCAAAGTTCAATTTTGTAAGTACAATTTAGCCAAATTATTGAGGTAACTTGTTAATACAAGCACGAACTACATTTGCTTACTAGAAATTTAGAATTTATGGTACAAATTCACGAAAATTTTGAATTTATTACATAATTTATCACCTAAATTACATCCATTCTTTTGACATTCTGTCAGAAAGTGTCAAAACGGTTGATTTCATTCTCTCATTTATGCTGTTCTGAAACCAACACTGTGTGAAGTAAAGTTGAACTCTTGTTCGACAATTTCCGCATCCCACTCCACCATCAACCACGCAATATAAATTTTTAAGTTGCCGCGGGTTACTTGTTGTGTTTTTCCGGGATAAAAAGTAGCCGTAACTGCTTTCCCGGGACTCCAACTAGGTATCTCCATAGGTGTCAAATTTCATCTAGGTGAATAGGTCAGCTGAAGCTTGAAGAGGTAACAGACGAGTTGCTTTCGCATTTACAATACGCCCGCGTGGAATTCGGTTATCGCGTTCCCGCGGGAACTATGCGTTTTTCCGGGAAAGTGTCCTATGGTCCTTTACCGATCTACATACCAAATCTAAATCGGTCTAGCGGAGCCCCGGGCTCCAATCTCCAGACCGACGACACATTGACGCCTCTGCCTGCTGTCGCTTATGTCTATATAGGCGGCGGTCACCACTTTCCATCAGGTGGTCGTCGACGTCGTCGTCGTCATCAATAGACGTCCACTGCAGGACTTAGGCCTGCCCCTTTAATAAAACAATAAAAAATATAAGCAATTCATTTATTCAAAAGGTTGGTATTATTTTTTCGTTTAAACATACCTTGTACTAGTTGTACTTACTCGTGTTGTACTTTGCAAATATTTATTTTATTTTATTTTATTTTATTGAAAATAATAAATCTTACAGAAATAAAAACTTAAAACTAAATAATTTTCCCGTTTGTTTTAATACTTAGGTAACTGCCAAAAATAAATTTAACTTTAATACAAATACAGTATGGGATATTTTTACGTAAAACCCACCTATAACTGGCAAATAATGGTAACATGGTAAATATCATAAAGCTAATAATAGTGTAAAAATATTTAAAAAAAGTTTTAATTTTGATTAACACAATTAGCACATTTTTTCATCATCAATAAGTACTATTTTAAGATTCATCTTAATTCATATTATTAAAAACCATTTAAAATTTTCAAAAACTCATCCCACGGACAAAACCCATCGTTGTCTATGGTACAACCTTCCAATTCTAATATCTGAAATTGTGGAGGCTTCGTCAAATCCAACATCAACCCATCTCTTAACTGCCTAGTAGAACCATACACAAAATTAATCCGAAGGGAATATATTCCAGTATCGTTGTTCAACCACTTTTGGAACACAATTTTACCGCCAATTGGTGATTTTTCATATTGCTTCGGTAGATCATATGGTTTGAAACGCAAGCCGCTTAGAATAGTAAAGATGTTAGCATCGTGTCCCATCAAAAGTGTGAACTTAGTATATTTGTTTACGAATATATTCTTCAGGTAACTTATTAAAGGGTATGCTATATCTTTAGCTAATAAAGTGGTGTTGAATATGACATCATGATATCCTTTGCTTAGTTTCATTATTGTTATCCAATCTTCTTTGTTTTTCAGTTCTCCCCAAGCTACATTGGGCAAAGAAAACCCATTATAGTACTGCATGATGAATGCATCTACAGCGCCTTTACTTATTTTTAACGGGCCCAAAATAAAAGGCTTTTGACCAACAACAAATCCTTTAATTTTATTTGTATCCGTAACTAAATCACAATGGGAGTTCTTCTTACATAAATTAGAGTCTTTATAGTCTAGGATGTTTCCTATAAACTCGTATGAAACATTCAATTGTAACGATTCCAAAAGACTGCTCATTTGTTGCAACGCTAATTCTTTGAAAATTTCAGTATTGTTGTGTATCACTGGATTGAAAATTGGATCAGTTTTATCATTGACATGCACCGTAATATTACAACCGGGAAACGCTTTTCTAACAAAAGCATGGGCAGACGCTTTTGTCCGTTGCTTAACATTGGCATAGACAAAAACATCTTTGTTTTCCGGACAGCCTTCAGGCAAGAGTCCTTCGTGTTTCAGCCATGTTGAAAAAAAATTACCCATCAGACCTTCCAAGTAAGCTCCTTTTGCAGTCAAATATCCACTTTTTTTTTCACTCCACTCTGGCCAGGCCTTAGGCGTTATTTCAGCCAAATCATTTGCTAAAGGCGTTCGCACGTTATGCCTACTTAGAACAATAACTCTTTGCAATTTTAAATTGTGTTGCAGAGTACTGGCTCTGGCTGCCATAAAGCAGTGTATAAAAAAGAAAAACTTTGTTGTAAACATCTCTCTCAAAGTGAATCTGCACTGATTTTTATGCACGTAATAAAAACAAAATCACGATCCAAGTGGTTCTTTGTTCGTGAAAGTTGTTATCTAATATAGAAAGGAGGTAGCGCACTAAAAATAACAATTCGATTGACCTTATCGAAAATACCAACTCAAGACATCGTGAATTTATGTAAATTCTTATAAATTATGCATGTAACTAGTGCTAAAACTAGTGATACACGGTTAAGTTTTAAGTACTACATTATGTCACCATTTTCTTCTTTAATTAGAATAAAACCTAAATTTACAACACTTCAAGTCTAAAACATCGTCGAAGTAAACAAAAAAAAAACATTAATGTGACAACAATGACATTTGACATTGACATTTTACAGTGCTACCAGCCACAATATTAAATGAGACAAAGTTCGAGTAGACTGGTTCTTGGATTGCTTCTCGCGTAAATTTTATTGCAACAAAATATTCATTTGTAGGACAAATTAACAATTAACAGTAAGTGGCACGTGGTTGCAACCATGTTGGTTAGTTACTTTCATGGTTACATTTTCATCACAGTGGTATTTTCGTGCGCTTTTCGTGCCGTACCGTGTAAGGCGTGTGTGGTAATTTTACTCTAAATAGTAAATTGTATATGTGAAAAGGACGAACCACACCCGCACGGTCATTTATCATGCTATACAGTGCGGAAATGATTTAAATTGAGATAAAATGTACAAAAATTTATATTCTTTATCTACCATACACATTGTTCAATACATTTAAAAAGACATCCCATTGACAAAATCCATTTTCGTCTATAGTACATTGTTTCATTTGGAGCAGCGCCCATTGCGGTGGATTTTCTAAACTTACAGCAGCGCCATCTCGTATTTGTTGTAAGGACTGATACACATAATTCACTCTTAATAAATATTTATCATTCACTTCATCGTACCACTTTTGAAACACAACTTTTCCGCCTATAGGCGTTTCCTCGATCTGATCTTGCAGATTATAGTTTACAAAATTGAGAGATGACAAGATAGGAGTTATGTTGGCATCATGTCCGACTAGATAATAAAACTTCTTTCTTCCTGTCCGGAATATGTCAGCCATATATTGAATTAATGCTTTAGCTGTCTCCTTATTAAGTAAAGGTGTTTTGAAACGCAAATCGTGGTATATTTTTGGAATGGTCCTCAGAGTTTTCCATTGTTCAATAGTGGTGATCTCACCCCAAGCGACATATTCCATTTTCATTCCATCGTAGTAACTCATTAGAAAAGAATCAATCACAGCATTCGCAATACTTAGAGGCCCGTGCACTTCAGGCTCTTGGTTGGACTCTATAATAATCTCATGTTTCACTTTGTTTAACTCGCAGATCTCCAACTTTTCACAATACGATGAATTCTTAAAGTCCAAAATCTGCTCTAACAGAGCGTATTCTTCCTTCAAATCAATTTCAGCGAGCTCTTTCCTTATGCTCGCTGTTACTAAATCCTTGAACGTCGCGGTAGTGTTTCGCACAATTATATCAAAAACCGGATCTTCTGTAGTAACATTTTTAAAATAAGCCTTTATGCAATCTCCAAAAGCTCCTTCGACGAAAGCTTTCGCGGTTTTCCTCGTCCTTTCCTTAGTGTTTCCGTAAACGAGCACTTGATCTTCATTCGGACAGTTGTCGCTTAATACGTGTTCCTTGATCAACCAGTCAGAAAAATACTTCCCCATAGAACGTTCAAGATAAGCACCTTTTGCTGTCAAATGGCTCGATGCTACACTCCACTCCGGCCACTTTTTTGGTGTGTACTGTCCAAGGCTCGACACCAAAGGACTCCTAATATTATGCCTGCCGAGCACAATCACTTGTTTCAACTCATAACTAGTAACACTCCAGCACAGTGGTATAATAAGCAACAATGTTATCATGATCTTGCTTCTAATTGCAATTGTGTAGTCTAAAACAATCGGCTTATCAATGAACACTGACGAATTCTCGCTATAAGTTGCTATACTTATACAGAAATAAGTTTTTCTTGTTTTATTTAATACAGCTTGCATTCCATCGATTGAAACTGGTTGAGAGCATACGATACGAGTATTAGGCTGTAAATAAAAAGGAGAATTACTGAATCCGACCAGTTTTTATCAGCATTGCAATTTAAGATGTTTTAAGTATTTTACTTAATGGAATTTTAAAATTACCATGCTTGTTCAAATGCTACACTGTAAAAATATCTTCATGAACTCAATAATTATATATGCAGTTATGATATGCCAATCGGTAAGGCACTAGCTGTTGCCCGCGACTTCGTATGCGCGTAGGTAAACATTAAAATGTGAAATTCCCTGTTTCCTGTTCCCGTGGGATTTTCGGGAAATCCTCTCTTAGTACTCCCCTATTCTTTCTAAGGAACATGCCAAATTTCAGCTTCCTACAACAACCGGTTTTGGCGGTGAGTGGTCATGAGTCAGTCAGTCAGTAACTAAAGACTTAATTAATTGATAACTTAATGACTTCGTAAGTTAAGTACCTAGTAATTTAATTATAAATAGTGAATAAAGTCGAAAGTTAATCTATACTTAATTAAAAATCTAATAATCTATAAATCTTATAATAAGTCTGTTGAAATCACGTGACCGTATGTATTGTATGCATGTCCGGGTTAAACTCGAAAACTACTGATCAAATTGCAACAAAATAGCATGGGGGTAGATTATAACACGGGTCAACACATAGGCTACTTTTTATCCCGGAAAACGCATAGTTCCTGCGGGAACGACCCGAATTCCATGCGAGCGGCACAGGACGGGTTTGAGTGGTGAGTCTTGAGTGTGGCCGATGTCCAGCAGTGGACGTCTATCAGCTGATATGATGATGATGATAGCAGGACACTTAAATGAGGATATTTAAATGTGCTGTGGTAAACGTTGTTGCGTCTTGCTTTGTCTAGTGTACCCATTTACTTAAAAATAGCATACATTTAACTGCTAGTGGTCTCGGAGATGTCGGAAATCTTTAGTCCAGCTTAGATAAAACTAGCTGCGCAAAAAACTTGCGGAGCCACTGCTGGTGTCAATGTCAATTGGTTTAAGGTCACAACAACTGACCACACCCACTCGGCACCGCCACTCAAATTCAAATTCTTTATTCTTTATTGCAGAACATGTTAGTGTTACAGATATAGGGTGTTAATATTAGGTAACTTAAGTATCTACATGTTACCCTGTCAGGGCATGTGCAATGTCTTAAAAGCTAAACTTAGATGTAAATGTCGTTATTAGGTACTGATAGGTAGGTATTAGACACACTGTTCTATAACGACAAATTATATTATTACAGTGATTTTTCATAAATAATAAGTAGGTGTAATAGCTTATAAATAATTTATACATAAATATTAATTTCAGGTTAATTACTTTAAAGATTTATAATGTATTATAATAATAATAATCGTTATATTAAATTAAATTAAATTTTATACATTCGTTTATTTTCCAACTTAAACGCTTCTTCTAATCCAAAGAAAATTGTTATAAAGAATACCAACTAACCTCGCAAGGCAAGGGCATATTATTTTCGTCGGAGTATTATAACAATATTTGCTACTTAATTGTGAATTTGGGGCAATGAATAACCTCTGTTATCATATCAGTTCCAGCCCGCAGATACAATTGCGTCTTAGATGACCTTTGATTTTACCTAAATACGTCTGATTTTTTGCAATACTGGGTAAATAAAAACCATTTTGACGATATTTGAGGCCGAGATGCGCTCAATGGAGTATTTTTTATCGGTCATTCATTATTAACCAAGTTATGAGCTGTAAAGAGAAAAAAAAACAATATGACGGTGTATACGTCGTCAACAAACATCAATTAAATAGTTTATTATCTTTCTGACCACGCCGGAAATATAAAAGAAACCTATAAACATGCTCAGAATCGATAGCCGATATTGTAAGTTAACAATAATTATCGTGAATTGATTTTATTTTGCGATAGTATATCGAATTTTTATAAGAAGTAGAAGATGTTAAATGCCCTATTAGGTAAATCTGAATACTATTTCCAAAGGCAGATCATTGCAAAGCCACTAAAACTTACAGAAATTTAATAGTAACACTCATTTCAAAGCGTTGCAAAGAGAGAAGAGTTTCAGACCCATTGTCGACAGCGCCATCTATTATTTGTACCACAAAAAATGAAAATGCTTTTAGGCCCTGATAATACTAGTACTGGAATCACCACGGATTTAGTTTAAAAAAAAACAACGTTGAACGCAAAAACTAAACTGGACGACAGAATTTATGAAATTAAATCTAGTTAAGATTGCAATGCAGTGGATTGAAATAAAACCAATTAGTAAATGCTGATATTTTTTATTGCACATTCAATAAGTTATGATATGATTATTATAAATTTACAAAACATGGAAGAACGTGACTATGATAAGTACTATAATAACATACACACACATAAACTCATGCCTGTTTCCCGTTGGGGTCGATAGAGACTAGAGAACGGTGACAGAACTGACAAAACGTCCGTCAAGTCTATTCAAGCACATAATATATAATAGTAACTACATACAGAATGGCCACGGAATCACCCGCCTGAATCTAGCCGGCGCGCAACTCGCGCCCAACTCGCCCTTACCGTCATTTGTTTCATCCGGAGATGGAGAGTGAATCATTGACCCGCGTAGTGGCACACACACATTTACAAGTGTACAGACGCCCTCACGCAACATTGTCATTTCATCCGAATTGTGTTCGAAATCGTGCTTTTCTAGGCCGTGTCCGCCGTGTGCCCGGAGGTCAGTTTCGTTCACAATTCAAAAACGTGCCCAAAAATTCACTCGATTCTTCTTTCGTCTTTATCTCTCGTTATAAGGTTAGATAAAGAGAGATAAAAGCCTTTTATGCCCCTAACCCCCGCGCTCACAGAGGTAGTTCCAGTTATTAGTCACTACTTTCATGGTCATTTCATACAAGTGTCAATGTCACTTTGATATTTGAAGTTTCGGAGATCTCCAGTGTTGCCAATTAAGCATATAAAATGGCGACACACGCCCCTAGCGGTAAATGGACAATAAATCTGCATAATTTGGCCACTAAGGGCGCTGCGATCGCTTGACCCAAACCATCTGTCAATTACATAGAGAAATATATGTTATTGGTTTTACTTAAATTATTAAAAAATGCCGCGCTGTGCAGTTCCAGGATGCAATGAGAACGGGCGACACGTATTTCTGAAAGACTTGGTATGTATCCGGGGCAGGTATAATTGCATTGGGATGTCTTCATTTTGATCACAAATAACTGAACCAAAATTAAAATTGCGGTCAATATTTAACAATTTTAAACAAATCTACTTAAAATTTTCAACAGAAAATCCCGTAAAAATTTGACAGCTGCAGTGTTTGGGTTTTGGTTTGGGTCAAGCGTTTGCAGCGCCATCTAAGTCGAGCTTTGCGTATTCTTGTCCATTCCTACACGAGAACTAATTAACCCGACTTTAGAACATAATCATTTGGAGTTTTTATCAAATTATAATTTAAGTTTATCCCAATACAATATTGCCAATTCTTTTAAACTAACATTAGTGACTTTCACATAACATCTTATGATATTCGGAATTCTTATAATTATACGTATCAAACCCATGGGTCTTCTTGCACTAATAAATTAATTATAATATAGATAGTGCTAAAGTGCTTTGAAAATTGAAAAAGCTCTAGTTCAGGAAAGTCACTGCCAACTCTGCCAATGGCAAGGAGTTTTATCATCATTATAAATAAAAAAAATAACAACATTTACAACAGCAATTGGTATAGGAAGCGCTGGTAAATTATTTTTCTGACGTGTAAAAGTGCCCCTATGTGGCCGATTTGCTGAATAAACGATTGAATTTTGAATTTAGAACAATGCCATTAGTGCCAGCTGAATGACGTCCACTGTTAGGCTTTCAAAGTTTGCTACAAGGATCGGTTCTGTACCGCACACTTCCATCTGATTCACGCGACTTTCAGCTCATATTGCACATACGATCAGTCGGTGTAAATGCGCCAAGATGGGGTAAGTGCCACCGCCACAGCCTACTTGAGTCCCACTGCTGGGCACAGGCCTCCACGCGGGCCCAGTGCGTATTACAGACTCCACACACACCCTCGAATCACTTGGCAGATGCGTGCAGGATTCCTCACGAGGTATTCCTTCAACGAAAAGCTCAGTGGTAAATTCAAATTAAATTTCGCACCTAAGTAAACTCAGTGGTGCGAGCCGGGATCGAAACCCCGACCCTCTGCATGAGAGGCGGTGGTCAAACCACTACGCCACCACTTCGGTGAAGGAAAACATTGCGAGGAAACCTGCACGCATCTGCGAAGCTGCGAAATTCAAAGATGTGTGTGAAGTCCCCAATCCGCACTGGGCCCGCATGGGGACTATAGCCCAAACCCTCTCATAATGAGGGGAGGCATGTGCCCAGCAGTGGGGCGCAAATAGGCTGTAGTAGTAGTAGTAGTACCCAACCCACGTACACATAAAACATTGCAACCATAAATTAAATATAGGTAATTTGTATACAATAAATTAAGTAGTGGCTCTGTCAAGCTGTGTTAACTGATGAGCTAGCCTCTCCTCCCTGGCTCTTCTCGCCTGCCCTAGGGCACGTTTTTCTGCAAATTTCGCTATAAACGTCTCCACTGGTACATTACCTGTAATAGTACATTACTACAGAGGCCGGGAAGGAGGATGTTGCAGGCCGTTCGTTCGGCCGGATAGTTACGAGGCCGACAACTTCCGTTCCCCGCCGATGTATGTATAGTGCTTTTCTCAAACATGCAATGAAATAAATAAATATTGTATCTTTTTTTTTAATGGCGGAGTGCCAAGATGCTGTGTCACAAATATATCAAATGGAAATTTAAAAAAAGTGAGTTGCCGGCCTTGGCCTGCAACGTTTGTATGAAATTTCATTATAGACCAATGGGGACTATCGTTTCTTTGCTCACCAGTTGGCGCCACTGTAGACTAAGGTCCAGATGTATAGCTGTCAAAGGCGACTTTATAAGATCGACGCCGAAACTAGTTTTTAAATTTTGAATCTCCTTAAGTTTATTAATTATAAATAACTATCATCATATCGAGTAGCTATGTCACATTGTTGTGCAGTTCCGTTTTGTTCGGAATTTTTATTTTTGTTTCAAAGCGTTCACATTCATCGCTAAATAATCCATATTTGCGATAATTTCACGAAGGAGATACCTTTTCAACAGGTAAATTAAATAAATTAATAATTTATATCACGAAGCCCGCCAAAACCAGTGAAGAGTGAATGTTATTGGACCTCACGCGACACTAGCGCCTCTAGTGGAAAATTCACACGCGATAGCCCCCATTGTCTAGCCGCGCCTGAAACGTGATACTTCCCAGGCTAATAAGAAGAACATAATATCAATATTTCATTGCATGTTTGAGAAAAGTATATTTTTCATATATAGATCCAGAGACAATCCATATCCATATTAATATTATAAATGCAAAAGTAGCTCTTGTCTGTCTGTTACCTCTTCAAGCTTCAACCGCTGGACCGATTGAGATGAAATGTGGTATGGAGATAGTTGGGGTCCCGGGAAAGGACATAGGCTACTTTTCATCCCGGAAAAATGTGTAGTTCCTGTGGGAGCGCGATAACGATAACCGAATTCCACGCGGGCGAAGTCGCGGGCAGAAGCTAGTATTTGACGATGCTGGGTCAGGGAACGGCCTTAACAATCTGGTTTGAAACAAAGTTCTTAGCTATCTTGATGTTGGATATCAATTGGTTGAACAATTTAACCTACCACGAAACTGAAGCTGCACACACACACACACATACACACACACACACGTCCGTTTACCCATGCACTCTGTTCCCATTGCATGATCTTAAAATATTAATTGTCTCGTACTTTTTTTTTTCCTTGTTATTCTTCTTTTTTTTTATTCTCCATAAAAATAAATTAATTTTAATTTTATTTTTATTATTTATATCATTAAGATCTGATAAGCTCTACTTACCAAGTAGGAACTGCTCAGCGATGGCTTCTGCATCCTCATCAGCCTTCAACGCTGCTCCCTTCAGGCAATCTCTGATGCGGTGAGGATCATAATCTTCTGATAGCTTCTGATGTCTGAAATACATATGTGCGTTGAAAGACTTTACCTTACATCTCAACAATTGGATTGTATTCAATGAAAAACAGACGGCCGGATTGGTCCAGTTGGTAGTGACCCTGCCCACTGATCCGACGGTTGCGGGTTCGAGTCCCGCTCGGGGCAAGCTTTGTGTGATGGGCACGAATGTTTGCACCCGAGTCATGGATGTTTAGTATTTATATATGTATGTATTTCTATATATAAGTATTTATATCGTTGTCTAGCACCCATAGTACAAGCTTTGCTTAGTTTGGGGCTAGGTCACTATGTGTGAAATGTCCCAAGATATTTATTATTTATTTATGTAAGACTTAAAGATCACATGGATAAGAATTTGGGAGGGAAACTGGGAGCACCTAGGTCTCACCATCGATGGAAAGAAATTAAACCACCTTAGATTCGCGGATGATATAGTTCTATTCGAAGATGATCCAAAGAAACTAGAAACTATGATTCGATCATTAAGCGAAGAAAGTGGCAAAGTCGGACTGACAATGAACATCACGAAAACAAAACTACTAACTAACTCAAACAAAGTAGACATAAGCACGGGTGTCCACTCTCTCGAATACGTAGACGAGTACACCTATCTAGGCCAATTAATATCAACAAGTGACCAAACAACAAAAGAAGTAAACACAAGAATAGCTAGTGGGTGGAGAAAATATTGGTCCTTAAAAGAAATTATGAAATCCAGAGATCTAAGTATTGCTGTAAAAAGAAAAGTCTTCGACACGTGCATTCTTCCCTGCATTACATATGGCTGCGAAACATGGGCACTCAAGAAAGAACATAGAAATAAACTCCAGTGCTGCCAAAGATCTATGGAACGCAGTATGACGGGAACACGGAAACTAGACAAAGTTAGAAATGATGTCCTAAGACAAAAAACCAAAGTATCCGACATATTAGCTAAAATTGACCAGCAAAAGTGGAGGTGGACTGGCCATATGATAAGGGACAAACAAGAAAAATGGAGCAAAATAATAACAGACTGGTATCCCAGAGATAGCAAACGGAGCCAGAAAAAACCCCACAGAAGATGGGAGGACGAACTTAAACTCACAGCGGGCCCAAATTGGAGGAGAGTGGCCCATGACCGTTCACAATGGAAAGAGCTAGAGGAGGCCTTTGCCAAGCGGCACACTGAATTAAGAGACATTCTCTAATTCAGAATAAAAGGGCTTAATAGATAGATAGATAGATAGGATAAGAATTTAAAGAAAAACATACCGTCTATGTAGTTCCTCGTAGTTCATTTTCATCTGAACGATGCTGGATATCCGGTCTATGACGTCCGTCTTCAAGTTATCGAGGCTCTGCTGCTTGGCGATGTTGTCCTGGGCTATTTTCTCTATGCTCGCCATCAGCTCTTCCGTCTCCAAGTCCAGTTCGATAAGCTGCGGACTGGTTTCGAGGAGTTTGTCCTGAAGCAGAGCAAAAAAATATGTTTAGAAAACACCGATTAATGAAATTGACCGAATAACAAAATAAGTTGTTTGGTTGTTAAAGAAAAAAAAAATTTACTAGGATCAAAAGTTTAATCATGATGTTAAGTCTTTTTAGGGTAAGTTATTTAAAGTTTTATTTTAAACTATATAAATAGAAATAATATTGGAATCTAACCACTAAAAACTAAGTTAGCATTTATTATTTATATTTCTAATGTTTCAGCACAGAGCATTAACCAGTTCAAGAACAGACTTGACAAATTCTTAAACAGGCCAAGAAATACTTCAATAGAGAACAGCTGGGATACAGGCATTTATCAGTTGATCAACTGCCTGCCTGTCAATATAATATAATAAAATAATTTGATTGGAAATTTTATTTCAATATTAACAGTGAAATACCCCATTTTACATTAAAGCTGCTAAATATATTTTAATCTTTAATAAACACATTTTAAAAAAAGTTAATAACTTTGAGTTGATTTAAAAAATAATTTAATGAAAGAAAGATTTAAACGAATAAGAGGCACTTCATCGATTTTACAAGCTCTCTAAAGAATATAAGTCTGGTTCTAAATTTCCAAATCTAAGCGAGATACTGAAAATAATATTATATCAGGTTACCTGTAAATCTGGATTCTCCAAAATCTCGTGTAATTCCTCTATGGTTAATTCGCTTAATTCAGGAAACATGAATGCTTGCGTACTTGCATGAGATGACGGGCTGCCCTGTACCGATTTATCATCATCACTTGTCACCGCAACGGACCGTTGAAACTCCCTTATTATAGCGTGCACAACCCGTCCCAAATCAGAGTGCATAGTGAACTGTATTAACCCTGGAGCACCCACTACATGGTTAGAGTTCTCCGCTACCCATGGATGAGAAATGCAAGGATTTACAAGTATTACAGGCTTCTCATTAGGAAATTCAGGGCTCAATATCACAGTTAGACTGAAAAATTTTCCGTTTATAGAGAAATCTATCTTGTATTCAGCATTCTCTTGTAGCTCCACTACATTGTCGTTGAAGATTTTTAGAGTGTCTATCTGTCGCTTTCGGAGGTCTTGCTCGTTGAAATACTGTCGCGGTAGCATTATTACCGTCTTGAAATACTGCAAAAGGTAATTAAAAACGAACATTTCAAGCCATTTACTAGTAAATTTAGATTTTGAAATTGACGGATGTTTTTGTACAGTTTTTTTTACGATTGAGGCATGAGTGACACATTGTCACTTACCTGAAATCTTTAAAAGATGAAGATAACAAAAATACTAAGGATAAAAGATGTAGAATATTGGTAACTATTAATCGCCGATCAATAAAAACATTCCCTAAGGCGAGCTGCGAGCTCAAGACTCTAATCTAATTTGACAGAACAGAAAGAACAAGGTGACATAAGGACGGTACATAAAAAAGTTTATCCGAAAATGTGAAAGGTAAGTTTAGTGTGAAAGTGAATAATTTTTTTTATGAAAGAATGTATTATATTTTCTTGATGTTAATTACTGCAAATAAATATTTTTTTTCGAATACAAAATAAAATATTACTAACAAAATGCTCAAGGCTTACAGCGAAAGCCTTTTTAACCGACTTCAAAAAAAGGAGGAGGTTCTCAATTCGTCGGAATCTCTTTTTTTTTTTCATGTTAAGTGAAATATAACGCAAAACTGCGATAAAGTTTATGCGCCCGTGTAAACTCTGCTGATTCATAAACTAGCAACACCAGTAGAGAAAAAAAAAACAAAAACGTCATAAAAATTTTGCTTGCTGCGACCGTATTTTCTTTGGTTTGCTTCATGAAATAAAAAACAAAATGAGTACATAATTATAATTTTACTCTTTTAATGGCCGGAGATGAGCCAAGGCGCAACGCTGACCCGTAGCCGGGTGAGCAGCGAGCAACTTGAACTGTTGTTGTCGTTTATGGAGGAGCATCCAGAGTTTGCAGCGAGCAAGCAAGCTGTGTACTCCCGACTGAGTTCGTGCAAGCTTTGGAGATTGTTGGCTGAGAGGCTTAACGCAGCTGCCCAGGATAGCGGTGGAGCCAGGAAATCACCCGACAAGTGGTGTAGGGTGAGTAAATACTAAAACACACAATGTAAATGTACTGTTTTATTTCACTGCCGGCGTTGCAACATTTTCTTTCGCGTAATGTCAATAAATAAGAGTCACGTTCCTGCATGACCGAAGTTAGAAGAATTTCATTTCATTTCATTGCATACAGTGATAGTCACTCATGTTTTTATCTATTGACTAGCTACTGCCCGCGACTTCGTTCGCGTAGACTATCATTTGCGTAACCTATACTTTATACAAAAAATGGGTAAGTAGATAATTTGATCGAGAGAAAAGTTCTTCTCTCTTAGGTATCCCCATTCCAGTGCAGATTGGGGGGACTTAATGCACATCTTTGATTAAAATTGCTTCTCAGTTGCATGCAGCTTTCCTCATGATGTTGGCCTTCAACAAAAACTGCAGTGGCACTGTATTTATATCACTACTAGCTTCTGCCCGCGACTTCACCCGCGTGGAATTCGGTTATCGCTCTCCCACGGGAACTATGCGTTTTTCTAGAATAAAAACTATCTCCATACCAAATTTCATTCAAATCAGTCCAACAGTTGAAGCGTGAAGAGGTGTCACAGACAGTCAGAGCTACTTTTGCATTTATAATATTAATATAGAAATGGATACTATAAGTGATAAATACAGGGTTTACATTTTGATTGGATTCTCCACAATTACACTTAGTTTTTTATTTAGAGTAGACTTGAGTGTACTAGGTTTTAGCCAATTAATAAGAGTATTCACAACCTTTTATAGTATTGGGCAGATATAAAGTACAAGGCCCGGAAGAAGACGGCGGCCGGCGGAGCCCTTGGAGACTTGTCCAGCGTAGAGGAACGATTAGAGAAGATTCTCAGCTGCGGGGCTTGTGAGTACATCATTGTCTTTCTAGAGGTAAACTCTCAGCTAATTATATAGACTGTCAATCTCCTTAAGAGGGTTTATCCCGAAAGTTGGCAACGTCGCATATTTTTTATTTTTTTAACTTATGATCTGCTCTTTTTGATCTGCTTCTTTTTTTTAGCCATAATCAGATTTTATGGATATTACATTTATGTTTGAATTAAAGGGTGCTCCAGTGAGCACACACATTTAGGTTTTTAGTAATGTCAGTTACAGCATCTTGTTAGGATTAAATTAATATACATAGATTTAGTTATAGCGTATAGGTTGTTTGTCTCGTTGTGAAGCTATGTATCGAGGTATACCTACGTATGTACGTATAGGATGGACGAGTGAAATAAAACAGTTAGCGACCGGCCATGCTTGTGTTTGCATTCTCCCTTACCTACTAACCTCAAACTTAATAGTGCCTTTGATCGAGTTCAAGTATGTGCCATCTTTTTAGCCATCTTGTGTCTCTCTCCAGATTCAACATTTGCCTGGCAAGTTCGTTGGCAATGTTGCATATAGCTGTCAAATGTTTCGCTGTTTTTATTAATTTCTCAACATTGCTGAATTAAGAAGGAAGATCTCATTCTATGGTTGAATGACGCGTCTCGTTTTATATTTGTTGGTTAGGGTGGTTATTACATTAAAATGTATGGAAACTGCGATGGAAAGTTTTCATAAGATATTACTTCCATAGTACTTAAAACTTCGTGTTCCTATGATAACTGTTGCAATCCATACTTAATGTTTTATTCAACCAAAGAGCGATAATTCATGTTTTCATTCAGTAATATTCAGAAATTAATGAAAACAGCAAAATATTTGACAGCTATTTGCAACGTTGCCAACTTTCGGAGTAAATCCTCTTAAATTGCGGCATACATCGAAAAAGCTCTGTATTATGAGCGAAATCCATCCATTTTTGGTAATTGGTATGTTTTAGTTGTTGTGTCTTTACAAAATATATACAATAAATAGCGTTTACCTGCAACTTCGTCTGCGTGGAATTCGGTTATCGCGTTCTCGCGGAAACTACGCGTTTGTCAAGCATTAAAAGTAGCCTATGTCCTTTCCTGGGACTCTCACTATCTCCGTATCGAGTTTCGTCTAAATCGGTCTAGCGGTTGAAAATGAAAAAATGAAAAATGAAAATATTTATTCAGCAAATAGGCCACATCTGGGCACTTTTACACGTCACTTTTAAATGAATTTAACAGAAATGAATTTACCAGCGCTTCCTAGACCCATTGCTTGAGAAGTCAGCAGAAGGCCTCTTTTCAAAATTTAAACATATAGATTTACATTGAAGCGTGAAGAGTTAACAGACAGACAGAGTAACTTTCGCATTTATAATATTAGTATGGATAGTCTAAGCTCAGTGCATAAATGGGTGATTTCATGAACTTTTCATCCTCTATCACTTCGGCAAGACTCTGGAAGAGGCCTTTATCGATGGGTGTTCTTGTGTGAACAAGAAATATATATATATTTTTTTTTACTATACTTAAATTGTAAAAAGGAAACCAGAAATAAAGGGCTTCTATATTATTTTTATTTTATTTATTTATTATCACTTCGGCATTTATCCAACTAAATAATTTTCTTTCCTCAGCATCCAGCAGCCGTAGACAGAGCCACTCGGACGACGAGAGAAAACCCATGGTGGAAGACGATATGTGTTCCGAAGGATCAGTGGGGCAGGGCACAATGGCTGACGGGAATCGGCTTACCACTGAGGAGCTGTTAGCTGAGGTATGACCACACACAGCATATCTAATCAACCGTTGCCCGCCACCGTAGAGAAATGATACAAGAAGACTGGCAGTGCCCTTAGTGCGTGCTCCGGAACGCGGATTAACACCAGATCGACATCTAGCGTCCAGTGGCTGAACCCAGATTACCCGACCGTTTAGCAGTTGCTACCGCTACTTGAAGCTAGATGCTACTAGAGCCGAACGCAAAATGTATTTTTAAACAATTTATTTTTTTGCAGGATCCGATTTAGTGGCAACAGTATTTGTATTGAAATACTGCTGCCACTAAATAGGAACCTGCATAAAACCGTACCTGCAAAAAATCGGATGTCTCCGGTTAAACAGTAACACAGTGGTAGCTATACGGATGGAGCCGGCATACCTACCACAAGCAAATGCTTACCAAAACCACCCTCCACTTGTCCACAGGCAGCTATGCGAAGTGCCCTGGCAGCTGAGAAGCAAGCGGAGGCAGTCTCCCAAGGGGTGGAGTTACTCCGGGACCTCGTCTCCATTCTCCGGGAGAGACCGTTGGCTGCTCCGGCCTTGCCACCGGAGCACCTGATGCATCACCACCATAGACTCTGAGGATAGATGGTGTACCATGTTCAGACATGCATGATTATGCCTTGTCAACTTCGTGTCTGACCTTCCCTGGGGGTAAGAAACGGTCGGGCGGCGGGGGAGCACGTAATAGTGATGACGTCATACACCACAGCTTACACAAGCGCACGCCCGAGAAACTCTGCACAGACGGTGTCTCTCTGGAACGGTGGCGTAGCGGACTCATCATACTACTACTACTACAGCCTATTTGCGTTCCACTGCTGGGCACAGGCCTCCTCTCATCACGAGAGGGTTGGGCTATAGTCCCCACACGGGCCCAGTGCGGATTGGGGACTTCACACACATCTTTGAATTACTTCGCAGATGAGTGCAGCTTTCCTCAGGATTTTTTCCTTCACCAAAAAGCTCAGTGGTAAATTCAAATTGAATTAATAATGTTTAGCAAGCCGTGGTGGCCTAGTGGTTCGCCTACCGCCTCTCATGCAGGGGGTCGGGGGTTCGATTCCGGCTCGCACCTCCAAGTTTACTTATGTGCGAAATTCAATTTGAATTTACCACTGACTGATGAGTCAGTGGTAAATTCAAATTGAATTTCGCACATAAGACAAACGTTTAAATGACATCTAACTCTCCCGATCTCTTTCATTCTTTCGTTTGACTTGGTTCAATTTGACAAAAAATAACGAAAACGGGCCACTGCATGGAAAATCCTATACAAAGCGACCAGTTTTCATTGCTGTTGAGTTTATCATATCGGGAGTTGGTCATAAGTAGCTTTTTTGCTGATTTTTGTCGACGGCCACTGCGTTTCGTGCTATAGCAACCCCCCCCCCCCCGCAACCCTCGCCGTCCCCGCTGTCGTCTCGCCCCCCAACGTCTGTCGCACCTCAGGGACGGTCGGGCACGAAGGTTTCGTGTGGTTCGGCAGTGGTTTAGCTTGTAAGACTAGATATCTACTATATAAAGTCATGCGCCTTCACATTTCAAAACGCTTCAATGTATTTAAAAAACACCACCAACACTCTCAACACATGTATGCGAGATGAGACAGCCATTAACTATGCGTTGAGAGTGTTGGTGGTGCTTTTTAAATAATAATAGAAAAATTGAAGCGTTTTGAAATGTGAAGGCGCGGGACTTTAGATAGTAGAAGATCTCTGCTACAAATTTTATTTATTCCGAAAGTTGGCAACGTCGCATATAGCTGTCGAATGATTCACTGTTTTTATTAATTTCTCAATATTACTGAATAAAAATAAAATAAAACGGTTGTCTATAAAGTCGGTTTGTGGACGATAATTTAACGTGATAACGTCATAAGAAAACATTAATGAATAGGTCCCATTACGTAGGACATACATCGCCATGGACATACATGGACATACATTGCGTCATGTATTTTTCGTGGGTGCAGCCGGCGTTCATCAATTTATGGGTGCGTTCCGAATAGCGCTCAAAGCGCTCATAGCGTATTTCGGGACACTTTGTGAGCGTGCTCACAACGCTCAGGAAATTGATGACGTCATCGATGGCGTCATCGATCGACGCTCACGGTGCTCACGCTGCGGGGCATGGGCGCTGTGAGCGCAAACGTCAAAGTGACATTTAACTATACATTTGACAGGACATGATTCCCTATTTTAAAAAAAAGATTGTCAGTTACTAGTGTTGGCGCCGTGAGCGTGCGTATGATCATTCCGAATCAAAAACGCGCTCACACGGTCGTGAGCGTGACAATCAATTCGGGACACTTATGAGCGTTGTGAACGCTATGAGCGCTTTGAGCGCTATTCGGAACGCACCCTACAAGACGTTATCACGTCAAAAGAAGTAATCATTCTATGGTTGAATGACGCGTCTCGTTTTATATTTGTTGGTTAGGCATTCAAATGATAACATTACATTAAAATGCATGGAAAATGGAAAGTTTTCAAACGATATTACTTCCATAATACTATAAATTTCGTGTTGCTATGATAATTTTTGGAATCCATAGTTAATGTTTTATTCAACCATAGAGCGATCATTCATGTTTTCATTCAGTAATATTCAGAAAATAATGAAAACAGCGAAATATTTGACAGCTATTTGCGACGTTGCCAACTTTCGGAATAAAGCCTCTTACTTAAGATGAATGGTTATATGGATAAAGTCATAAAAAACATGTTCGCTGAGTATGTACAAAAATAAATGATTGAAATAAGAGAAGATCCTGAATAGCTTGTAAAAAAATCACCCTTGCCTTCTATGACGTCTATGACTAGCTATTATTTTACACATTTGTTTTTTTTTTTCATTAAATATGATAACACTTACTAAATGATTCTGATTAAACTTAAGAATTTAGTAATAAGGATAATTTTGGTGATAGAATAAAATGTAATGATGACTCTTAACTCTGTTTTTTTTTTACAAATCCTTTATTACTTTTGGAAATTTTTAACTCGGAAATACTAGGTACAGTTTGTATGAAAATGGTAATCCATACTAGTTTTAGAAACGCGGAAGTTACTATTTTTCTGTTAGCTTAACGCTTAAACCGCTGTCGGCTGTATCGATTTTGATGAAATTTTTGGTTCTCCTGGAATAAATAAGTACTTATGCGAGTTTAGTACAACATTTCACGCAGACGAAGACGTGGGCAGAAACTAGTTAAGTATAATAATAAGAGAAAATTGGCTATAATCTAAAGTTTGGTCGAATAGAATTTTAGCTTCAGCAAGAAGACGTTCTCTATATACCAATTGTTGCTATTATATTTGAACAGGCGCTTCTATTTTCATAAATCATTTATTCATTCTGCATTACATGCAGTTCTTATTCTATAATTGAGATCTCTGTGATCCACCATTTCGGCGTACAAATAATTTTATACATATACCTACTTACTACTACTAGGTAGTTAGGTAGCTAATTTACATACTTAGTTGTTAATGTTGTTATGCTGTTTTATCTACCAACTAGCTTCTGCCGGCGACTTCGTCCGCGTGGAATTCGGTTATAGCGTTCCCGCGGGAATTGAGTGTTTAAATTATATACTAAAACCTTCCCCTTGAATCACTCTATCTATTAAAAAAAAAACGCATCAAAATCCGTTGCGTAGTTTTAAAGATTTAAGCATACATAGGGATATAGGGACAGAGAAAGCGACTTTGTTTTATACTATGTAGTGATATGTCGTAATTTGCAAAGCAGTGGGCGGACTGCTCGCAGGACTGATGCCCGATGGGGCCAGAAAGTTCTCGAGTGGCGTCCGTGAACCGGGAGACGAGCTGTCGGTAGGCCTCCAACAAGATGGAGCGACGACCTCGTGAATGTCGCGGGTAACCGGTGGAAGCGAGTAGCACAAGAGCGGTCCGAGTGGCGAGTCGAGAGAGATGATGATGATGATGATGATAGTGATGACGAAAATAGAATGTCTCACAGTCAAGTTAAAAAGTGAAATATTGAACGTGTTCGCAGTGACAAGTTTAACAATATCGTATGGCAGTTCTAACTGCTGTTAAAACCACAAGGTAGTAAACGTCTTCCTACTAGGTAACTTGATTGTTGATGATTGGTGATAAAAATTACGTTTCGCTCGACTACAAAAAACAAAAAAGAACTTTTGCGATAACGTTTAAGGCCCGCCACCATAGACATAAATAATACTTCGTATGAACCCGGCCTAACGTAGATACATGTCATATTTCCCCACTTCATTGGTGTCCAATCCAAAGTTAAACTTATATCGTGACACTAAAGCTGGGTCACATTTTTCCAACAACGAGACGAGTTTTTAGATACTGAGAAACAGTTTCGAAAAAAGTTTTTTTAAAAACGCTTATTGTCACGCACGCTCGGTGACAGAACTTTGGATTGGACACCGTGGAAGTGGGGACATATTACGTGTACGTTAGACCGGGTCTATATTATTTACGTCTATGCCCGCCACATACAGTCGGAATTCCGTGACGGAATCCCGCAACGGAATTCCGAACGCATACACGCCATACAAAATGTATAGACCTGCCACACACATGCATGGATTCGGAATTTCGAACGGAAAATTACTGCGTATGGAGGAGGGTATGCGTTCGGAATTCCGTTGCGGGATTCCGTTACGAGATTACGACTTGTATGTGGCGTGGCGGGCCTAAAAGTGTATATTATACTTCCTTTTGCAGTCTACAGGTGCGATAAGTAAGTAACACATCATTGTAGGTACAGAATAAAAAACACCCAAAAAAATTTGTGGGTAATTGAAAAATAAAAAAATCGGTTGTCTATAAAGTCGGGTTATGGACGATAATTTTACGTGATAACGTCATCAGAAAACATTAATGAATATGTCCCGTTACGCAGGACATACATCGCCATGAGGACATACATTGCGTCATGTTTTTACATGGTCGCAGCCGGCGTTCATCAATTTAAATAAATCAATAAATAAAATAAATATCTTGGGACATTTCACACATATTGACCTAGCCCCAAACTAAGCAAAGCTTGTACTATGGATGCTAGATAACGATATAAATACTTATATAGAGAAATACATACATAATATAATAAATACTAACATCCAGACTCGAGTACAAACATTCGTGTTCATCACACAAAGGTTGCCCCGAGCGGGACTCGAACCCGCGACCATCGGAACAGAAGGCAGGGTCACTACCAACGACCGATCCGGCCGTCAAATTTATAAGACATTATCACGTCAAAAAACAATACAGAGGAGAAACGCTTTATGTACCTACAAAAGCGAGCTTCATCATCTTAACCATGTCAGCTGAAAGACGTCAACAGCTGGACATAGGCCTCCCCCAAGGCGCGCCACTCAGTTCGGTCCTGTGCCATTCTCATCCACCGTGCTCCCGCTACTTTCGCCTTACGTCGCTCCATCTTGTTGGTGGCCTACCGACAGCTTTCCTTCAAGTGATTCTTGTCCTGAAGGAAATCCTTTCGTATAGTATAAAAACAATAATAATAATAATGCCATATTATGATCCTAAGAGCTGACCAAGTTTGGATTACCAACGGAATAAGTGAAATGTATTTAATGTCTTTCCTTTCATATATCTTTCTATTAGATTCTAGAGTGGCAAGAAACCTGGAATCTGCGTCACACGACTCACACGACTTTAAAAAAATAAAAACAAATTCTTGGTGACCTATTGGTTTTACCCACTTATGCAGAGAGACGGGGGTTCGGATCCGGCTGAATTTAGGTACTTACGTCTTAAATTCAATTAAACTTTTCGGTTAAGGAAAACATGGTGAGGAAGCATGCACGCACCTGCGATTGTAATTCAATAATGTGTGTGAATTACCCAATCCACACTGGGGCCGCGTGGGGACTGGGGACTATTCAAACCTCGCGATGAGATGGGAGGCCTGTGCCCAACTGTGGGACATAAATAAATAGGTCGTTATGGTGGAGAGTGGTCCTTCGAACTGGATCGATGTCAGCTGCATTTATTCAAAATTCAAAATTCAATCATTTATTCAGCAAATTGGCCACATAGGTGCACTTTTACACGTCAGAAAAGAATTTACTAGAGACCGATCTCGGTGAAATTTTGTTATTTAGTGTAATTATTTTATAATTTACTATATCTAATGTGACGAACGAAAATTAAGGAGCCAAATAAGCCTAAAATTTATAATTGCCTGTAATCTAATATATAAAATTCTCGTGTCACAGTGTTTGTGACCAAATTCCTCCGAAACGGCTCGACCGATTCTTATTCTATTTTTCATACTCATCCCAACAAAAAAAAAATTAAGGCGGTACGAAGTCCTAAGCTAGTATACATTTATATAAAGAAAATTAATTTGTGATGATATTTATCACAACAGACAACATACAATATGGGGCTATAGCAGGGCCCTATGCAGATTGTCACTCACACTGAATTACTCCGCAGATGCGTGCAGGTTTCCTCGCGATGGTTTCCGTCACCCATACGGGGCCCATTTGTTGATTCAAATTTGCTTACGGATGCTAGCTATTGGCTAACACTGCCGCATTTATTAAATAAGTATTCAAAAGTGGGTCACTAATAAACCAGTTCAATCTCGTCTTCAAAGGTCAGCAAATAATATAATGATTACGTCGCTATTCGAAGAGTATAGTATACATTCTTTTTTTCTCTGCCCCCCCTCTTGGCTAGTGGGGGAACAGCACTTCGCAAGCGGTCAAGCATCTACACAATACATTCATGGCTTTCATGAACGGATAACGTTTGAAAATTCAGCCAACCTATAGACCCGTGAGAAATTCGAGCGCACTTTGCATAAGAGCCGGCCATTTTTATGTAATACGCTGTAATAAATTGTTATGCAAGAATCATTTTGACCTCTTATTTTGGCGGGCTACGACAGTCGGTCGCCATGTTGGGCAGCGTTCGCGCGCTTTCCCATTGACAGTTCAGTGCGTTCCAAATTTGAATTGTGCGTGCCAGTGACATATTTTAAAAAGTGAAGTGCCTAACCTTGAGGATTTTTAAAAAGTAAGTCCGTGTTTTTTTTCAGTTGACAGTGTTGCCAGAAATATGGATTGCGAAATGCTTTTTTTTCTCTTGTTGTGAAAGTAGATTGTCTCGCGGAAACGATCTTTTGAATTGTATGTAGGGTATGTGTGCTGGGATATCGCAACATAGAATTGCACAGCGTTGCTTAATTTCTTTCTTCAACTTCCGTGATCTCGTTATGTGAAATTTTCACGGTGTTTAGATTTCGAAACGGTTGAATCTCATGTCGTGTGGCACAAAGTTTAATAGGTTGATCGATGGGTACGTAGTTAAGTGATTGGCATTTAGTGCAAAATGCTAACTTAAAATAATGTTATTGAGACATTTGTACATTTCCGTGTTTTAAAGAAATAGGTACCACGTTAAACAAAAACAGTTCGACTTTATGAAAAAAAGTTCCACTACATACTTATTTGAATCTTTAGAGACTGCGCCCACGGGTGACTTTTGTCGCCGTGACAAAAAAGTTTCTGTCACCTTCCAAAAGTCACGTCTCCATACCGAACTGAAGAAAATAAGTCACGCGTGACAAAAGTCACCCGAGGGCGCATCTCCATACATTTCCTTGGACTTGACCGAGTGATGAAACTGTCACCGACGACAAAAGTCACCCGTGGGCGCAGTGTCTTAAGAAATACATAAAAAGCAGCAAAATACTTAGCAGTTATTTAAGTTATTTTATTAGCATGCTGATGATTTGTTCCCCCCTATCTATATGTATAATATGTCTTTTCTCAAATATGCTCGGAAATGTTCGTGTTACTTTCAAAAAAAGAAGACGCGAGGCTGTCCATTGCCGGCCTTGGCCAGCAAAAACATTATTGTCGTGTGTTTTTTTTTAATTCGCTTGCTATTTGAGACACGTCGTAGAGAAACTGACAAATCCATAGAGGAAATAAGTACAACTTCCATGGCCAAATCATCCACGATCATGGAAGTAGTAAATAGTGATGTGGGGTAAGTGCGCCTAAATTTATTTCGCCCCTATGCCTTGTAAACAGCCAACTACTAGTTGAGTAATATTTATAGGTTTCGATATATCATCCTGGCGCACTTGCCCCGACTGACCTTACGTATTTCCTCGCTGTTTGAGAAAAGCATTATATATACCTCGGCCGCAATTGCGATTGCCGGACTCGTACTAATAGAACTAACTGACTCGTCCGGCAATGCGCTACTTGGCGGTCTCTGCAATAATGTACTATTACGTGATCATTACCTAGGTACTTTATGAAATGACATGCATGTTAAGCTCTCTATTCGTTGTAATCCTCCGCTTAACCAACCTGAGAAAAAAAACTCGTAAATTTTTCATGTTATCGGTAGGTATAAAAGCACACAGGCCACCTTATGGTAAGCAGTCTTTGGGGCCCATGGACATAAGATATCGTAAGATTTCGAATGCGTTGCCTACCCTTAAGCCTAAGATGGAATGCCTCTCATCATCATCATCATCATTTCAGTTAAAAGACGTCCACCGCTGGACATAGACCTCCCCCAAGGCTCGCCACTCAGACCGGTCCCGTGCTACTCGCTTCCACTGGTTACCCGCGACCTTCACAAGTTCGTCGCTCCATCTTGTTGGAGGCCTACCGACGGCTCGTCTCCCGGTTCGCGGAACGCCTCTGTGCCAGTAATTTCACCGGCCCCCTACCGCAACGCAACAGTGCCAGCACTGCTATTTGGCGGCAGGTTAGCGAGTGAGACGGTGGTAGCTATCCAGGTCCTACCATTAGCAAAACACATTTTTTTTTACATTTATTTATTAAAAAAAAAAACATAACTATTACAATATTTTTTACATCACCCTTGGCCGTAAAGTGGGATTTTCTGCCCGCTACGCGGAGAGAAAATCTCACTTCTTGGCCAAGGCAAGATGTAAAACTTTTGACAAACCACGGGTGGTAATTCGTAAAGCCTCAGATCGCATATTTATGGCCCTCACCTTCGGTTCGGGCCACAGAAACCTGCGATCTGGGACATTTACGAATTCACCACCCTAGGTCTGTAATGTACTATTTACGCTTGCTGAAGCCTCCTTAGGCTTATTTGCAAGAGTCAGTCGCGTCTTAAATATGTTAAAGACTAAATTATACTTCTTAATGGAAAGATTCATTTTCGGTACTAGTGTTATAGCAATCTATGTAATATTTTTCAAGTACTCTTACACATGTATTAACATTTTTTGCTTCCTGTATTTTTTACATCGATTATACATATACCTACCTAGAAAAGCACAGACTGCAGATGATGATGATGAAGGCCCCAATTGGATGTTTGTTTGTTGCTCAATCACACCTGAACGTTTGGACGAATATGGATGAAATTTGACACAATGGCAGGGATACGTAGTTTCCCATTGACTCAGAAAGATGATGAACGCGTAAGAGTCCCCAGTACGCTCCTTTCTCCATACAAACGTAGTATAGTATACGGGTAGATTAGGGGCGCTGCGGTCGCCACGCCAGTCAAGCCACCTAGGCGGATAGTCTGCAGTAGCGCCTTCAGATGGCGCTGCTGAGGCGAAAATGGTTGTGAGAGTGTGTTAAATTTTGTTGCTTATCAAATCCGCTGGACACGTTTTCAACTGTTTCGCCATATAATATTGCGCTCCTTACCAAGACACATTCCACACTCCATAGGTAGGTAGGTACTTAGTTTCTCTTTAAAAAGTGAAATTCGATTGAAAAAGGTGTCCCACACTTTACCTTGACCCACCTCGCCCACGCGCTGTTACGTCAGAGGCGTGCAGGTTTTATTACGTTGTAAAACATAATTGGAAATATTTATGAACTACCTGCAGTGTAATAGATGGCATTTGACGGTGCAAAATCATGGCAAATAGGCTCCTACCGATAGTCGTTCTTTAACGCATTCACTGCCACTTCTTTTTACAAACTTTCGCCAGGTGCCACATCTGTCATTAAGGGAACATTGCAACGCACATGTGCGTTCGAGGCACTTCGGGAAAGTCAGCAAAACGCATATATGCGTTGGTGGCAGTGAATGCCTTAAGTAGAAAGCTTCTGCCCGTGACTTCGCCACGGGACCAATGCGGTTTTCCGGGATAAAAAGTAGCCTATGTCCTTTCTCGAGATCCCTTGTATCTCCATGCCTAATTTCATCTCAATCGGCCCAGCGGTTTAAGCGTGAAGAGGTAACAGACAGACAGAGTTACTTTCGCATTTATAATATTACTAGCTTATGCCCGCGACTTCGCCCGCGTGGAATTGGGTTATCGCGTTCCCGCGGGAAGTATGCGTTTTTTCGGGATGAAAAGTAGCCTATGTCCTTTCCCGGGACCCCAACTATCTCCATGCCAAATTTCATCTCAATCGGTCCAGATGATGATGATGATGATGGTCCAGCGGTTGAAGCGTGAAGAGGTAACAGACAGACAGACAGACAGACATACAGACAGAGTTACTGGGTACTAGGTCTATAAAAGTCAAACTTTGAAAGGTGCTTATCTACGCTTTATTATACACTCAACAGCAATGAAAACGGGTCACTTGAACCGTTTCCATTGCTGTTGAGTGTATTTTACGTCATCATCATCATCATCATCATTTCAGCCGATAGACGTCCACTGCTGGACATAGGCCTCCCCCAAGGCGCGCCACTCAGACCGGTCCTGTGCCACTCGCATCCACCGCGTTCCCGCGACCTTTACAAGGTCGTCACTCCATATTTTACGCGTTTGTGATTTTTGCAATTGAAAAAATGTAGGTATACTTTGCTCAAAAGGCAAAGGCCATAAAGAAATTCAAATCTGGGTTCTCCCGTCTCCTATAAT
Organism: Aethes cnicana; assembly: GCA_963971205.1. Classification (NCBI taxonomy): domain Eukaryota; kingdom Metazoa; phylum Arthropoda; class Insecta; order Lepidoptera; family Tortricidae; genus Aethes; species Aethes cnicana. The sequence goes on along the minus strand of OZ020301.1, from coordinate 4,081,793 downwards.
AGGTAGGTACTATATACTATAACACAAACCCTCTCATAATGAGAGTAGACTTCTGCCCAGCAATGGGACGTAAATAGGCTGTTACTTGGTAAACTGGTGACCTTGACCTGATGACACTGGTCGTAAAGGTCACAGGCTCCGGGAATTTCTGGTGGGGTAGCCCCCACTTCTAATATTTAGACTTTATTACGTAGCAATATGAGTGGAAATCAATCAACCACCGTCCGTTCTTAAGACGTTTCCGGATATTGGGGCCTTCAAAAGAAGGGTATGTTCTTTAAAAGTTTAAATGTCGGCAACGCACTGGTGACTTCATGGAGCAGCTGGTGTTCGCGATGCTCGTTTGCTCTATATCATAAAAAAAAGAAAAGAAAAAAGTAATTAGGTAGTACATTACCAACCTAGTTTGTTTTTCTTCATCTCCACTATCCAAAGGCTGTCTGGTAGAGATCTCTATTAAGCGATAAGGCCGCCCGCTGTATGCCATACCTTTTTGTGTAATTACATTATGTCTGTACTGTTCCTTGATTGTGTGGTGTTCAATAAAGTATATTGTATTGTATTGTACATTACCTATATACCTATTCTGTAGAACGCGATAAAATTAAAATCTATAGCAAGCCTATTCGTGACAGATATTATTATGACTTGTAGGCCAGCGATATTTGTTGAGGTTGGACAGTTATGTATAGTTTTTCTTTAAAAAGTTGCATAATGGTCGAAAATATTAAAACGATGTCCACGATTTGGTAAGCTATCGTGTTATAGAACTCGTAGGCGTACTGAAGATATTTTTAGTAGGTATTTTTCTTTTCTTTTAGAAGTTTCATAAGCCTCTAAAATGTTATAACGATGTCAATGATTTGATAAGCTTACTAATTTTGATTAAGTGTTGTTGAATGTTGTTGCGATTTGATGTACTTACCTATTTTATTTTTATTTTCTTCAGTCGACACGCTATGCAAGTAAATAGTCAAAACAATTTGGTGGTTCAATTGAAAATTTTATACGCTCTATTTGGAATTCCCAAAGTTTGAATCCCATGTCCCTTTTACTGTAATTTAGGGAATAGAATCCCCTCCCCTTATATCCCTTTTTATTCCCAATTAAAACGTGACGAGACCCACAATATGTTAAGTTTTTTCTGTCACCTTTTCTTTAATTCCTTAACTGAAATAAAGAAAGACAAAACATTTGTTTCATTCATAATCAACTACACATATTTTTAAACTTTTTTTAATTCAAGTAAACGTGTAACGTACATTCATATATTATATATGCGATTTGCGTCTACCAATGAGTCATTTGTATACAGTTACATTGGAATGGAGCCTCGCACTTGACCTAAAAAAACGGCTATTCAAGTTTTCGTACGATTGATTTTCATACGGATATAAGTAGTATTGTCGAATCAGCTGTCCTTCTGTTTGTCCACTGATGCAGTTATGAGCACGGAGTTTCCTGCTAATAATATAAACATTAAGACTACTACTACTACTACTACTACTACAGCCTATTTGCGTCCCACTGCTGGGCACAGGCCTCCTCTCATCACGAGAGGGTTTGGGCTATAGTCCCCACGCGGGCCCAGTGCGGATTGGGGACTTCACACACATCTTTGAAATACTTCGCAGATGCGTGCAGGTTTCCTCACGATGTTTTCCTTCACCGAAAAGCTCACATTAATACGTATGCGTGAAATTAGCTAAAACCGAATTTTCTCAGATATGACGCTAGGCATAGCCTAGATCGATTTGTCGCCCCCGTGAACCACTATATTTCAAATTTCGTCCAAATCGTTAGAGTCGTTTCTGAAATCGCTTGGATAAATAAATAAACAGAAAAACAGTAGGTATACCTACAAGATTAGCGCGTTTAGAGTATAAGATGTAAATATATATAGTTGTATATGTTTAGTCACTTTTCTCCTTTTTTTCTGTACATATTTACATAAGTAGGTACTTAAATGACCAGGGCTTGTAACCGGTTAATTTAAAAAATCCCGAAATAGCCAAATATTTAGAATTATTTTATAGTCTTTATCTGGAACTCTATAGTGTATTTAGGTTATTACTTCGTATTATTTTATAGCCTTATTAAACATGAAATAGTAAACGAAAGAACGATAAGAAAACCGGTTTATTTGTATGGGGACAAAAACCGGTTACAAGCCCTGTAAATGACATATATGTTTACTCTCTTAAGGTCTAATACGAAGAAATTCCTTAAAAGGATAAGCTCGCCTTTATACAATGTGTCACTTCTCTGTACCTATTGTAAATTGATTTTTTGGCTTTATTATGAAGTGCTATTTAATAAGTACCTATATTCTTATCTGAATATTAAAAAAAAATGCAAGAAGAAACAAGTGTCTCATTTTCTTTGACGGCCGGATTGGTCCAGTTGGTAGTGACCCTGCCTTCTGTTCCGATGGTCGCGGGTTCGAGTCCCGCTCGGGGCAAACTTTGTGTGATGAGCACGAATGTTTGTACTCGAGTCATGGATGTTTAGTATTTATATATGTATGTATTTCTCTATATACGTATTTATATCGTTGTCTAGCACCCATAGTACAAGCTTTGCTTAGTTTGGGGGTAGGTCAATATGTGTGAAATGTCCCAAGATATTTATTCTTTAATTGCCACATTTTTTCTAACATTCCAAAATAAATTAAACACGTTTCGCTACACCACTTTCCCATACGTTACTACAAGAATAGGCGCGTGCGGAAATCAGTCTAAGTAAGTATTAATACTTACCTAGTATTTGATATTAAAAGCAGCTATCGACACGCGCGATGCGTCGGCGCATACAGCACGACCCAACTTAGAAGGCGCGTGGGGAAGCACTTAAGCCGTTTGACGCAGGGTCCATAATTGCTTAATCCACGTACCTTCTAAGATGTGCAAAGCTGTACCACTGCTGTTTCACTTTCATCGATCAACGTACTTGGCAGTTAAAAGAAATAATAGAAGATAAAACTATAATGGCTGCCTACTACTACTACTACTACAGCCTATTTGCGTCCCACTGCTGGGCACAGGCCTCTCATCACGAGAGGGTATGGGCTATAGTCCCCACGCGGGCCCAGTGCAGATTGGGGACTTCACACACATCTTTGAATTACTTCGCAGATGCGTGCAGGTTTCCTCACGATGTTCTCCTTCACCGAAAAGCACAGCGGTAAATTCAAATTGAATTTCGCACATAAGTAAACTTAGAGGTGCGAGCCGGAATCGAAACCCTAACTCTCTGCATCAGAGGCGGTACGTCGAACCACTAGGCCACCACAGCTTCAAGATAAGGAGCAGTTTATCATCCGTCTGTAGGATTTTTTTGGATTTAAGTATATATTATATATATGTTACTCGTTTTATTTTCATTTTTATATCTTCTAATATATAATATAATTCTCGTGTCACAGTGTTTGTAACAAAACTCCTCCGAAACGGCTCGACCGATTCTTGTGAAATTTGGAATGTATGTTCAGTAGGTCTGAGAATAAGACGTAAGCTATTTTTCATACTCACCCAAAAAAAAAACCAAGGCGGTACGAAGTCCGCTGGGTCAGCTAGTCTAATATATAAAATTCTCGTGTCACAGTGTTTGTAACCAAACTCCTCCGAAACGGCTCGAGCGATTCTTATGAAATTTGGAGTGTATGTTCAGTAGGTCTAACTATGGCGGTACGAAGTCCGCTGGGTCAGCTACTACTTCTATAACTATAACCATTTATATGTATCGTAGGTACACACATTCTAAGTCTACGCGGGACGAAGTCGCGGGCAACAGCCAGTTTACACGAAAAAAATAATGACCCGGTCTAACGTACACGTAATGTGTCCCCACTTCCTTGGTGTCCAATCCAAAGTTTGGTCACCGAGTATTCGCGACAAAAAAAAACTGTTTTTCGAAACTGTTTCTCAGTATCTAAAAACTCGTCTAGGTATTGGAAAAACGTGTAACGACCATGCCTTAGTGTCACGAGAGACGTAGGTATAGCTTTGGATTGGACACCAAGGAAGTGGGGACACATGACATGTACGTTAGGCCGGGTCCATACGAAGTATGGAGGCCATCTCCATATTTTTTTTCCACCCTTGGAGACTATACATCTCTAAGATCTTAGATTTAAGTTTAAGTTAGGGACTATACATCCCTTCAATGTAATTTTAGTACGTACCTGAATATTTTATACATGTAATGTAAATTTTATAAATTTTGAAAAAAGGCCTTCTGCTTGAGTTTGTTTCGGCGCTTCTTCTCAAGCAATGGGTCTAGGAAGCGGAGAGAAAATCTCACTTCCTCGCCAAGGCAAGACGTAAAACTCTTGACAAACCACGGGCGGTAATTCGTAAAGCCCCAGATCGCATATTTATGGCCCTCACCTTCGGTTCGGGCCACAGAAACCTGCGATCTGGGACATTTACGAATTCACCACCCTAGGTCTGTAATGTACTATTTCCGACGTGTAAAAGTGCCCCTATGTGGCCAATTTGCTGAATAAATGATTGAATTGAATTATTTATGTCCATGCCGACAGACCATCGCCCGTTGAATTTTAATATTACGGATTCAGGCCAAAGTCAAACGAGGCCACTGACATAAACTTCCAATATTTTTTTAACCAAGTTCATGAAACTACTACTAACTACTACAGCCTATTTGCGTCCCACTGCTGGTCACAGGCCTCCTCTCATCACGAGAAGGTTTAGGCTATAGTCCCCACACGGGCCCAGTGCGGATTGGGGACTTCGCACACATCTATTTGAATTAATTCGCAGATGCGTGCAGGTTTCCTCACGATGTTTTCCTTAATCGAAAAGCAGAGTGGTTAATTCAAATTGAATTTCGTACATAAGTAAACTTAGAGGTGCGAGCTGGAATCGAACCCCCCGACCCTCTGCATGAGAGGCGGTACGTCGAACCACTAGGCCACCACGGCTTCACGATTAGGAGGAGTTTATCATCCGTCTGTAGTATATCTTGTTTTTTTTTGGATTTAAGTATATATATGTTACTCGAGTATACTCGGTCATTTGTGAACCATTTTCAATTTGGTTCAGTTCTGATCATGGGATCCATGGAAAAAGGAGAGACCTCCTCAATTTTTACATCCTTTTTTTTAACCGCCTAATTTGTAAAGTGAGTCGACCCAACGCTAAGGGCCAATCATTAGATTGCCTCCGACAAAGTCGGTCCTGCAAAGTCGATGTGAACATAGATGTCGATTTTTTACATAGACTTTGCAGGATGTCGGAGTATGAAGGCGGTTTTTATTTTTCCCTAGGGGCCCGGTGAACTTCTTATCACCACGGATTTCCATCAAAGTTATTTTCCCCAATCCACTAGTGCCGCCATGTCCTTTTAGGTCTGTCTCCTGCTCTTCCAGTACCAGCAGTATCAGCCTATTTGTGTCCCACTGTTGGGCACAGGCCTCCTCTCGTCACTAGAGGGTTTGGGCTAGACTAACTGCTCTTAAAAAAGTAAAAAAAAAACTTTAAATCCAATCACCTTTTTTCATAACTATACAAGGTGCTAACAAATTAGCCAAGGATATTTTAAGAGATAATAAATTACATTAAAACAATTAACTTTTAACTATAATTAAGGGGAAAAAAAAAATCGGCGGGAAAACGGCAGGTTCTTAAACAGGGTGTTTTAACGTAGCAAATTTGTTTCCTATTTTTCTCCAAAAAAAACATAACAAAACCAATGATGTTTCATACTTAAATGTACTTCGAGAGCCGAGTACTATCAGCTGTAAAAATATCCGTGACTAATTTGTTAGCAACTTATATAGTAAGATAGTAGTTTAATTTTGAGCTAATCTTAATTGTTCACATAACTGCTTGCCCAACATCATGTGGATTGTGGGTCAGTAGGTCGGATCTACCGAACGGTTACGTGGACGATGTTATGATACGCAACATTGCAAATAATGTGGGGAAATAAGATGCCATCTCGTAGACGTGGACGCGTCAAGCTCAGATGCCTTAGCTAAAGTGCAACAGACAATATCATAATGAACTAGCTTCTGCCGGCGACTTCGTCCGCGTGGAATTCGGTTATAGAGCGTTCCCGCGGGAATTCAGCGTTAAACTATAACAAATTATATACGAAAACCTTCCTCTTGAAACACTCTATCTATTAAAAACCGCATCAAAATCCGTTGCGTAGTTTTAAAGATTTAAGCATACATAGGGATATAGGGACAGCGAAAGCGACTTTGTTTTATACTATGTAGTCATGAAGGCAAAAAGAGGGACACAAAACAGCCTGTATCTTGGAAAAATAGAGTGGGATTCACACCCGCGACCTTCAACAACAACAATACTCTTTATTGAACACCATATATACAAAACACAGGAAATACAGAAAGGATACACAGTTAATAGGTAAACAACAGGCGGGCTTATCGCTAAGTAGTGATCTCTTCCAGTACTGTCAACTACTGTCTCCACAATCGAGTCATTCGGTTATCGCGTTCCCGCGGAAACTAAGCGTTTTTCCGGGATAAAAAGTAGCCCATGTCCTTCCCCGGGACTCTAGCTATCTCCATACCAAGTTTCATCTAAATCGGCCCAGTGGTTAAAGCGTGAAGAGGTAACAGAGAGACGGACAGAATTACTTTCGCATTTATAAAATTTGTTTAGATGTTTTAGCATTTTTTGCTACATCGATGTGTCCAATATGATTTGTTTATGTACTAGCTTCTGGCCGCGACTTCGCCCGCGTGGAATTCTATCGCCTTCCCGCGGGAACTACGCGTTTTTGCGGGATAAAAAGTAGCCCATGTCCTTCCACGGGACTCCAGCTATCTCCATACCAAATTTCATCTAAATCGGTCCAGCGGTTGAAGCGTGAAGAGGTAATAGACAGACAGACAGACAGACAGAGTTACTTTCGCATTTATATTAATATATGGATTAACTAGTTGTGCCCCGCGACTTCGTCTTGCCGATTACTTTTTATCCCGATATCCGATTTTACCTTTGAAAACTGCATTCAAATCGGTTCAGTAGCTCCGCAGATTAACTCTAACAAACAGACGAACAGAAAATTTACCCTTTTATTATAGTATTAGTTAGTTTAGTTTTATTATATATTTGGGTTCAAAATTTACTAGGGATGGAAAGTGTGATGGTGACATAGAACGAAGAGTGAATGCTGGAAATTCAATAAATGGGGCATTGCATGCTTTTATGACTAGCCACAAAGTCTCGGCAAAGGCTCGAGTGGCTGTACATAGAGGTGTGCTAGTGCCGACACTTATGTATGGTAGTGAAAGTTGGGTATGGCAGAAGAAGCACGAAAGTAAAATCAATGCTGTAGAAATGAGAGCATTGCGGAATATTGCAAATGTTAAATTGAGTGATAGGGTAAGGAATAGCGTGATAAGGGAGCGGTGTGGTGTGAAAGAGGATGTAGTGACAAAAATAGAAAAAGGTATGCTATATTGGTTTGGGCATATGGAAAGGATGAATGAGAGAAGACTGACAAAAAGTATTTATATGGCTAGTGTGAATGGAGGTGCTGGAAGAGGAAGACCGAGGCGAATGTTCTTGGATCAAATTCAGGACAATCTGATTAAAGGCCAGGTCAAAAGTACTTTAAACCGACGAGCATGTATGCGGAACGGGATGAAAGTTGAAGAAGCGAGAGAAGTATGCAAGAGTCGTAGCAAATGGAAAGAAGTGGTCTCTGCCTACCCCTATGGGAAAAAGGCGTGATATTATGTATGTATGTATGTATGTATGTACACACCTGGCGAATGTTTCCAAGGAAAGAAAAGTAAATGTAAAGTTCTTTATTATGGTAAAGATTGATTTGTCCTCAGGAAAATGTGCTGACCCAAAAATGGCGGCCGTCGACTGCAACAGTAACCTTTTAACCGTCCAAGCCTTCAATACCTTAAACATGAAGCCAGCAGAGTTGCCCAGGGTCATAGAAGGCGTGTGTGCGGACTGCAAGGAGCGGTTGTCGGAGGTCCAGAGGTTCTATGACAGGAAGAATATTTTGATCACTGGAGCTACTGGTAAGGTTCAAAAAAATCTTGGGACATTTCACACAACCTAGCCCCAAACTAAGCAAAGCTTGTACTATGGGCTTGGTAAATTCTTTTTCTGACGTGTATCTAAAAGTGCTTTTATGTGGCCAATTTGCTGAATAAATGATTGAATTTTGGTGCTAATTTGAATATGGGTGCTAGACAACGATATAAATAATTATATAGAGAAATAAATACATGTATAAATACTAAACATCCATGACTCGAGTACAAACATTCGTGCTCGTCACACAAAGTTTGCCCCGAGCGGGACTCGAACCCGCGACCATCGGAACAGTGGGCAGGGTCACTACCAACTGAGCCAAACCTGTCGTCAAATATCTACTACTACTACTACCACTACTGCAGCCTATTTGCGTCCCACTGCTGGGCACAGGCTTCCTCACATCACGAGAGGGTTTATGGGCTATAGTCCCTACGCCGGCCCAGCGCGGATTGGGGACTTCACACACATCTTTGAATTACTTCGCAGATGTGAGCAGGTTTCCTTACGATGTTTTCCTTCTCCGAAGAGCTCAGTTTTAAATTCAAATTTCGCACATAAGTAAACTCATAGGTTGGAGACGGGTTTGAACCCCCGACCCTCTGCATAAGTCAAAGTGGTCAAACCACTAGGTTACCACGGCTACACAGTCACGCATAGATTAGGAAATTACACATAAAGTTTTTTCGTTCATAGTTACACATAGTAAATCATGGATCATTATAGGTGATTATAAACATAGATCACGGCGATATCCTGTGTTAAGACAATCATGATTATCGATTATCTTGGCTAGATCGGATCGAACAGATTAAGGTCGGGAGAGAAGATCTATGAAGGCCGAGAAATCTGGCCTTCGTAGATCTTCTCTCCCGACCTTAATCTGTTTTAAGTCTCTCATTGACGTAATATTACTTGATTTCTTAAAGTTTCTTCATGGCCGTCCGTCCGTAATTCTGTATGTCATTGTCATTTTTCAGAGCCTAAAATATGGTTTGACAAACCGCCTCTCAAGCTGAGGCCCTTTTTTTTTTTTCCGTGGGGAAATCCTCATGGATACCACCCTGTTCTGTGGGGAGCAGGGTGGTTATGCCGGACTTCTTCCGGCTAAAATCCCACGTGGTCCTCGAAACGCCTTAGTGCCGGGGTTGCGGGTACGCATGACATTCTTCCGCTTGTCCGGCGGCGCTGGCCGAAGCCCCTTCGGTGGAGGGGGGGGGGGGCACCAAAGTGCCTCCACTTTGCAGTCCGAGGCCTTAATCGATGTAGATGGGTAACGGACTCCCACTTATCCGTTACCCAGGCCTCAGTTATGGCGGAAACAGGAAACCCTGGTAGGCTCTCCTGCGCCGACCAGCTCTTTTGCGGCGGACTGCAAACTCACTTAAGATTTCTCTCTCTCTTTCCGCCGCTTCCTTTCGAGAGATGACTTCTTCACAGAAGTCAGTCACCGCTTGCCACGACCTGTCACTGTCGACCATGGCTTTCACCACGGCCGAGAGCGAAAGGTCGTCTCCAACTTCTGAGATGAGCACACGGCGCTCTTCTGCCCAAGCCGGGCACTCTTCTAAAGTGTGCTGAGCCGTGTCCTCGTCGTAGCTGCAGTGATGACAACGCATTGTTGGCTCTTTTCGGGCTATCTTGAACAGGTACTTCCCGAAACATCCATGTCCCGAGAGTACCTGAGTCAAGCGAAAGGAAGCAGAGGCCCAGAATATTTAATAGTACTACATATAGAATGGCCACGGAATCACCCGCCTGAATCTAGCCGGCGCGCATCGTCATTTGTTTCATCCGGAGATGGAGAGTGGATCACTGGCCGGCGTAGTTGGTACATAACACACATTTACAAGTGTACAGACGTCCTCGCACGCAAACATTGACACTTCATTCGAATTGTGTTCGAAATCGTGCTTTTATAAGTCCATGTCCGCCGTCTGGCAGATGGTCGGGGCTTCGAACCCGCCTCGCACCTCTCAGCTTACTTATATGTTCGAAATGCGATTTAAATTTACCACTGGTTTCGGTGAAGGAAAACATCCCGAGAAACGTGCACGTATCTGCAAAGTAACCCAAGGATGTGTGTGAAGTCCCCAATCCGCACTGGGCTCGCGTGGGGACTGTTGCCTAAACCTTCTCGTGATGAGAGGTGTCATAAAAAAACGCAGAACTAGCGCCTTCATTGACAGGTGTCCTGAATTACTAGTTAAGCTTCAAACACAGTTTAAATACTTACAAGATTAGCTTACATAGTTAGCCCTTCTTATGGCGCACTCGGATACGAAACTAATCCATTCGCTTGACTCTAAAATAAGTTTTTTCAAAAATTAAATTTTTGGTACACGCTTTTATTGCTAACTGTACTTTTCTTTGTAAATCCTTCATCTACCCTTCGAGACTAATCAAACGAGCCCAAATTCGATGGGTTTATGTAGTTTTATTACGGAGTTCCTATGGCCACCTTCCAGCTCCGTTATCAGATCAGCTCCACGTCATCATAATATTGCATTGTTACGCGATTTACATATTCGTGCAATATTTCAGCTCAATCGGAAATCGGAAAGTGGGTCTTTAACTTGCAAGATTCCATTACATAGTTAGTTTACATACAGGTCGGCCTGTTAAAAACGCAGAACTAAGCGCCTTCATTGGCAGGTCTCCTGAATTACTAACCAAGCTTCAAATACACTCTAAATATACACATAGCTCACACAATTATCCCTCTTTCTGACGCAGTGCAGATTCCAAACTATCCAATCGCTTGAATCTATAAAAAACCCGTTTTCCTTCCAGGTTTTCTCGGAAAGGTTTTGATGGAGAAATTGCTTCGATCGTGTCCTGGAGTCGAGAATCTGTACCTGCTGGTGAGACAGAAGAGGGGCAAGGACATATACACGCGGGTGGAGGAAATATTCGACGACCCTGTAAGTATACATATAATAGAAATATTACATACAGGGTGATTCAGGGGACGTGATCGGAACCAACCCTCCCAAATTTCAATCATGCAGTACCCATAGTCTCTGCTTTAGACTCTGTAAAAAATGGCTGTGATCTACGGACGAATGGATGGACGGACAGACAGACGGACATGACGAAGTCATAAGGGTTCCGTTTTTGCCATTTGGCTACGGAACCCTAATTAGTTGCAGCCTGTGGTGTAGGTAGGTAGTGACCGTTCGAAATGCAAATAACTTTCCTCGCTAGATGTCGAAATAGTACATTACAGACCTGGTGGTTAATTCGTAAATGTCTCAGATCGCAGGTTTCTGTGCCCCGAACCGAAGGTGAGGGCCATAAATATGCGATCTGGGGCTTTACGTATTACCGCCCGTGGTTTGTCAAAAGTTTTATGTCTTGCCTTGGCCAAGAAGTGAGATTTTCTCTCCGCGTAGCAAGCAGAAAATCCCACTTTACAGCCAAGGGTGATGTAAAAGATTTTTGTGCGCAGATGTGCGGCAAAATGACCCTTTTCGAGCAAGAATGTGATTTGTTTTAAGAGGGCATCGTCGCATATAGCTGTCAAATGTTTATTAATTTCTCAATATTACTGAATTAAAAAAAGAAGTTATCATTTTATGGTTGAATGACGCGTCTCGTTTTATATTTGTTGGTTAGGCATTAAAATGATAAGATTACATTAAAATGGATGGAAAATGCGATGGAAAGTTTTCAAAAGATAGTACTTCCATAATCCTAAAAAAATCGTGTTCCTATGATAATTGTTGCGATCCATAGTTAATGTTTTATTCAACCATAGAGCGATTATTCATGTTTTCATTCAGTAATATTCGGAAATTAATGAAAACAGCGAAATATTTGACAGCTATTTGCGACGTTGCCAACTTTCGGAGTAAACCCTCTTAACGCTATTTTAATGAGTTGCATTCTTCTCAACAATAAAATCGACCTTTCCTCTTTCCAAATATGTTTTCATTTAAATTTTAAAGTACGCCATTGCCCCACATTTTCCTTGCAGTGCAATATATTTCATAAACGCTTGCATCATACACGTCATTCATATGACGACGTGGCACTCATACAAATGGATGCAGTTAGTTACTGCATGATGTTATAATATGTCAACACATTTTCTAGATTGTTCTGAGTGTTGTTTCAGAATAGACTATCTATAACAACTAAATTTTTGAAGAAAAGAAAGGCGATCATTGACGAAAATTGGGGGAGGCTTATGGCTGATATGATCCACTGGGCCCTTGTAAACATACCCCAAATCCTCTCGTGATGAGAGGAGGCCTGTGCAGTGGGACGCAAATAGGCTGTGTAGATATGACTGATATGATGTTGATAGTGTTTGCAAATGGAGTGTCTCAAAAAAGGGTTACCAACCTTACTTACTTAGGCCCGGTTCCTATATCCACGAAACGCCTCGTTTTGCCTACGGACGGTTGATTTTTGACATTTGTTCCATAGAGAATCTGTCAAATTTTAACCGTCCGTAGGCAAAACGAGGCGTTTCGTGGATATAGGAACCGGGCCTTAGACATCAAGTTTGTTAAATGTTTGTCATTTGTTTATTTATTTTTCTACACCTTACTTCTTTACAACTTATTGTTATAACGTGTAAGTATGACAGTTACCGGAAAAACACTCAGAGAGCAACGCAAACATAAAAAGTCCTTAAAATACCTTGACATATTTACTGGCACTCCATATAATATGTGTGTATGTATTTTTTCATGACCGTGTGAAGTCAAACATACTCTGTCAATGTCTTCAAGGTACTGGTCAAATTGACACAATTGAGTGCATTGAATCAACAACCAATACAGTCATACAATTATTGACTGTAAATTGTAAAATACGGTTTTATGTTCAAGGGGAAAAATAACCGTTTCGTTTACCTACGCAATTTGTTGGATGAGTGTTTGTGACGTTTGTGTTTAAGTACATTTATTTTGAGCTATTCTTAAGCTAAAACTCACGGTGGAATAGTGTGGTAAAAATAAAAAAAGCCGTGGTGGCCTAGTGGTTCGATGTTCGCCTCGCATACAGAGGGTCGGGGGTTCGAATCCGGCTCGCACCTCTGAAATCATTTATGTGCGAAATTCTATTTGAATTTACCACTGAGCTTTTCGGCGAAGGAAAACATCGTGAGGAAACCACATCTGAGAAGTAATTCAAGGTTGTGTGTGAACAGTGAAGTCCCCAATCCACACTGGGCCCGCGGGAGGGGTGCTATAGCCTATAGCCTCCCGTGATGAGAGCAGTGAGAGTTCAAATATCAGCTACTAGCTTCTGCCCTCGACTTCGTCCGCGCGTAATTCGTTAATAGCATTCCCGCGGGAACTATCCATTTTTCCAGGATAAAAAGTAGCATGTTGACCAGTGTTAACTACCTCCATATCAAATTTTGTTGTAATCCGTCCAGTAGTTTTCGAGTTAAATCTGGACATACATACAGACAATTTTTCTAAAAATCATTAATTTGTGTTCAGTATCGTTGATATTATAGTCCTCTTGACTTGATAGTTTCTTTTAATTTTCAAGATTATTCTGTAGCAATATCATGAGTTTACAGTGACCGTACTCGCTAGCGACTACGTACACGATTTGTATGAAGAATAGTACAGCGCCCCTGGCGGTCACTCGTTGAACTAAAATTCTTCATACATTAATCGTTTACGTAGTCGCTAGCGAGTAAACTCATAGTAGTGCTACTGATGCGACTTCTTCTACAGACTTATTATTAACTAGCTTTTCCCCGCAACTTCGTATGCGCAGAAATATTAAAAAGTAAAATCCCGATTTTTCCCGTTCCCGTGGGAATTTTGCAAAATCATTTCTTAGCGGATGCCTACGTCATAACATCTATCTGCATGCCAAATTTCAGCCCGATCCGTCCAGTGGTTTGGGCTGTGCGTTGATAGATCACTATATCAGTCAGTCAGTCAGTCAGTCAGTCAGTCACCTTTAAGTTTTATATATTTAGATATCATAGACGTAAATAATATAGGCCCGGTCTAACGTACACGTAATATGTCCCCACTTCCACGGTGTCCAATCCAAAGTTCTGTCACCGAGCGTGCGTGACAATAAGCGTTTTAAAAAAAAACTTTTTTCGAAACTGTTTCTTAGTATCTAAAAACTCGTCTCGTTGTTGAAAAAATGTGACCCAGCTTTAGTGTCACGATATAAGTTTAACTTTGGATTGGACACCAATGAAGTGGGGAAACATGACATGTATCTACGTTAGGCCGGCTCCATACGAAGTATTATTTATGTCTATGATTAATATAGATAGATTTTAATAGGTATTGTCTTCGAAAATGGCTGTCAGTTATTCTATTATCTCTGGTTATTCTTACTAGAAAACTATAGGGTTGCTATAGGGCGTTTATTTGAGGTCACGAAGTGATCCTATAGAGAAGGGAATGGGAATCTCTCGCAAAAATTGGGAGACTGCACACCTATCCTTATTTGGATATGGGAAATCCTATATCCCTGTGTATGAACCCCAATCTTGCTGGCGTGAAAATAGCTAAAATCTAGATAGACTTATTGCCCTCGCTGCTGGGGTGAAAATAGCTTAAACTCTAGATCAACTAGGTACTATTTTGAAAATATCATCGAAATAGTTATCTCGTTTCTTAGATAGTTCAGCGTTTAAATATGAGCTTTACCCAATCGTTAACCGCAAGGATAACCTAGCCACGACTGGCCACAATTACTGCTGTAGACCACCAACTCTTGCAACATTTGTAAACACATAATTAGCAAATAATTAACGGTATCATTGTTTACTAGATCATCTTCAACTGCCCCACTTTATTATGTACTCTATTGAACTTTAAGGTAAAAATTTGGTTGTCTGTAAAGTCGGTTTACGGACGATAATTTTATATTTATTTATTTATTTATTTATTGAATCATAAAGCATGTAACATGACAGTAAATATTACCATATCGTCATAAAGATTCTTATATGTGATAACGTCACGTAACGCTATAACGCTACGTAACGCTACTATTGCATAATGTTTTTTCGTGGGCGTAGCCGTCGTTCATCAATTTTTAAGACGTTATCACGTCAAGAAATAGCACATTGTATGACTGGGGAGCAAAATCATAATCTATATATATATATATATATATATATATATATATATATATATATAAAACAAGAAACTGACTGACTGACTGATCGATCAACGCAGAGCCGAATCTACTGGTCTTAGTGAGCTATTTGGCGTGCAGATTCCCTAGGGAACGTAGGGGAGCACTAAGAGAGGATTTCCCGAAATTCCCACGGGAACGGAAAAAAACGGGATTTTACATTTTAATATCTCTGTGCTTACGTAGTTGCGGGAAAAAGCTAGTTAAGTATATTTTATCGCGTGTAAAGGTTTGAATCCAGAGCGAAGCGAAACACGGAATATTGAGCTAGCGAGGGATTCAAGTTATGTCACACCAAGGCGTAAATAATTTTGCTACAGTGTTGTACACTCTGCTTTTCACTCCCCCTTTATCATTCACTAAAGCAGTTCTGCTAACTTTAAAACATCACAGCAATGAGCAAAAGCGTACTTTTGCTCCCTGTTAGAAGAAAGAAAGAAGAAAGAAAACATTTATTCATGACATAACACAACACACACACAAAAGACAAAAAGAGCAACATTTATACAGAACAAAATAAAAAGTGTTGTGGCCTGTCACGAAATGGTCCCAACTCAGCATGTGCTAGCATTAAATGCCAGCGCTGGCGCCAATTATATTAGACTGTCAATCTCCTTACATGACGGCGTACATCGGCAATGGCCAGGGGGCTTCTTTTCATACTGCGCCTGCACAGCGCCATCTAAATGTTGCTCGTGGAGTTCAAATTTGTATGCAGGCTACCTAGGCAGCGACATCTGTTATCGAATTTACCTTGCCACTTATTTCGTGCGTACACTGATTTGTGTGAAGGCTGTCATTCTATGTTTACCTTACTTCTTCTATGATATTGATGCTCACATACCTACAGAGTTTTTTCCGATGTAAGGAGATTATCAGTCTATAACTTGTCCTGTCACTGTTCGTAATCAAGCTGTTCCGTCCTGGTTCCAGGTCTTCGATAAGCTGAAGGAGACGGTCCCGAAGTTCCGTCACAAAGTGGTGGCGGTCCCTGGAGACTGCGAAGCAGCAGGCTTGGGCCTCTCCATCAACGACCGCCAGATGCTGACGGAGAAGGTATTGTCACCTTCTACTACTACTACAGCCTATTTGCGTCCCACTGCTGGGCACAGGCCTCTCATCACGAGAGGGTTTTGGGCTATAGTCCCCACGTGGGCCCAAATAGAATTTCGCAATACGTAAACTTAGAGGTGCGAGCCGGAATCGAACCCCCGACCCTCTGCATGAGAGGCGGTAGGTCGAACCACTAGGCCACCACGGCTTAGGTATT
Source organism: Aethes cnicana (assembly GCA_963971205.1). Classification (NCBI taxonomy): domain Eukaryota; kingdom Metazoa; phylum Arthropoda; class Insecta; order Lepidoptera; family Tortricidae; genus Aethes; species Aethes cnicana. Next base: position 4,065,332 of record OZ020301.1, on the reverse strand, counting down.
GTCATGCTTTCCACTATTTCACGTCACCCACGACACTCCATACAAACTGAACGTACCTAATGAGGGTTACAGAAAAGAAGCCGGTGCTAGAAACGCTTGCTCTCCTGCGAGGTGCAATGTTACCAATTTAGCACATTATGTGCTATTATACACGCTCAATTGGCAACACTGAGGTCTCCGGAACGTCAAACGTCACAGGGTGCGTTCCGTAACGCGCTCAAAGCGCTCACAGCGTTCACAACGCTCACACGTGTCCCGAATCGATTGTCACGCTCACGACCGTGTGAGCGCGTTTTTCATTCGGAACGATCATAAGCACGCTCACGGCGCCAACATTAGTAACTGTCAATCTATTTTTTCATTAGGGAAACATGTCCTGTCAAATGTCACTTTGACGTTTGCGTCCACAGCGCCCATGCCCCGCAGCGTGAGCACCGTGAGCGTCGATCGATGACGTCATCAATTTCCTGAGCGCTCTGAGCACGCTCACAAAGTGTCCCGAAACGCGCTCAAAGTGCTGTGAGCGCGGTACGGAACGCAACCACAGTGACATTGACACTATTGTGTGAAATTACAAAACGTTGACATTGACAGCCACCACCTTGCAGATAGTGGCGCCAACTAGCGAACAGGAATGCGGTGTGTGTTAATGTCTTATTTATTCATTTTATTACTCATAATTTACAGGTGAATATAATCTTCCATTCGGCAGCGACGGTCAAATTCGACGAGCATTTGCGCGCGGCGCTGGCTACAAATGTTAGGGCACCTTTACACCTGCTGCGGCTGGCTAGAGACATGAAGGACCTTAACGTGAGTGTGAAACCAGCCTTACCTTATCTACCGATACTGGGCATTATTCGAGTCCGTACATAGGGATATAGAGTTTCCCATATCCTAAATAAATAAGGATAGGCAGTCTCTAAATTTTTGCGAGAGAAAATTACTCATATTTACAATACAATTCCAAGAAGCGCACTTCACCCATCCCTGCGTCTCTCATACACTTTCACGATTGGACTGCGCGGGGTCAGCTATCTCATTTTAAGCGCCGAACGACGTTTGTGCTTTGGGATCCAGTGACTCACTTAGCAGTCACTTTTGACGTCTCGAACAACAGGGTCGTCCGAGAAGCGAAAGGGAGATTTCTCTTCCCTTCTCAATACGATCACCTGGTGACCTCGAATCTCGAATAGACGCCCTAGAGTTTGTCTCTGTGGATAGATAGATATAATTGTTTTTCCGGGCTAAAAAGTAGCTTTGTGCTTTTCCGTGTTCTTAACTTCATCAATTTTTATCCCGGAAAAATGCTAGCTCCCGCGGGAATGTGGAAACCGAATTCCACCCAAGCGGAATCGCAGGGAGAGGAGCTATACTTAGTTGCTAACTATAAATCGTCAAACTTTATACCAGAATGAATGTAATTGAAGTAAGTAGGTACTGGAAACCGACGAGCTTGTATGGAGGGAGGGATGCATCTGGAGCAAGCTAGGGAGATAATTACAATACAATACCATACAAATTACAATAAGTACAATATTCTTTATTGAACATCACACATTCAAGGAACAGTACATAAATGTATTTACACAAAAAGCATGGCATAATTTTGTTAGGATAGAAAGGAAGTGGCGTTCTCTATGGATAGTATCTGCCTACACCAAAGGGAAACAGGCGTGAGTTTATGTATGCATGTAATGTTATTCTCTTTCTCATATTTTTTTAATTATTTCCAGGTATTTATGCACGTGTCGACTGCGTACTCAAACTCGCATCTCTACCGGGTAGAGGAGCGATTCTACCCGTGCGAGGCGAGCATCGACCAGTTGGAGGCAATGATTGACAAACTGACAGACGAACAGATCAACAAGCTGCTACCTACGTGAGTATAGAGTCTACCGGGAAGAGGAGCGATTCTACCCGTGCGAGGCATTGATAAAGTGGAGGCTGTAATAGACGAACAGATCAACCAGCTGCTACCTACGTGAGTATATATATGTAGAGTACAGAGTCTACCGGGTAGAGGAGCGATTCTACCCGTGCGAGGCGAGCATTGATAAAGTGGAGGCTGTAATAGACGAACAGATCAACCAGCTGCTACCTACGTGAGTATAGATATGTAGAGTATAGAGTCTACCGGGTAGAGGAGCAATTCTACCTGTACGAGGCGAGCATCGACCAGTTGGAGGCAATGATTGACAAACTGACAGACGAACAGATCAACCAGCTGCTACCTACGTGAGTATAGAGTCTACCGGGTAGAGGAAGGATCTACCCGTATTAGTGTTGACTAGGTAGAGACGGTGATAGACAACTGACAGACGAACAGATCAATCAGGTGCTACCTACGTGAGTATAGAGTCTACCGGGTAGAGTAGAAACGTTATACCCGTGTATATATAATAATAAAATAAAAATAATTTATTTCGAACATTGTCCATAGATGTTAGTTACAGGGAAATCTTAAAATTATATGTATAGCATGAACTGACTACAACTAGCGCCATCTATTGGGAAAATCTTTGTTGCTCAATCACGTTAAAACGGCTGAACGGATTTAGATGAAAGGTACACAGATATTATTGGATACTTTTTATCCCGGGAATCATCCTTTTAGGGGGTGAAAAGGGGGTTGGATGTTTAGAATGAAATCCCTTGTTGTTATTATTTATGAAAGGGGACGACTGCCTAGATCAGTCGGGTGATCAGTCCTCCATTCGGAACCATTTCACCCATTTCCCCGGTCTCCCCTGGGATTACGGGCTATCCGTTCCCCAGCGCCATCCCTCGCTGACTAAGTCGCGGCTATAAATTTGTATATAAATAAAAACATACATTTGTAATATTTTGACTTTATTATTTTAGGATCCTAGGCGAGTGGCCCAACACGTACACATTCACCAAAGCCCTCGCGGAGAAGGAGCTGCGAGTAAATTCGGGAGACATCCCAATAGGCATTTTCCGGCCGGCTATAGGTTCGTATAGAAACAATATATTATTATACTCTGACAATCATGATACAATAATATACTTCGCCAGGTATGACAGTCCGGTGTTCTGTAGTATTGTGGGTGTCACCCACGTCACGTCATTCGCACTGCTGTGTGTTGCAAGTGGTGTATTAAAATAATCCCCGACCATTTTGTGTGCTTGAACAAGTAAATATCCAGGGGGCTCTTGAAATTTTCATACAGCCTACCTGGGCAGCGACCTCTATTATCGCATTTAACACTTATTTCAGGCGTACGCTGATGTGTATGAAGGTTGCCATTCTCTGATCATCTGATAATCTGATGAAATTACACCGTATTTTTGCTCAATGCTCACTGGCGGGCGCCACGGCGTTAGAATGCGTTCGAAGCGCTGATTGGAAGGTAGCTAGCTGTCAGTATGGAGTGTGGAATGTGTCTTGGTAAGGAGCGCAATCTTATATGGCGAAACAGTTGAAAACGTGTCCAGCGATTTGATAAGCAACAAAACAAAACACACTCTCCTCACAACTGTTTTCGCCTCAGCAGCGCCATCCGAAGGCGCTACTGCAGACTATCCGCCTAGGTGGCTTGACACTTGTGGCGACCGCAGCGCCCCCAAACTACCTAATTTCAACTAATTTGGTGTCCACCTTTGGAACTATAAAGATTGCGCTCCTTTACTTGAACCCTCCATACTCTAGACTCTCTAGAGTATCACTGGCTTTAAGTTTCGAGATCAATCCACCAGAGGGCGCTATAGTTATTAAAAATCAATTATTTATTTACAGTTACTTCAACGGTGAAGGAGCCTCTAGTTTGCTGGCTGGACAACATGTACGGACCGACAGGCGTAGCCGTCGGAAGTGGTATGTTAAAATTAACACCTATACCTATGTCTAATATAGTCTGATATTTAATCACGCAGAAATAATGTAAACAATGGTGCTGCTAATGAGAGACGCCGTGAGTAAATTTGCCGCCAGAGGTGCTGCTGAGGCGAAAACGGTTGTGAGGCGAGTGTGTTTTGTTTTGATGCTTATCAAATCCGCTGGACACGTTTTCAACTGTTTCGCCATATAAGATTGCGCTCCTTACCAAGACAGATTCCGCACTCCATAGTTAGGTAGTTTTCGGGCGTAAATAGATGAACTAACGAACCTAAACTACAAGGAAATCGTCCAATTTTTAGTTCATCTATTTTTTTCCAATTCAACTTAAATTTTTTTTTACCTACCTAGCAAACTCGGGGCGGATAGTTGATTTGATTTTAGATTTTAGGTTTAATTTTGACGAAGCATGGTGTGGATTTAAATATGTATTTATGTGTAATATTCGTGTTTTTTGCAATAAACTATAGCAAATTTTATATAACTACCAAGACATCTTTGACCAAATTGGCCAAATTTCGGAAGTGGACATTGCGGGACGAAACCTTTTTAGTTTTTCATAGGATCATCACTTTAGGTAGGCTAGGGTGCGGCTACCTAATCGGAGTTTGGCAGTTTCTACGTAAAACAACTCGATGATAATGATAAATAGTTTATTTACAAAATGTACAAATTTATATAAGAAAATAATGTCTTAGAACTAGGTAGGGACACGGCGGAGCGATGTGCAGAGATATCGGCCAATGAGAGGACCGATAGCGAGGTGGCGTGATCCTTCGGCGAGTGTCGGAGGGTGAAGGAGGGGAGGGGGGATCATCGTGCGACGGCCAGTTACTGGCGTCTGTACACCTACAATAGTGATAGTATATGGCTGAGATACGCGTCACGCTCGTGAACGGGTGCTGTCTGTGGGGTCCGGTCTGTTCATGCTTGCAAGGACTTTTAAAAATAATCATTAGCTTTAAAATATGACTAATTCAAACATTTTAAGCGAGAGACCTCATCATGTTCTTATTGACATGTACTGTATTAATGAACTCTTTTATACATGATGTATTTCATTATTTATTGACATTTTGAGACTGTCGACATCTATGGAATTTATATTTATTTGACAATGGAGGCCATCTCCATAATTTTTTATATTTTTTTTTTCTGGACCCTTGGAGACTATACATCTCTAAGGGCCTTATCACACTTGTGATTTGCACACCTCCATACAAAACTCGCTCGCGAATCGCAAATGTGATAACGCTCTTAGATCTTAGATTTAAGTTTAAGTTAGGGACTATATGTCCCTTCACTGTAATTTTAGTACGTACCTATATGTATATTGTATACATGTAATGTAAATTTTGTAAATTTTGAAAAAAGGCCTTCTGCTTGAGTTTGTTGCGGCGCTTCTTCTTAAGCAATGGGTCTATGAAGCGCTGGTAAATTCTTTCTGACGTGTAAAAGTGCCGCTATGTGGCCAATTTGCTGAATAAATGATTGAATTGAATTGAATATATCTTGTTTGCAGTGACAGGCATACTCCGCACCCTACAATGCGACGAGGCGGTGACCGCCGACATAGTTCCCGTTGACATGGTGGTGAATTGCCTCATGGTGTCCGCGGCCAAAGTGCACTCCGCGTACAGACAGAGGTTTGCAATCAATATGTCCCATCAATATACAGGTCATAAATGAAATGTAAAAAAGATTTCATATCAAAATTAAAAAGAAATGTCCTAAATTTAAATAAGTAGCTAAATTACTTGAAATTTTTCACATACTTCATCAATTCATACCGCTAACCTGCCTAACAGCACTGCTCGTACTCTTGTGTTCCGGTAGGGGGTAAGGCAGCCGGTGAAATTACTGGCACAGAGGCATTCCATCTTAGGCCTCAGGGTGGGCAACGCATTCGAGACATTATTGTACCTGCAATCAACCCGGACGGCCCTAGCACCAGGTTCTACCACATCAAACCAGTAGTTAGTAGTAAATACCTGTAGTAGACCAATGACTAATCAAAAGTTACTCTCATTTCAAGCACACCACCTCCGGAGCCTCCTATCTTCAACTACGTGAGCTCAGTCGAGAACAGAATCACGTGGGGCGAGTTCATGAATTATAACATGGACGCAATCGACCGAAACCCCTTCTCCAACGCTGTTTGGTACGTATCCAAGTTTTCTTATGGTATATCTTATTTTATCTTGAGACTGTTGGGTCCTTGCGGATTCAGTTCGACCCATTGGGATCTTTTGTGTAATTACTCCTCTCCATGCAGCCATTAATCGATTGCTTCCTCCACCTTCGCTAATAGGTTAATGATGGATTGCAATAGAAGTGCTTTGGAATCTCCTGGTTCAGGGTAACCGCTACCTAGGAGTTTCATTCAGATCATGAGTGCATCACATTCGCACATGATGTGTGGCATTGACTCATCCTCTTCGACACACATTCTGCAAGCTATATTGGTACATAGTCCCATCTTCCTTATGGTATACCGCGACTTCGCCCACGTGGAATTCGTTTATCGCGCTCCTTCGGAAACTTTTTTTTAATTACGAATGGGCTTGCGTTTGACCCTAATCACACCTGATGGAAAGTAATGATATAGGGTCTAAGGTGGAACACGCTTACCCAAAAGATGCCTATTCACTCTAGACTTGCATACACCAAGATTATAGGAACTGGGAAACACAAACGCAGGGAGGGAATTCCAAATTTTAGCAGTGCGAAAAAGAAAAGATTTAGCGCATCGCTTTGTTCGACTCATGGGGAACTCAACTACATGAACTCAACCACACGAGGATGGAAACCCTCCCGTCGTCTAGTAGTCCGATTATAAAAAGTAGATGGTAGTATAAGATCGTGAAGTTTCTGAGCGCACTCTCCAAAACTAAACTATGAGTTTTTCCAGGATATAACTATGTGCTTCCAAGGGACTCCTACTCTCTCTATCTCTCTCTCTCTCTTAAACCTGTGCCCATTCAATGCTGAGTGTAGGTCTCATCCAATGCACTCCACTCCTTTCGATCTTGGGCTATTCTCATCCAGTCCCCTCCCACCACCTTCACAAGATCATCGGTCCATCTGGCTGGTTGCCGGCCAACATGTCTACTCCCAGTTCTGGGCATCCAGCACCCTCTTGCCCCACCTGGAGTCTTTCTCTTCGGCATACTGTGGCCGGCCTGCCCATTCGATTATTTTCTGGGCTATTGTTTTAGATGTCCGTCAATTTGGTTCTTCTCCAACTCCAACTATCTCCATAAAACATTTCAACAAAATCGGTCTAGCGGTTGCAGCGTGAAAGAAAGGTAACAATTTCAAATTCTTACAAATGTATTGTACCCTGATAGGCGCCCTGATATTACACACTGCAACGTGGAGTAGGTAAGTATAGATTATTATTATTTTATTAGCCTGTAGTGTCCCACTGTTGGGCAAAGACCTCCCTCAAAATTTTCCACGCTTTTCTATCTCTTGCGACATCCGGCCAATCATGGTGGAAGGCGTCTAGTTCGTCCCGCCATCTCCGTCGGGGTCTACCGCGGCGCCGAACTCTATTTTGGAGGGACATATTAGTTGATATAGTGGCCCATGAATCGTCCGGCATGCCGCACACAGATTAGAAGATAATGCCGCAGACGTGAACAATCCAGTCCCACTAGTATAGATATAAACTATTATTTTTTCTTCGCAGGTATGTCTCGCTGACCCTGCACAGGTCAGCGTTGATGAACCAGCTCTACATAATCTTCCTCCACCTGATTCCCGGAGCGCTGGTCGACGGATTAGCCATGTGTCTGGGAAGGAAGCCTACGTAAGCACAGGATATTTAATAGTACTACATACAGAATGGCCACGGAATCACCCGCCTGAATCTAGCCGGCGCGCAACTCGCGCCCAACTCGCCCTTACCGTCATTTGTTTCATCCGGAGATGGAGAATGGATCACTGGCCCGCGTAGTTGGTACACACACATTTACAAGTGTACAGACGTCCTCGCACACACACAGACGTCCTCGCACGCAAACATTGACACCTCATTCGAATTGTGTTCGAAATCGTGCTTTTATAGGCCGTGTGAATATTAATCTGATATAACGTACCCGCAGAATGTTGAAAGTGTACAAGAAGATTCACAAGTTCTCTTCTGTGCTGTCTTACTTCTGCACGCGAGAGATCACCTTCTGCAATCGAAATATCCAGGACCTTTGGGACAGCACTAGCGAAGAAGATAAGCAGGTAACCCTTTTTTTAGGCAACCCAATTTTAAACGATAGATAATGACTACCTTTATTAATAAACTAGCTTATGCGCGTGAATTCTATGCGTTTATCCGGGATAAAAAGTATATTGTCTTTGTCCTTTTCCGGAACTCCATCTCCATACCAAATTTCATCTAAATCGGTCCAGCGGTTTAAGCGCGAAGAGGTGTTGACAGACAGACAGACAGAACCTATATTCGAAGTCTTAAAATAAATAGGGATCTCGCTTTTCCCTATAGGATCGCTCACGCGTCAAGTTGAACTTTAAATCTAGCTGCTTAAAGTTCACGCGACGCGTGAGCGATCCTATAGGGAACAGGGAGATCCCTAGCCCGCGCATCTCGCTTTATCCAACCTCATTAAGAGTGAGAAATACAAAAGAAGTCTCGGATGAAATTTTGAGCACGTTTTTGAATCGTAAACGAAAACGGCCTTCGGGTGCACATCTTAAGCACATTTTTTGTTGCTTCGAACTTGACACTACTCACTCCAGATGTATTTATGTACCATATTACCTCCATGGTTACGTACTATTACTTAGGGTGGGTTGATTCAAACCGTTCGTTAAAGTTAACGTTAACATTAAATGTTTTACTACGGGATAAAATGACGTTTCTCCGTATGGAATGACAGCTCGGCGGCCATTCTTAACGACCAGGAGTCCGTCAACTATGCATGAATCAACCCACCCTTAGTCAGTGCCTTGGTCTTTCAGCTGTTCCCCTTCAGCATGGCAGCGATCAGCTGGCAAGAGTATTTCGAGAACTACCTGGTGGGAATCCGAAGGTACCTCTTCAAGGATAGCGACGACACATTACCACAAGCCAGGATCAAGTGGAAAAGGTTAGTTATCCATACTTAACATTATAAATGTGATAGTGTATTTGTATTTTTTTCTTTTTCTTATATCAGTGGTATAGGCCGCACTGGGCCCGCGTGGGGATTATAGCCCAAACCCTCTCGTGATGAGAGGAGGCCTGTGCCCAGCAGTGGGACGCAAATAGGCTGTAGTAGTAGTAGTAGTATAGGCAAACGAGCTCACAGCCCATCTGATGGTAAGTGGTCACTGCGACCCATGGACACCGAAATTCTATGATCCCCCATTAAGAAACCATAAGATCTCGAATGCGTTGCCTACCCTGAGGCCTAAGATTGAATGCCTCTGTGCCAGAAATTTCACCGGCGGCTGTTTTTCATGAAATTTGGTATGGAGATTATTTTTTATCCCGATATGTCCACGGGAACAAGTTTTAGACGCGTCAAACCATTTTTTCAATCTAATATATAAAATTCTCGTGTCAGTGTTTGTAACCAATCTCCTCCGAAACGGGTCGACCGATTCTTATGAAATTTGGTGTGTATGTTCTGTATCAGTAGGTCTGATATCAGTAGGTGTATGTTCAATAGGACGTAAGCTATTTTTCATACCAGAAAATAATCCAAGGCGGTACGAACTCCGCGGGGTCAGATAGTACAGTCAGCAGCAGAAGTAGATAAGCTGTCCAGGTGTTCAAAATGACCTACACACGCCCTTAACGTCTTAAGAATAAGGTCGTGTGTAGGTCATTTTGAACACCTGGACAGCTTATCTACTTCTGCTGCTGACTGTACTTCTATAAATATAACAAAATGATACCTATTATATGTATAGCATCGGATACGCAGATTCTAAGTCTACGCGGGACGAAGTCTCGGGCAAATGAATAGTATATTATGAAAATAACTTGCTTCTGCCCGCGACTTCGCCCGCGTGGAATTCGGTCAAATCAAAAAGGATGTAAGCCGTGGTGGCCTAGTGGTTTGACCTACCGCCTCTCATGCAGAGGGTCGCGGGCTCAAATCCGGCTCGCACCTCTGAAAATATTTATGTACGAAATTCAATTTGAATTTACCACTGTGCTTTTCGGTGAAGGAAAACATCGTGAGGAAAGCTGCACGCACCTGCGAAGTATTTCAAAGATGTTCGTGAAGTCCCCAATCCGCACTGGGCCCGCGTGGGGACTATAGCCCAAGCCTCTCGTGATGAGAGGAGGCCTGTGCCCAGCTGTGGGCCGTAAATAGGCTGTAGTAGTAGTAGAAAAAAGGATAAAAAAACGACTTTCGAAAATCGCTAAGCTCAAATAGGGCCGGGCAGGTCTCATATATTCTTTCTGTAGTATGTCTATCTGTATGTCAGTCCGTGTTCCACTACACAGCCTATTTACGTCCTCCCATCACAAGAGGGTTGGGGCTATATGGGCCCACGCGGGTCCAGTGCAGATTGGGGACTTAACAAACGTCCTTGAATAACTTTGTAGTTAATTGTGTACAGGTATCCTGATCTGACCTGATTGCAATCCGTCCAGTAGTTTAAGAGTTAAATTCGGACATACATACATACATACAAGTTTTTTTTTTCTAAAAATCGTTGTGTTCAGTGTCGTGCATATAGTCCCCTCGACTTGATGGTTTCTTTTAATTTTAAAGTTTCGGACGCGACAACTACAGCCCATTTGCATCCCACTGTTGGGCACAGGCCTCCTCTCGTCATGAGAGGGCTTGGGCCATAGTTCCTACGCGGGCCCAGTACGGATCGGGGACTTCACACACATCTTTGAATGACTTCGCAGATGCGTGCAGGTTTCCTTACGATATTTTCCTTCACCGCAAAGCTCAGTGGTAAATTCAAATAGAATTTTCCACTGTAAACTTAGAGGTGCGAGCCGGATTCGAACCCCCAACCCTCTGCTTAAGAGGCAATAGGTAGGCCACTAGGTTTCTGTCAGTTTGTGTATTACACTCGGATTATTTTGATTATCATTGTTTTTCTTTTTGCATTCTCCACTTTCCCAAGGTTGACTGGAAGAGATCGCTGCTTAGCGATAAGCCCGCCTGGTCTTTACCTATTAACTGTGTATCCTTTCAGTACCTGTGTTTTGTATATGGTGTTCAATAAAGAGTATTATTGTTGTTGTTGTTGTTGTTGTTGTTGTTGTTGTTGTTGTTGTTGTTACACTTATAATTTAATTTATTTTACTTTGTTTCAGACTCTACTATCTACACCAGTTAGTGAGGATTGTTTTCTGCGTTCTTGCTATTTACGCATTATGGAGCATTCTATCTTCTCTATGGTGAAACAAATTGAAATATGGGCCACTCGGAATTTACCAAATTATAATCTTATTTATTTTATGATGACACTGAAAACTGAGACTTTGTTGTATAAGAATAAAAGTCAAGATTCGAAGTGTCATCATAAAGGAGATAATATGAGACGTTTGAAAATAAACTTATTTCTAGTGGAAGAAGTATACCAAAATAAATAGTAGGTATGTGCTGACAAATTGTTTTTACATTTATATTTTGTAAGGATTAAACATATTTAATTTTAAGTAATTATTACTTTTATAGGTACATCTGACTTTATTACCTAGGTGCATATATTAGAATGTTTTTTTTAAATAATGTATTTAAGAGCTGGAAAGGATTATTATCAATGAAATAAGTAAATTAGTAAAACTTCATTTCCAAGAAAATGTGTGTAAAAACTTATAACAATAACACAAAAATCTACAAATTTTAAGAGGCCAAATATGTATACAACAACCCTAATGCATAGACATAAATAATACTTCGTATTATTATTACTTATTATTTACGTCTATGCCCTAATGACATGGCAATACAGTCGCTGTATGGATATTTTGACGATTTGGCAGAATACATATCTTTGATCGTTGCCACCTATTCCAATATGTAAAGAAAATTTTCCAAAAACATTACCTACCTATATTTCGTAAAATTTCTTTCGGGCTTGAATTTTGTGTATTCCAAAATTGTAGGTAACTATAATTAATAATTTGTGATTATATTTGTAAATAAATAGGTTTAAGTAAGTACATTGAAGTTACCTGTTTTACTTGCTCAAACCAAATTACTAATACAAAAATATCTGCCGTCAAGCAGCTGTCAATTGAACACAAAATGAAATCATTTGTAATAGGAAATTGACAATATTTTTAACAGCCCACCTTATTTTGAATTTTGTAGGCAAATAGAGATAATCTACTATAGGAATAAGCCCCGCCCCTCCACAATAGGGATGACGACAACTTTTTTTTCCTTAGTCTATCAGAAAGATTATTAAAAAGTATTGGACAAGTATTTTTTCTTTTTTCACGTAATCAAACTTATCGGAGATATATTGAGTTGAAATGTCGCGTGACGTTACGGTTAGGTAAGATTTATACCTAACGTTGACGTAGTTAGCCCCCACTCTCCAACTTTAATGCGTTTTAACTTAGTCATTCTTTGTTAATTTGATAAAACTAAAAATATATGTCTAATATTTTTTTATTACCTGACTGACGGATTAATTAGAATTTCGATTTCTTCACCCTGGCGTCATCCCTATTCAAAACGCTTCAATGTATTTGGGTAGAATTTAAAAAGCACCACCAACACTCTCAACGCTTATTTGACGGCTGTCTCGGCACAAACACATGCGTTGAGTGTTGGTAGTGCTTTTTAAATACTTTTCAAATAGGTACATTGAATTGTGGAGGGGCGGGAGTTCCTATAGTAGATTATCTCTACCTACATGAGCAAATTCACTCAATAGTTTTAAATAGTTTTTTTTTAATGAGAAACAGTATTAGAATAAGATATTTTATAAAAGGGTTTACAAATGAATAAATAAATTGTTTATACTGTTATTGTGTTTTGATTTTGTATGGGATAGGTATGTATTATTTAAAAACAACACACCCTTAAACCACCAACACAATGTTCTGTTTTACTCTATCTATGGTGGGGCATGAGAATCGTATGGAATGTAATCGGGAATCAAGCTTGTAATATTTACAACCAAGTATATTTCCCTCAGACCGGTCCTGTGCTACTTGCTTCCACCGGTTTCCCGCGACCTTCACGAGGTCGTCGCTCCATCTTGTTGGAGGCCTACCGACAGCTCGTCTCCGGTTGTGCCGGTGGAAGCAAGTAGCACAGGACCGGTCTGAGTGGCGAGCCTTGGGGGAGGCCTATGTCCAGCAGTGGACGTCTTTTGGCTGAAATGATGATGATGATGATGATATTTCCCTCGGTTGGGCAGCGTTCGGGAAGCTTCGCAGTGTCTTTTCGTCCAAATTACCGCAGTGTCTCAAAAGATAAAGATAAAGATAATTTATTGTTCAACATGAGTATACATATATGCAGATATTATACAAAAAATGGTTCGTCCTTCATGCTGTACCTTGCGGCGTACAATTTTTTGTGAGTGTGGTACCTAGTAAAGTTGCACTAAAACTAAATTTAAAATACACATTTGGACAGTTATTTCATTTAAAATCAAAACATTAGCATACATATAATTATGGGTCATTAATATAATCATTTATTGAATAATAACATTTATCGACTAGATGGTGCATAAGATTCTTTTTAAATAAATTAAGACTAAATTCTCTAAATTCTTTGGGTAATTTATTATAAATGACGGATGCCATACCGAAAATGCTTTTTTTAAATAAAGCTGTATTTGCTCTGTTATGGCAGATTTTGCTCTCGTCACGCGGTCTTAAATGCCGACAAGTATTTATTGTGACCGTCCGTCAAGTCGAAAGTCTTCGACCAGTGTGTGTTGCCAGTGATGACTTAGGTATGGTTCCGAGACGTGGGCGCTTACGATGGGCCTCATAAGAAGGCTCAAAATCACTCAGAGGGCAATGGAGAGGGCTATGCTCGGAGTTTCTCTGCGTGATAGAATCAGAAATGAGGATATCCGCAGTAGAACTAGGGTCACCGACATAGCCCGAAGAATTGCGAGCCTTAAGTGGCAGTGGGCGGGGCACATTGCTCGCAGGACTGATGGCCGATGGGGCCGGAAAGTTCTCGAGTGGCGTCCGCGAACCGGGAGACGAGCTGTCGGTAGGCCTCCAACAAGATGGAGCGACGACCTCGTGAAGGTCGCGGGAAACCGGTGGAAGCAAGTAGCACAGGACCGGTCTGAGTGGCGAGCCTTGGGGGAGGCCTATGTCCAGCAGTGGACGTCTTTCGGCTGAAATGATGATGATGATGATGATATTTCCCTCTGCAATAATGTTAAATATGTAAATAAATGGTGATGCAAGTACCTATAGGTAGTATAACTTGTACACATAGAAATAAAAATTTAAACATTAAATACATTTATTTACTAAGTACATAGACTTTGGGTGCATCAACAAACTACATATAAAATCATAAATTACTATTTGAAACATTGTCTAAGAAAACAAGGTCTGCCGATCCGTATGACGTGTCACCGTAACGTCAAAGTCGAGTTGCCACTTTATTGCAATAAAACAAAAATGAAGGAAATATTTGCTGCAAAATAAATTATTTGCCCATTACAATTGTCATTCAACAAGTATTTGTTTAAGCACACAAAATGGGACGAGTTAAAAACAAATGAACGTAATAATTTAACGAAACACTCACAAGAAACATGGGGGCCGGGGATTATTTTAATACACCACTTGTAACACACAGCATTGCGAATGACGTTCGGGTGACACCCACACTACTACACATACCGGACTGTTATACCTGGCGAAGTATAATTATTGTATCATGTATTTGAAATACATTTTTTTTTTAATAATTAGTTTAATTAATTACTTAAGTCGTGATGGTTCCGCCTGTGGGTAATTCCTCTTTTTTAGTATAATCGTCATACTTGTATTCTTGAAATCTGAAAATATAGGATTACCATATTAATTTTACATATCTCGTCGTAGGATCTCACGCGTCGCGTGAACATGAAAATCAGCGTTGGGGCCACAGCATCATGCTGAGCTGTCCAGCCCTTTCGGCTGATCGTTATATTTGCTGTTTTTTTTATATAAAGTGTATTTCTTTTATTTTTACGCCGAATAAACCATTCTTATTCTTTAAGCAGCTAGATTTAAAGTTCAATTTGACGCGTGAGCGATCCTATAGGGAACAGGGAGATCCCGATTTACACACAGGGAAAGAGACATTCACAATCCCTGCGCTCTACGAAAAAATGACACGGGGAATCACATGTCCCAAATACTCGTGCCTGGTGCTAGCTAGGTCCGTCCGGGGTGGGACCACCGTCTTTCCCCGCTGACCTGCCGCCAAATAGCAGTGCTCTCACTGTTGTGTTCCGGTAGGGGGTTAAGGCAGCCGGTGAAATTACTGGCACAGAGGCGTCAGGGTAGGCAACGCGTTCGAGATGTTATGGTTTCTTAATGGGGGATCATAGGATTTCGGTGTCCATGGGCCGCAGGGACTACTTACCATCAGGTTCGCTGTGCGCTCGTTTGCCTATACCAATGACATAAAAAAGGAAAATGCCTACGAACGCCGAGGAACGATGATCATTATCTAATCATCGGCGTCCTACCTGGTTACGTTAGTACTATTACTTATTCTGTGACCTGGTAGGACCACCTCTTCGGACGTAGTGTGATTGCGGTGGTAAAATGCACCCAAACTGTACTATATTTAGCACCAGGTGTGAAATTAATTGTATCTTCGTAATTAGCCAATTTTAGGGTATCCTTGCATCCTTGCGGACAGGGGGGACAAGCCGTGGTAGCTTAGTGGTTCGACCTACCGCCTCTCATGCGGGTCGGGGGTTCAATTCCGGCTCGCACCTCTAAGTTTACTTATGTGCGAAATTCAATTTGAATTTACCACTGAGCTTTTCGGTGAAGGAAAACATCGTGAGGAAACCTGCACTCATCTGCGAAGTAATTCAAAGATGTGTGTGAAGCCCCAATCCGCACTGGGCCCGCGTGGGGACTATAGCCCAACCCTCTCGTGATGAGAGGAGGCCTGTGCCCAGCAGTGGGATACAAATAGGCTGAAGTAGTAGTAGGGCATCCTTGGTGGTCGTGCTGCGTATAGTGTACTTTTTTCTCTGCCAGACGCTTCAGTGTTAGTTACAAACGTCTATTCTTCGGCGACCACTTACTTACCATCAGGTCTCCTGCCTGCCTGTTCCGTCTTTAACAATGAACTTACTTACTTATCGAAAGGCGGGCACATGAAGGCGGGCAATAGACCAGCAAGTCCAGCAACGCTTTGACCTCTGTACAAACGCTTATTGGCGTCGGTGACAACTTCCCAATAACTAGGTCGTCTGTCGTCTGTCGTCTGTTCGTCCTTCCATTAGAGGTCTTTAGCAGGGTTTGGCCACTTGGTTGGAGAAGCAGATTCATCTCAACAAGATTGGCGCACAAATTCGTACCGAAAAACTATTCGACGTCGTTTCACAAACCAAAGCGACCAAACGCAGTGCCGCAGCTGTTTATTTGTTTAGCATTGGACCTACTTCTCGAAAGGCGGACACATGAAGTGCCTCATGTTCCTCGGCATCACCAGGTCGGCCTGGACCTTGGTCACGTCCAGCAGGTACTCCTCCACATCCACGATCATTTCCTCGGGGACTACGGGGCCTATCCCCGGCACCGCGTAGACCACGGTTATCTGGGAACAGGTAGGTACGAAACGTTCTATAAAATAGAACACAAGGAACTTACAGAAAAATCCAAGAAATAACAGTTGACTGTGAGGCCGTTGCTAAATCATCTTATATATAAAATTCTCGTGTCACAGTGTTTGTAACCAAACTCCACCGAAACGGCTCGACCGATTCTTATGAAATTTGGAGTGTATGTTCAGTAGGTCTGAGAATAGGACGTAAGCTATTTTTTATAACAAAAAATATCTAATGCGGTACGAAGTCCGCTGAGTCAGCTAGTTCAATATAAGAATTGTCGTTTGTTTGCGTTAGGAACTTTTAAATTAAGATTCGGATATTGACACCCATGTTTTTTTTTCTACCAACTTGGAAGATCCTTTTTATTTAGCACTTAAAATTTTCACCGAGAGTTTGTAATCCGGGACAAGGTTGGATCATCATGTAAGCCGAAAGGCGTCCATTTCTGGACATAGGCCTCCCCAAAGGCATGCCAATCGCCACTCAGACCGGCCTTGTGCCATTCGCATCCACCGCTCCATCTTCTCCAAGGCCTACTGACCGACAGCTCGTCTGGCCATCTATTTTTCGAGCACTGCCACTTAAGGTTCGCAGTTCTTCGGACTATGTTGGTGACCATAGTTCCACTGCAGACAGATATCCTCATTTCTAAAGAAACCCTGACCATAGCTTCTGAGGGTTCTTAAGAGGCCCATCGGAAGCGCCCGCGTTAAGATGATCAGATCCAATACTTACATCCGGTATAGGCTGCTCCTCCTCCTCGACCTCCTCGATTTCCGGCACGATGACGTCCATGTTTTCATCCAGGAACGTCTCCAGGAGTTCCCTGATCATCGCCACTTCTTCCGGCTTAGCCTGGGAAAAGTGAGCCGTATCAAAAAACAATTCAATTCAATTCAAAATAAAAAGTACCTCAATGGATAACTACGAGAAGACCTCCTGGTAAATCCTACTTATTCACAGTTGAAACATAGCCAAGCTAGAAAGACGTTTTCCTTGAAATATAAAGAGGCCCGGTTGCATGTAGACCTACATTTTACTTATTGGATTTTTTCCGATTCACCGAAGATGGGCAATAAGTAATCTATCAGTAAATAAGTAGGTCTACTTATTTACTGATAGATACACTAACTCAAATTAAGTGCGATGCGGATTCCACAACTGTGTCATACGTGAAATGCGGATAGTACCTAGTTGATTTCCACTCGTCAAGATGGTGTTACGAAAATGACAAATTTAAAGGCCAGACGAAGAAGGCAGCACGATTAATATGGCACGCAATGAGGCGCTTACTGCGTTGACAAAGAGTCTAGGTATTATTGCTCAATCGTGTCTTATACCTTTAAATACCTTAATTACTTAATTTGAATACCTTTTTCTTCTTTAAATCTGGATCGGGCAGTATAGCGATCTGCTCATCTATGTAATCCATGATTTCTTTCTCGATGTGCTGCACTATGAATTCACCGCTTGTGGTGGACATCTGACGACCAGCCACCATCCCTGTTATGTTAAACAAAATCAAAGTTTTCAACTGAGTTAGTGGGTAAATCATTTCTTTGATTTAATAGTCGCCATGGTCTCTTGTTGGAATGACCAGGTTTTATAGCTAAGGGTGAACAATGTGCAGATTCTGTTAGGGGCCTTAAGACGCCGTTGCATATCCTCTGCAATGGTGGACCCATCATTCACGAACGCAGTATCTATCTGGGGAGCTACAACACACACCCGGAAGATATACAAAACATCACTGCCCAAAGAATCTGGAATCTCTTGGACTCAACGGGCATTACCGGGAAACCATGACAAAACACAAAGGGCCGTCGAAATAGATCAGCAATGATCGAAGTGAAACGTATGCCCTAGAACACCCCCGATAATAAACTACGGACGGAACTAACCTTTTTGTTTCACCGGACAGAGGGCGAGCGACCTGATGGGTGCTCGGCAAGTGGGATTTTATCTTAGCAAGACTAAGGACCCTCTTGTGATGAGAGGAGGATTGTGCCTAGCAGTGGGACGCAAATAGGCTGTAGTAGTAGTAGTAGTAGTATGCCTAAGGAAGCTCCTATTGAGCCGGCTTCGGAGGACTTAGGAAGCTAAGGTGGGGAACGATACTAGTTGTGTGCTACCAACGCTTCGGAACGCTACCTAAGACTGACTGAGAAGAAGCGTCGCAACTAACTCAGTCTAACCAAGTCAACTAACCAAGGTCGTAGCTCGCTGACTTGAACCTATCGACAATGGCTGTAATCTCTTGGAAGGTTTGCTCCAAATCCACTAAACGGTCCTCCCGATCTTTATACAACTGGAAAGGATAAAGGATAAGGATGGGTAACTATAATCTATACTAATTATAGGTAAGTCTGTAAAAAGCCGTGGTGGCCTAGTGGTTCGACCTGCCGCCTCTCATGCAGAGGGTCGGGGGTGCGATTCCGGCTCGCACCTCTAAGTTTACTTTTGTGCGAAATTCCATTTGAATTTACCACTGACCTTTTCGTTGAAGGAAAACGTCGTGAGGAAACCTGCACGCATCTGAGAAGTAATTCAAAGATGTGTGTGAAGTCCCCGATCCGTACTGGGTCCGCGTAGGAACTATGGCCCAAGCCCTCTCATGATGAGAGGAGGCCTGTGCCCAGCAGTGGGATGCAAATGGGCTGTAGTTGTCGCGTCCGAAACTTTAAAAGTAAAAGAAACTATCAAGTCGAGGGGAATATATGCACGACACTGAACACAACGATTTTTGAAAAAAAAAACTGGTATGTCCGAATTTAACTCTTAAACTACTGGACGGATTGCAACAAAATTTGGTATGGGGGTAGTTTATAATACTGGTCTACACATAGGCTACTTCTTATCCGGAAAAATGCATAGGCCCCGCGAGAATGCTATTAACGAATTCCACGCGGACGAAGTTGCGGACAGAAGCTAGTGGACAATACGCCTGCCTCATTCTAACAGGTAAGTATTTATAACGTTTTACTTCTCTAAACTGTATAATTTCATTTATTACAAAGACAGAATCTGTATACAAAATTAAAAACTCATTTACTTCAGCTAGGAGCTCGTTTACTCTTTCTTTCTCACTCTCTTGTACTTCGTTCTTTTCCTCATTTTCTTCATCGGACGCTTTCTCTTGCGTTTCTTCTTCTCCCATTATATGTAGTGATACGTGCTTCGAGTCACCTGTATTTTTTTTAAATAGGGTTATTCCATACTTTTGAAGAAAACTAATCTAAACTATAAAAATAAAAATTGTTTTATTTTATACAAAAATATTAACACTTGGTCCTTCACCAGGCGATGCCTTTCACGAAGTGACCAATTTCGGAATATTATTACTGCTACTATCTAGTCCTCTGCGACAAACTGTTTTACCCTTTGTCTAAAATACGCCTACAAAATGATCTACTGTGATGATCATAAATGTTGATGATAATAAGCATGTAACTACCTAGTTTAAAGGCATACATAGACGTGAAAACATCACATTTTATTCGAAAAAGTAGTCACTACATTCCTTGTACATAAAATAAGAATTATTTGTCACTTACGTAATGTAACTACAAATTGTCATTTATGGAGACTTTTGAATCACTAACAAACGTAAGGTACCGGTGATAGGGCTAACAAAATTTTACCCGCTAACCTACCGCCAAACAGCGGTGCTCGCACAGGGTCTAAGAAAACAAGGTCTGCCGATCGGGGTGACGTGTTACCGTAACGTCAAAGTCGAGTTGCCACCTGTTGTATTGTGACAATGTTTGTTTTGAGAAGGAAATATTTTCTGCGTTGATACTTAATGCAAAATAATTTTTTGCGCATTATACTTGTCATTTACTTATTTAAGCACACAAAATGGGACAAGTTAAAAACAAATTACCGTAATAATTTAATGAAACACTCACAGGATACATGGGGGTCGGGGATTATTTTAATAGACCACTTGCAACACACAGCAGTGCGAATGACGTTAGGGTGACACCCACACTACTACACAATACCGGACTGTCATACCTAGCGAAGTATATTAGGTATTGTATCATGGTGCTCGCACTGTTGTGTTCCGGTAAGGGGGCAAGGTAGCCGGTAAAATTACTGGCATAGACGGAATACATAAACGCATTATAGTCTTTGGATTGTCCAAAAATCAAAATTCTTTGATTCTTTATTTCCATGGACCACAGTGGACACTTACCGTCAGGTGGCCCGTTAGCCAGCCAATGAGATAAAAGAGTCTTCTTAGTGATCATTCAGGGTTGGGAAAAATACTGACTTCATTGTATTTCAATCACAAAATACATTTACATCACCCTTGGCCATAAAGTGGGATTATTTGCCCGCTACGTGGAGAAAATCTCACTTCTTGGCCAAGGCAAGACGTAAAACTTTTGACAAACCACGGGCGGTAATTCGTAAAGCCTCAGATCGCATATTTATGGCCCTCACCTTCGGTTCGGGCCACAGAAACCTGCGATCTGGGACATTTACGAATTCACCACCCTAGGTCTGTAATGTACTATTAAAAATGTATTTGAAATACAAAATACCATTTTACATTATTTAAAATAGGTAATTTATTTCAAATACAAAATACATTTTGTGATGTTAATCAACAGCATGAAACTGGTTTTTTTGACAGCGATGGAGCTCAATCTGGCCAAAAGTTATATTTATGGGCTATATTCGAAGTCTTAAAATAGGGGTCACCCTGTTCCCTATAGGATCGCCCACGCGTCGCGTTTACTTTAAGCGGCTAGATTTAAAGTTCAACTTGACGCATGAGCGATCCTATAGGGAACAAGGAGATCCCTATTTAATTTAATCTATTTAATACTTCGAATATAAGATTGAATTAACCTCGCACATGCGAATGTGCTTGCGAATAAATGGCAACAATTTATTTTTATTTTTAACATGACCTCAAAGTATAAACAAAATGTATTTTAAAACTTAGAGTATTTGAAATACTAAATACAAATTAAATGTGAATGCAGTATTTGAAATACCAAATACAAAATACGTAGGTTCTTTGGTATTTCAAATACATGTCGTTGAAATACTGCCCAACTCTGGTGATCAAATCATTACACTTTCCAGTAGCATTTTCAAGAATGCAATTCATTATGGCCACCTACTCTTTCTACTGACTGCACTAAGAACTAAGTAATCTACTGTTCCCAATTCTAAATTAACAATTGTGACAAAGTAACCGTAAAACTCTAGCGGTAACTTGTTGCCGTCTTCATCCGATATGATTATTTCGATCCAGTCTTTAGGTTTTTCCTCTACCTCTTCTTTCGGTTTTGGCGCTTCTGCATATTGAGGAATATCATTAAAATCTATACTTATCATCAAGCACTTGTAATTGTAAGACTAATACTTAATGTAATTCTTGGGACTCTCTTGAGAACAAATTGAAAACTAATATCTCTTCCCGACCTATTTAACTAAAACTATTTAGTTCACTACATCACTAGATGGTGGTGGAAGCAATGGATTAGGTGTAAGGAGAAGGGAGAAGGAGAAGTTTATCTACAAGGATCCCAAATCTCAACATTAGGTAGATAAGACAAGACCAGATTGTCAATTGCCTTGACAATTTGTGTTTACTGTAAAATCACTCCACCATTTAAAAATCATTTCAACAGTGGCAAAGTTCGGTGCAAATAATCATATTCTCATAAGTAAGTAATCCAGAGCCCCATTTTTCATGGGACTCTGAGAGGAGTCGAAGGTGCCGCGAACTCTTGCCAGAGTCCTTTCAATAAAGCAATATTAGAGAGACCTCATTGCCTTAATGTCTAAAGGACCTAAGGACTGCGATAAGTATCCCTTCGTTTAGTCGGCCAGTTTATTACCAAGACCAAGTTCAAGGTTCAAGTCCCTTCAATTTTTGGAGAAGAAATAATTCTTTTTATAAGGTGATTCAACTTAGAAAACTTTACGTACCTTCTTTAGGTCTATCCGTAGTTGATAGGCCAGCTGAACTTAGCTCGCGAAGCTTTTGCTGAAAATGAAAATTTGTATTAATTTATGCGATCTAGGTAAGCAAAAAATGCAAATTACTTACACAAGGATACGGTCAGCAGCAGAAACTGATATTCAGTTATGAGCTCAAAGAAATCTACATACACTTTTACTGTATAGGAAATAGGAGCCGTGTGTAGGTAATTTTGGACTTTTCAACTACTTAACTACTGCTGGTACTGAGAACACATTAACAAATAAATAATCATGAAATAGAAAATTACTTACAAATTAATCTAAAACTTCAATCAAAAGTCAAAGCTAAATTCAATTCAAACAAGCTATAAAGTATCTTCTAAACAACATCACTAAGCTAGGAGGAAACATTTCGTTCTCAGACTAGGTAAGGAATACTTTTGAACTACATGAAAATCTAACTAGCCAAGAAATTCTTTAAAACGAACTTCGACTTCGTCATCCGCTTGGGCTCTGCCTGAAAATTACGATGGGAAAATCAGTAAGATTTAACCCAAAGTTAGTCCCTAACCAGAAGAATAGTATGTCCTAGATCTGTCAGAAGTCATAATTGTGTCACGTGCCTGTGTGCTCACTCATAAATGATTTACAAACACGCACACAATCTTTAAATAACCTTGCAAATGTAAGGGACATTGAGGTGTACATCGGAGAAGCTCCGTATAAGTAGGTGTATATGAGCAATTCATATCTAGAGGCCCTTGAAATTTTCATACAGGCTACTTAGGAAGTGACATCTTAGCGCATTTAACACTTATTTCTGGTGTACGCTGTTTTATATATATATATATATATATATATATATATATATATATATTGTTTTTATTGATATTGGGAAACAAACAGCGAAGAGTAACAAATATGACAATTTAAACTTAGGCAACACAAAAGCCAAAACAGTTTCCACTAATAGACTTATATCATTATAGTTGCTCAGACAAGACTTATTGTATAACTAGCTTTTGCCCGCGACTTCGTCCGCGTGGAATTCGGTTATAGCGTTCCCGCGTGCTGTAAGCGTTCTTCCGGGATAAAACACGTTGTTTAAACGGAACTTAATATGTAAGTAGCCGGTTTAGAAGATACATACAAACTTTCAACCCCCGTTTTACCCTCTAAAGGGGGGAATCTCTAAAAATACTTTACTAACGCTCACTTACGTCTTACGTTATAAAAGGAACCTCCCTGCCAAGTTGCATGTTTTTAAGCCTAGCGGTTTAGAAGTTTCATCATATAAAATTTCAACCCCCGTTTTACCCCTTTAAGGGGGGGTTAAATCATAAAAAAAATCTTTTAGCCAAATTTCATGTTTCTAGGTCTATCGGTTTAGAAATTACATACAAACTTCCAACCCATTTTTACCCCCTGAAGAGGGGAATTTCCAAAAATCCTTTATCGACGTTCACTTATGTTATAAAAGGAACCTCCCTGTCAAGTTTCACGTTTTCAAGCTTAGTGGTTTAGAAGTTTCATACAAACTTTCAACCCCCTTTTTACCCCTCTAAAGGGGGAATTTCCAAAAATTCTTTATTAATGCTCACTTAAGTTTTAAAAATAACCTCTCTTCCAAGTTTGATATTTTTAAGCCTAGCGGTTTAGAAGTTTCATACAAACTTTCAACCCCCTTTCACCCCCTTAAAGGGGATATTTCCAAAAATCCTTTATTAATATTTACTTACGTTATAAAAGGAACCTCCTTGCCAAGTTTGATATTTTTAAGCCTAGCTGTTTAGAAGTTTCGTACTAACTTTCAACCCCCTTTTTACCCCCTTAAAGGGGAAATTTCCAAAAATCCTTTCTTAGTGCTCACTTACGTCATAAAAGAAACCTTCCTGCCAAGTTTCATGTTTCTAGGCCGAGCGGTTTAGAAGTTTCATACAAACCTTAAACCCCCTTAATACCCCTTCAGGGGGGGAATTTCCAAAAATCCTTCCTTAGTGCTCACTTTACGTCATAAAAGAAATCTTCCTGTCAAGTTTCATGTTTCTAGGCCAATTAGTTTCGGCTGTGCGTTGATCGATCAGTCAGTCAGTCATTCAGTCAGCCAGTCAGTTTCTTCTTTTATATATTTAGGTTACGTCATAATCACATTTTTTCCCGTTCCCGTGGGAATTTCGGGAAGTCCTTTCTTAGTGCTCCCCTACGCTCCCCAAGGAACCAGCATGCCAAATTTCAGATCCTTATGATGTTTCCCGCGACTTCGTACGCGCCTAAAAATTGAAATGTAAAAATCCCTTTTTTCCCCATTCCCGTGAGAATTTCGGGAAATCCTATCTTAGTGCTCCCCTACGCTCCCCAAGGAACCTGTATGCCAAATTTCAGCTCTCTACGACCAGTATTTTCGGCTCTCCATTGATATGTCAGTCAGTCAGTCAGTTTCTTCTTTTATATATTTAGATAGATAGATAGCTGTTTCCCACGACATCGTACGCGCCTAAACATTATAATGTAAAAATCCCATTTTTCCCGTTCCCGTGGGAATGTCGGGAAATCCTTTCATAGTGCTCCCCTACGCTCCCCAAGGAACCTGCATGCCAAATTTCATCTCTCTACGATGATCCCCGCGACTACGTACGCGCCTTAAAATGTAATAAACCCATTTTTTCCCGTTCCCGTAGGAATTTCGGGAAGTCCTTTCTAAGTGCTCCCCTACGCTCCCCAAGGAACCTGCATGCCAAATTTCAGCTCTCTACGCGCCTTAAAATGTAAAAAAACATTTTTCCCGTTCCCGTGGGAATTTCGGGAAGTCCTTTCTTAGTGCTCCCCTACGCTCCCCAAGGAACCTGCATGCCAAATTTCAGATCTCTACGATGTTTCCCGCAACTTCGTATGCGCAGAAATATTAAAATGTAAAATCTCGTTTTTTCCCGTTCCCGTGGGAATTTCGCAAAATCTTTTCTTAGCGGATGCCTACGTCATAACATCTACCTGCATGCCAAATTTCAGCCCGATCCGTCCAGTGGTTTGGGCTGTGCGTTGATAGATCACTATATCAGTCAGTCAGTCAGTCAGTCAGTCAGTCACCTTTGAGTTTTATATATTTAGATTAGACTAAATTTAAATACTAAAATGGTTTAACAGATATGAAGGTCATTCTAGGTTGCAGGCCCGACGAAAACAAAACGTTACAAAACGTTAACAAAAAAACATTAGTGCCCATATATACCTATGGCATTTTAGACACTCATCTGAATGGTCGTCAACTTAGACTAGCTTGACGTATTAGCTTCCTTCGAGGCGGCCTGACCCCACATACCTGGTTCATACTGGTTTTGTTTCTAATTCTTTCACCCTTCAGGCAATCCGCCTCTGGAATGCGCTACCTCTAGATATAAGACAAGCTCAAACCAAGCTTTCCTTCAAGCGAATGCTGCGTAAGCATTTGTTTGAGAAGGTCGCGTAGATTTGGAATCCTTCATATTTTTCTTTGCTTCGTGCGGCTGGTTTATGTATGTATTAGTTTATGTATGCTTATCTTTTATACAATTTTTATGTATGTTTATGTAAATTTATCCTCTTTTGAAATTATTTGTTATCTTCCTAGTATTTCTGTAGTTTCTTTCTGATATTGATGCTTCTACTCATTTTTCTTTCTGTTTGGCCTTATGGTT
Organism: Aethes cnicana; assembly: GCA_963971205.1. Classification (NCBI taxonomy): domain Eukaryota; kingdom Metazoa; phylum Arthropoda; class Insecta; order Lepidoptera; family Tortricidae; genus Aethes; species Aethes cnicana. The sequence continues at coordinate 4,039,106 of OZ020301.1, read as the reverse complement.
GACTAGTAGAGAATGCCTTTAGACATTAAGTCCGCCAATTGTATACATTTTGTATGAGCAATGAAGTTTAAATAAATAAATAAATACCTTACATTTTGTATGATACAACATAAATATGAATGAGTCAACACCATACGTAATAGTTTCACAGCCCTAACCTTTCCGCTCCCTCAGATAATTCTCCCGTTCGATCATCCCCTCTCTTTCCATGGAGGGGGATCGCTCGATCTTGCCCAAAACTGGCATTGTCATTTTGATGCTGAGCCTGGCATTTGTTGCCACAGAATCATCTATCAGGGACACCCTTTTTAGAGTGCTGACACTTTCTCTCCAATACTCGTCGGTTGAGCCCTGATTGGAAGGAAGGATGGGTGGGTTAGGAAGGGTGGGTTCACAGCTAGCACGAATGGATTGAGCGAGTGAATGATATATCTTTTTTTGTAATATGTAGGCAAATGAGCACAAAAGCCAGCTCAATTACGTTTGCCAATTAGTTTCTCCAATCCAAACTAATTGCACTTGAATCCGGTGAATGAATTGAGCTTTTTGTGGCGATTGACTTTGTCGATTGATTTTAACCCAATTGACATTTTTCTATACGAAATTGAACCTTGTTTGGGAAGCAGTGTGGTTCAATCTCGTATAAAGATTAATTGTTATTTGATTATTATTATATTTATTCTTGGGGCCGGAAAGTTCTCGAGTGACGCCCGCGAACCGGGAGACGAGCTGTCGGTAGGACTCCAACAAGATGGAGCGACGACCTCGTGAAGGTCGTGGGAAACCGGTGGAAGCTAGCTCAGGACCGGTCTGAGTGGCGAGCCTTGGGGGAGGTCTATGTCCAGCAGTGGACGTCTTGTGGCTGAGATGATGATGATGATATTTATTCTTCATTCTTTCATTCACTTACAGCGTCTTCCTCTTCAACGATCTCCGGTTCAGATTCCTCTTCTTCCACTGATTCAGATTTCGGAGTTTCACCTGTAAGATTATCGCAGACAGGACTCGGACATCCAGAGTGTACTCCACTCTTGCGTTAACAGAGGAGTATACTCATCCCAAGTAGCAAACAAGAATAGTGATTAAATCTTACATATCTTAACTTTGTCTTAAATCAGAATTAGCTAATAAAAAAAAGACTCCGTTAAGTCATTTTAGTCTTTAAAACTAAATAGTTTTAAGCTACCGCTACTTTAGCAAGTTAAGAATTCCTAAATCCTAGTTAAGTATTTTAAAAACCATTTAGTATTAAGTACGTCCACACTTAAGTCTAAAAATGATTCTTTTACTCTACTCAGATTATTTCAAGACTCACTAAAGACTCAATGGTATAATCAAAGTATCAGTTTAGAATTGCTAAGTAAAAATTGAATCTGTAGACAAACTTAGATGATCGTAACACTATAAGTTCTAGAAATTGCTTTTGTGAAGAATATTTTATTCTTTTATCCCTAAATTTAATAAGCTTTAAGTAAAAATAAGCTTAACGGGACGCTTTTCGACAAAATAAACCAAGTGAAAGATGGATGAAATTAAAAAAAAACTACTTCAAAAAATTTGGTTTTCATCATTCGGCGTGTTGCGAAATATAGAAAACTAGCTTTTCCCCGCAACTTCGTATGCGCAGAAATATTAAAATGAAAAATCCCGTTTTTTCCCCGTTCCCGTGGAAATTTCGCAAACTCCTTTCTTAGCGTATGCCTACGTCATAACATCTACCTGCATCCGACCAGTGGTTTGGGCTGTGCGTTGTTACATCACTATGTCAGTCAGTCAGTCAGTCAGTCACCTTTGAGTTTTATATATTTAGATTAACCTCAAATTGTGTGCGGTGCAAGTGATCAGTGCTTCAAATATGTTAACAGTGCGACATCTTGGAGTGAGATTTCAGTGTCTACCTATTACCCAGTAGCTATTAAAAATAGATCACGAAACAGTAGAGGATACTTAAAGCGTCAAATTTGGAAATGGAAGTAGCGAACAGCAGTGATTCTGATTGCACGGCAATTTACGATCTGGGGGCACGGCAGTGCCCCTGCCAAGACGAGTCAACGGAAGCGTAGGGCATTATATCTACCTTGTCTTGAAACGTTTTGTCGTATTTTCGTAGATTCGGTCTGGCAATTGCTAGAATATATATTTTTTTTAGTATGGAAAAATGGATATTTTTTTGTATTTGGCCAATTAGCTGAATAAGTGATTGAATCCATAAATTAAAATAATAATAGGATAAAAAGTAGCCTATGTCCTTTTCCGGGACTCCAACTATCTTCATGTCAAATTTCATCCAAATCGGTCCAGCGGTTGAAGCGTGAAGAGTTAACAGACAGACAGACAGACACACACGAGTTACTTTTGCTTTTATAATATTACTAGCTTCTGCCCGCGTAGAATTTGGTTATCGGGTTTCCGCGGGAACTAGATATGCGTTTTTCCGGGATAAAAAGTAGCCTATGTCCTTTCCCGGGACTCCAACTATCTCCATACCAAATTTCATCCTAATCGGTCTAGCGGTTGAAGCGTGAAAAGGTAACAGACATACAGAAAGACAGACAGAGTTACTTTCGCATTCATAATATTAATATAGATGTATAACTAGTAAAACTTTAGATTTTATTAATATCTAAAACTAGCCGATGCGTGCGACTTCGTCCCGCGTAGACGTAGAATTTGCGTTTCCGATGATTACCTACACATAATAGACGGTTAATTATATTGAAAGTATTGAAAAACTCATTTGACCCGTGAAAAACCCATTCCCGTGGAAATATCGGGATAAAAAAAAAGTGTTATTTCCCGGTTCTCAAACTATATAAAACTATCTCCATACCGAATTTCATCATAATCGTTCCAGCCATTTTGTCATAAAGAAAGGACAAAGAAACAAAATTTTCCTTTCTTTTCTTTAAAACATCTTATCTCATCAGCTAATTGGCAAAATATATAAAAAAAAACACTAAACGATTATAGCCATGCGTTTGAAACTATGTATAATAAAGGTACTCTATAGTCATAATATAACTACTCAACATTTCGACTTTCTAGCACTATCCATGACGAATCTTTAAAGGTACCTATGAAAATACGATGAAAGGCTTTGAGAAAAGGTAGGTGTGCCCAGCGCTTCTGTTGACTCGTCTTGGCGGGAGCACTAGCGTGCCCCCAGACATCCCATGAAAAACATTTTAACTATCTAAAATGCTACGTAGGTAATGTGTCGCCTCTTAGATACTTACTGCCTAAATATTGCTTGCACTGTACAAAGTTTTAAAGATATCATTGAGAACAAGCGTGTCGTTCAAAAAGTCAAAATGTGGGGCTTGGTCGTTTCGTTACTCAATTTTAAGCACAAAATTCACGCCTGGTTAGCTTTCTGTTGATAAACCGCTATGAGTGTTTGCGTCACTGTCACTAAACGGCCTGGCCCTACATTTTGACTTTTTGAACGACACAGCTTGGCTCCCCATGAGATCTTATATAACTTCTTTGCAGCGCAAGCAATGTAGTATACTCGTATTAGTAGGTACTCGCTTTGGCATGAAATACATAAAAATATTTTTGGTGGGATGGTTCTTCTTGCATAAACAATACCGAAAATTTGACGGTAAATTGTATAAACTAAATCAAAGTAAAGATTATTTAAAGTCCATTAAGAATTAACTAGACCTACACTAATTCGGTTTTTAGTATAAGTTAAGTATCATTTCTCTAAACCGGTACTACTCCAAATGCAATTTGTCTATACTTTATCTAAAGTAACCTTACAAAATCAGTTTTGTCTAAAGTCATACTTCGTTAAGAATAGTAAGACTTAACGCCATTTTGCACTTTAAGTTAGAAAAAATATTGAAAAATTCCGACGCTAAATCATAAAAAATAAAGTACATTGAAGTTAGATTTTTGTTTTAACATGTTAGTGTTGTGTTAGTGTTTGTGTTATATCTCCAACGTATACGAAAAAGTAGTATTCTGCGCTGTATGTAAGTAAAATTTTCATTTAGCAACAAAATATTCCAAATATTTAGTGCTTATTTTCCAGTATTTTGTAAGCCCGTCTGTTTTATAGCACTTTCGATCAATTTTACACGATAAACAATCATGCGTTATAGTTTTCAAGTACCAATAGGGACATAAAACGGTATTTTATAAACGTAAAATATAGTTAGTTAATCGCCATTTCGATAAACCTACAATGAATTCTCTTTTAAGTAAAAGAGTTCGCCATGTTTTCTAAAATAACAATTCCATAAGTAAAAAAAGTTTTAAAATTTTCTTTGTTAAGAGATGATCGAATTAGTACAACTCGGTGTTAATAGTATTAAGTAAGTATTAAAGATATCTTTAAGCTTATTTTTTGGTATTAAGTCAACCTTAAAGATATCTTGAAATCGAAGTTAAGAGATCTGTTAAGCCCTCAGTCTTAAGTAGGGTTAAAGTCTGTCTAAAGAGTAGTATTAACTCTTTCTTAAAATTGACTTAAATACTGTGCCCACTTTGTCTTAACTCAGTCTTGGAGATATCTTCAAGATATCTTGAGGGACATAATAGTTTTAGTCAAGACAACTGATAGAATTAGTAAAATTTTCTTAAAGATATCTATAATTCCTTTTTAAGACACTTGATTGCTACTTGGGATTTAGGGTCACCTCACCACGAACGAATTCGCCGCTGGAGGCGCTTGAGTCGTGTGAATTGCAGTGTTGGCAATTTAGCGCATTATGTGACATATTATACGCTTTTTTATACCAATGGTATAGGCAAACTAGCGCACAGCCCACCTGATGGTAAGTGGTCACTACGGTCCATGGACACCGAAATCCAATGATCCCACATTAAGAAACTATAAGATCTCGAATGCGTTGCCAACCCTGAGGCCTAAGATGGAATGCCTCTGTGCCAGAAATTTCACCGGCTGCCCGAAATTGGCAACACTGACAGCGAGTCTGGCAAAGTCGCTCGACACGTGTCGCCAACGACGTCGAGAGCTGCGTTCCGAATCGCGTTCACAGCGCCCACGGCACCTTGAATCCTTTTTCCTCTTGGGAGTCGACTATCAAGAGGAAAAAGGGTTGTAACGAGCTGTGAACGCTCTGAGCGCGATTTGGAATGCAGGTAAGAGAAGTGGCGCGACGTTGCCAGACATGTCGAGCGAATCTGACAACTCGCGCGACACGTCGACACGCTGAGCTCCATAACAAATTTCATTTAAATCGGTCCAGCGGTTTAAGATTGAAGAGGTAACACACAGACAGACAGAGCGTTTATAACATATCAGTATGGATGACAACTTCGCCAGTGTCTTCTTAATAATGAATGGTTTGTGATGTCCCCACTCCGCACTGGACCAGAGCCTCAATTACGTTTGACAATTAACAATTAGTTTGAAGCTAATTCTAATTTGAAATCGGCGTTGACACTTGATTAATTGCAATTGGATTGCCGTTAGTTAAAATGTCGATGATATTCTCTGATATTTCGGCATTTCATTTGATATTCAATTCAATTCTTGTGGTTATGGCTCCATCGAGACTTTCGATGATTCCGCCAATGTCAAAGTTAAAAAAGACACGTGTTTTATTGAGCAATTGGTCGGTTTAGGTTTCTAATGTAGCTGTAGACTCATTTGATATTTCATCAAACCAATTACGAACTGTCAAACTGGCTCATTTGACAGTTGGTAATTGGTTTGAAAGACCCAAATATCAGAAAATATCATTCAGTCGTTCATTAATCCTTATACAAGATTGAATCATACTACTATTACTACTACTACTACTACAGCCTATTTGCGTCCCACTGCTGAGCACAGGCCTCCTCTCATCACGAGAGGGTTTGGGCTATAGTCCCCACGCGGGCCCAGTGCGGATTGGGGACTTCACACACATCTTTGAATTACTTCGCAGATGCGTGCAGGTTTCCTCACGATGTTTTTCCTTCACCGAAAAGCTCAGTGGTAAATTCAAATTGAATTTCGCACGTAATTCACCGGATTCAAATACAATTAGTTTGGATTGGGGAAACTAATCGGCAAACGTAATTGAGCTGCCGGGCGTGCTCACCATACAGGCAAAAACACTGTCTACCCTATACCCTATTGCATACGCCATTATTAATGGAAAAATCAACAATATCAACACTTCAATATGACTAGGCTTAACAGTGAAAAGTGGGTAGATATTTATATCTTAGTTATATTACTGGGCTGGTCATGTCTGCCTGCTGCAGTTATGGTTATGGTGACTTTGGCCCATAACTTATGGGCCAAAGCTACCACAGATTAGGAGCCCAGCAACTCCAAGCGGAGACGAGCTGGGATGAGCTGGATACCTTTTCATCGAATTGGTGGAAGATCGCTCTCAATCGAGAGGAATGGAAACAGTGGGGGGAGGCCTTTGCCCAGAAGTGGGAGAAATCAGGCTCGGTATAATAATAACAATTATATATAACAATAAGCTCGTAAGTATGGAGGGTTGAAGTAAAGGAGTGCAATCTTTATAGTTCCAAAGGTAGACACCAAATTGGGTAGATTGGGGGCGGTTGCCAAAAAAGTCAAGCCACCTAGGCTGCAGTAGCGCCTTCAGATAGCGCTGCTGAGGCGAAAACGCAGCGAAACCGGTTGTGAGGAGTGTTTTGTTTTGTTGCTTATCAAATCTGCTGGACACGTTTTCAACTGTTTCGCCATATAAGATTGTGCTCCTTACCAAGACACATTCCACACTCCATACTCGTAATATACTTCATTTTTATCACTGACACATGATAAATTACCTTCCCTATATCCATTGATGAAGCGCACGTCTTTGGAGGCATCCATTCTCGCCAGGAAGTGGTACATTTCGAGGAAATCTTCTATGGGAATAGCAGCAGAACCTCCATCAGGTTCCTTGGTCATCGTCTCGCAGAGAAGAATCATGGTGTGGGTCAGATTCTAAAAGAAGACAGGTGGTAGTCCATTCAGTTCGTAATTGTATGTAAAATTTGAACAACGTGGATAGAAAGAGTCTAAGACCAAGTTAAAATTTCTTGATGCAACCGACATCAAGAAAGGAAGTGAGTGATGAAGTAAGTAAGTATAGTTTGTTTTCATAATACTGCGTACAATCGTAGTTGACAAATTTATAATTATAGAGAACAGTTTTAAGAGTGTTTTATTGTGTATATATAAAATAAGAAACTGACCGATGACTGACTGATCGATCGATCAATGCAGAGCCGAAACTACTAGTCGTAGAGAGCTGAAATTTGGCATGCAGATTCCTTGGGGAGCATAGCGGAGCACCAGGAGACGATAGACTTAAATCGCGTCAGTCCAATCCAAGTCCAAAAGGAGTAGTGGTTTAAAATGATCCTTATCCTATCGGATTGAATCACAAGATTTTTTATTTTGATTTTCTGAATGGGACAAATACCTTAAAAAGTACTTTTAAATTTTCATTTTCAGTTTTGGCGCTAAAAAGCTATAGCCGCCATGTTAGCTTGGTCTGTGACGTCACTAGGATAGTAAATAAGTACATAGTAACCAAACAAGTCAAGTTTACAGTAACAGTGACGTCACAGCAGCTAACAATATGGCGCCTAACGTTTTGGGACTGATTAAAAACAACATGTTATAAATGGAATTATAAAATTATTTATGCATTTTTATGATTAAAAGTCGATGTTTTGAGTAGCATTTTTATATAAATTATAATCTATCATAAATTAGTACTTCCTGATTTTTCCTTTAATGGTGTAGGTATAATACCCTATTGGAGGGGCGTATTGGAAGACTTACCTTTGTCAGCAATCCGCCAGCTACAGCGATAAAGTGGAGGAACGGGACCGTCTCCTCTCGTAGGTAGCAGTTGCAGAGGCATATCACCCTCCTCAGTTCGCAAGGATCCAAGCAGAAGCCCTGCCAGGCCGCCTTGAGCGCCGGCAAGGGTATTTCCTTCATGGTCCTCAGCTAAATAAAAGCGAAGACCATTTGATAGACGGAGAAACTCCTTGCATTGTGGCGTACATTTGAAAAGCTCTGTATGCGAGCAAATATCCAGGTAACGCTTCAAATTTTCATACAGGCTAGGTACAGTCAAGGGCATTAATATGAAATGAAATGAAATGAAAGTTTATTTCACAAGAACATATGGTAATATATAAAGATCTTACAAGATACATGCATGTGCCATAACATGTTCCGCCGGTGCTGGCATGTGAAAATAGATTTCTAGAACAGAATATCAACGTTTATACCTATGCTAATAATTCAAAAGTTGGTTAGTGCCAGACGCCTAGTAGACGGTAATGCCAGCTGATGCTGTCTCTGCTATGTGTACACTTTTGCATCCTGTTCCGTTGTGTTAAGGTCCAAAGGTGTATACATATTAATGCCCTTGACTGTACCTAGGCAGCGACATCATTTCGGATGTACGACGCTGATTTGTATGATGTTTGTTGTGTTAGGTTTATCTTACTTTTACTACGCTTTTGCGTGGGGACTATAGCCTAAACCCTCTCGTGATGAGAGGAGGCCTGTGTCCAGCAGTGGGACGCAAATAGGCTGTAGTAGTAGTAGTACTTTTACTATGGCATACCTAATAGGCATGATGACATCCATACTAACATTATAAAAGCGAAAGTAACTCTGTCTGTCTGTCTGTCTGTCTGTTACCTCTTCACGCTTCAACCGCTAGACCGATTGAGATGAAATTTGGCATGGACATAGTTGGAGTCCCGGGAACGGACATAGGCTACTTTTCATCTCGGAAAAACACATAGTTCCCGTGGGAACGCGATAAACGAAATCCACGCGGTATGGTATGCAGATATATAATTCGAGTCCCGAGAAAGGAAATAAGCTCCTTTTTACCCCGGGAAAACGCATAGTTCGGAACGCGATAAAAGAATTACAGCGAACCAAGTCAAGTAGATTTTAAGGTCTATTAGTTTTAACATTATGGACCCTGTGATGGTGCACACAGGGTCCATAATGTTAGTACTTAAGAAAATATTGTAGCATCTTGTAAAAACCATGGTTTGCCAATCTATATATATAAAACTCAAAGGTGACTGACTGACATAGTGATCTATCAACGCACAGCCAAAACCACTGGACGGATCGGGCTGAAATTTGGCATGCAGGTAGATGTTATGACGTAGGCATCCGCTAAGAAAGGATTTTGCAAAATTCCCACGGGAACGGGAAAAATCGGGATTTTACTTTTTAATATTTCTGCGCATACGAAGTTACGGGGAAAAGCTAGTAAATGATATGAGTATAAGTCGTGAGCAGAAGATGGTAAAAATATCTTTAAGTTAAGTTAAGTTTAAGTATCTTTCTCGTACCTGATTGGCCAGCACCTTGAGGCATCCCCTAGTTAACCCCCCCTCCGAGCTGTAGACGGGGTATTCCAGTCTTAGTTTGACCGGTGGGGGGCGACGTTCTGCTAGCGCCTTGAAGTATTCGAAGGACCAGCGAAGAAGGTCGTAGGGCTGGGTTTTAATGGCCGCTAAGAAAAGTTTAAATAAATTAGTAATAAATAAATATCTTGGGACATTTCACACAAATTGACCTAGCCCCAAACTAAGCAAAGCTTGTACTATGGGTGCTAGACAACGATATAAATACTTATATAGAGAAAGAAGTACTTTATTAAAATATAGGTAAAATAACAAAAACACTACTTCCTAATTTAATAGTCCTATACTACGTGGCTGGTACCCAAAATGCTGGCAGCATTGCCACGTTGAATGGCAATGCTCAGTCTCTGTGCGAGATAGAGGCCAGCATTTTGGTTACCAGAGGCCTCAATTTTTTTTCGATATAAAACTAAAGACACGGTGTGCCCCCGGCCCCCACGGTCCCAGTGTTTCTACCCCAAAAGGCTCAAATATGTAGCTGCTATCTACATATTTAGTCCCTGCATATTGGCGCCTTTTGAGGGATTCAGCCGATTCCGCCGCCTATAGAGAAATACATACATATATAAATACTAAACATCCATGACTCGGGTACCTACAAACATTCGTGTTCACCACATAAAGTTTGCCCCGAGCGGGATTCGAACCGACGACCGCCGGAACAGTAGGCCCCTTCACTATCAACTGAGCCAAACCTGTCGTTAAATCATATGGTACCTACTTACTTACCTTTTTAACGCTTTAATCCTATGATTGACGCACTCGTAAATGGTAATAGAACTAAAATGTTTAGGACATACTTTTTGTCTGTTTGTTGTTTGTCCTTCCTTCACGTCAAAAAGGATGGGCAGATTTTGATGAAATTTGGTACCTATGGGGAGATAGTTTGAGACAAGGGACAGTGTATGTAGAATGTTTTTTATTGCTATATATCCACGGGATCCACTAAGCTATTTTTGGAGAGGAAACTGGTTGAGCTGTTTGTAGATCATCACTATCATCATATATTTGGGACCAAAAAATATATGAACACGATCTTACTGGGAAGACGTTAGAGTGCATGTTCAGATGTTAATGACCTCAGGAACCTCATGGGACGGCAGGAACCCGGTAGACCCCTTTTTAAAAAACTTAATATTCTAACCCTGACTAGCATGTATATTTTTGAAATAGCCGTTTTCGTCAAATCAAATCCGTATTTTTTTGAACAAACTGTAACGAATCCGATATTAAGGCTAAGAGATCCGACTAAATTACTAATACCCACATACAAAACCGCATTGTTGCCATTAAGATTTATAATCATATTCCAAAGCCTTTTAAGGAAATGCCAATAAGAAAATTTAGATACAGTCTTTTTACAAGGCTAATTAACAGTTGTTTTTACACCGTGAAAGAATTTTTAGAGCAAACTGAAACTGTAAATTTAATGTAATTAATAAGTATTTTTAGTTTTAAAATTATGTCATTTTTTGCATGCTGAACGCAGCTAAGTGTGTGAACTGATAATAACAATATGTGACATCTTTGTAAATACCCACACTTACAGCAAATAAACTATTTCATTCATTCATTCATTCATGATCAGCCCTGTTTGTTCAGATATATACATATATGTATATGGCGACTATAAACGTTCAATTTATTAGTTGTTATTGTTACCTTTGCAATACCTCTTCAAAACGTACGGGAACTTGGGAGGTATGACAATCTGCTGGGAGCAGTACATCTGCTCGACCAGCTGCGGCATTTTGAGGCTTTCGCGCTACTTCTGTAAGTTAGAAAACCGAAAAGGAATCTATGTTAATATTATAAATGCAACAGTAACTCTGTCTGTCTGTTACCTCTTCACGCTAAAACCGCTGGATCGATTTAGATGAATTTTGGCATGGAGTCCCGGGGAAGGACATAGGCTAAGTATTTTTATCCCGGAAAAAACGAATCGTTCCGAACCACCACCACCACAACAGCCTATTTACGGCCCACTGCTGGGCACAGGCCTCCTCTCATCACGAGAGGGTTTGGGCTATAGTCCCCACGCGGGCCCGTTCCGAATGTGATAAAATAATTCGACGAGGGCGAAGTTGCGGGCAGAAGCTAGTGGATTTAGGACCTACTGAATTAATCATTTTAGCGCACCTGATGGAAATAATTAATTACACAAAATACCACCTTGAGAGCCCGAACTCCAGTCTCGAAACCGCCGAAGCACTGACGCCTCTGCTGTAGCTAATTTCTATAAACAGGCGAAAGTGACCACATCTCAGTAGGGCCGTCGGTCTGTTATTTCATCTCTAAACAATAAAAATGATAATTTTACGAACCTCTTTTTCAAATTCGATAGTATTTCTGTTGAAAGTAATAGTATAACACGGGGATACAGTGTGATGTGACAATGGTTGCCATGGTTACAGCTGTCAATGCTCCTTCAAGGCTGTATGAATTCGACGTTGACACGGCACTTTAAAAAAGGTATATGTAAGTTAACATCCTTCCACCATTACAGCCTATTTAGGTCCCACTGCTGGGCACAGGCCTCCTCTCACCAAGAGAGGGTAATGGGGCTGCTATAATATAGTCCCTACGCGGGCGCGGTGCGGATTTGGGACTTCAATGGTCTTGAAAACCAATCACATACCTAAGTCGATGTCAATTGGCTATGGGTGAAAAATGACAATGTGCTCGATTATTTTTTTATGGATAGGAATAACCTTCCGTATCAAGAGAAAAAAATCTCAGAATTTTCCGTGCCGTAGATTTTGCGTAAAAAAAAGAAATTGATTTTGCGTTATGACGATTGAAATAAAGGTGTTTCCTTGGTCCAAGTATGCAGCACTACTTCTTGAAAAAATCAATATTGTCAATAGTGTCAACACTTAAGGCCGTTCCTATACCCAGCTCAGCCGTCACCGTCACTCGCGCAACGAGTGAAAGAGAAAACGCTACGCACAGAACGCCCGATTTAGTTAGTATTTAACGCGTTTTAATTTCTATATAAAAATACCGCCTAAAAACATATTATTGCATTTATAAAAAAGTACGATCTTACATGAGCAATTTGACGGTGCTGGGTCAGGGAACGACCTTAAATAGGGATCACCCTGTTCCCTATAGGATCGCTCACGCGTCAAGTTGAACTTTAAATCTAGCTGCTTAAAGTTCACGCGTATTTTCAAACTTCGAATACTTATAGCCCATGGAATTCTTTTCCCCGTCGACTTACTTACTGGATACCGACTTCACGCATTACATTATTTTTCTGTAGGTAGAAGTCTAAATATCTTGAAAACTACTGAGCCGATTTTGATGAAATTTGTACTGTTCACTAAGTTGAATTAAAGTCAGAAATAAATCATAAAATGTCCTGGAGATATTTCAGTTTTGCATGGAGCAAAATGCAGTGGTGGCGTAGAGATCTACTATCTAAAGTCTCGCCCCTCCAAATTTCAAAACACTTCAATGTATTTAAAAAGCACCACCAACACTCTCAACACATGTGTGCGTGCTGAGACAGCCATCAACTATGCGTTAAAAGTGTTGGTGGTGCTTCTTAAATAATAATAAAAAAATTGAAGCGTTTTCAAATGTGAAGGCGAGGGACTTTAGATAGTAGATCTCTAGTGATTCAACCTACAGCCTCTCATGCCTCGGTCGGGGGTTTGATTCCGGCTCGCACCTCTTAGATTACTTATATGCGAAAATCAATTTGAAGAAAAACATCGTGAGGAAACCTGTACGCATCTGCGAAGTAATTTAAAGATATGTGTGATGTCCCCAATCCGCACTGGGTCCGCCTCGGGACTATAGCCCAAACCCTCTCATGATGAGAGGAGGCCTATGCTTAATGCTATGCTATGCAAAATAGGCTTTAGTAGTAGTAGTACTTAGTAGATGGAGCAAAAAACTTAACAAATCTTGAGTTAATCAAATATTTAGTTAAATTAATATAACTGAACCTAATTCGCAATCATCTATTTAAATAGTTCACACTAGCCAAATCAATTGAATGTCGCTGCGAAAAATTGAAGAATTATTTCTTGGTAAGTACCTAAGTAATGAAAAGATCAGCTTATTTTTCTTTTAAAAAGCAATTTTTTTGAGCCGCACCGAACTACGTTTGTATGAAAAGTCGAGAAACGCCGTGCGGCTGGCAACTCTTAAAGTTCAATAATATTTAGTAGAGAGCCTCCCCTACACTTGCCAAGGGACCCTTATGCCAAATCTCAGCTCTTTACGACCAGTAGGTAGTTTCGGCTGTGCCTTGTCTGTCTGTCACTCAATCACTCAGTCAGTAACGAAAGACGGATGTATAAATATCGATTAGGTTTTTTAGCGCCTGTCTCCGGATCATACGAAAATTGATCTTATTATCTTTATCAAAATATTATGATCGGTTATTTATTGTTGGAGTGATAATTGGACGCAGTTCTGCAAACCAGATCCAACCCACATCATGACAGTTTTGAGAAAAAGCCGTTTTTGTTAAAAATGTGTGTACAAAATTTTCTATAGATATTTTTGATAAAGTTTTAATGCACAATTATAGAAGATGGCTAGCTCTATTAATTTTTATGTTAATCTGCTGCAGAAAGCATTTATTACCTGATTTAGAACCAATAAAAGGGGATGGATCTTTTTAATAAAAACGCGAATGTGGGTTGGATCTTTGTTCATATATAAAAAAAATAAGGAAAATTATATTTGCACGTTTTTTTTAAATGAATTTTAATCAAAAAAGGCACAAATACTAAGGCAATAATAGCATAACTTGTAGCGTGAAAAGATTCTAGCAAAAACAAAATATTTCATACAAAATTTTCAACAGAGACGAAAACTGTAATACTTTAATCATGAAGAGAATTCGAACAAAACGTATGAATTAATCTGTAAAGTTATATAGAATTTCCAGTTTTCGTCTTAGTAAATGTCTTCTACTTCAAAGTCAGGTTGTCCTGGAAACCCTTCCAGGTCATCATCCTTCAACCGTTGGTCTGGAATAAGTTCAGTGTAAAAAAGGTGGTATTCCTGTGGAATCAGGTGAAGGAGAGTTTTCAAGCCCTTTAACTTGGCTTCGAGAATAGATTTCCCACAGGTCAAAGTACCTGTACTTCTTTTTTGTGAGAATAGCCCCTAAGCGGACGTTTTTTTTTAAATATATTCGTCCACCAACTCTTCGTCAAGGTTGCTCGCCTGTAAATTTTGAACATATCCTGTATTTTAACTATATCCCTAATCTGTCGCCGTGGCAGCTTATTCCCGCCTATAGGTTTCTTCCTAGTTGTTCTCAAAGTATAACTAACAGGGAGAAACTACTTATAGACGAGAATAAGGCTGCAGATTAAGAAAATAGAGATAAAATAACAGTATAGGTATCCTTACAAATCCAAATTTTGAACATAGGTAGGTCCTATGTTCAAAATTTACATGACAACCAACCTCGACGAAAAGTTTGTGGTCGCAGATATAAAAAAAGAAGTTCGTTCGGGGGCTACTCTCACAAATGAAATAATGGAAGTACTTTGGCCTATGAGAAAACCTATTCCCGAGGCCAAGTTAAAAGACTTAAAAGCTCTTTCATCTGATTCCACAGGCATACCACATTTTTTACACTAAACTTATTCCAGAAGAACGCCCCGGAGGATGATGACCTGGAAGAATGTTCAGGACAACCTGACTTTGAAGTAGAAGACATTTTCAACAATGAAAACTGAAAAATCTAGAAAATAATTTACAGATTAATATATACGTTTTTTCGAATTCCTTTTTTGGTCTGTTTTTTGTACAAAATAGGTAAATACTTTATTTTTGCTGGATTTTTTTCATTTCACATTTTTTGCTATTGTTGCCTTTGTATTCTTGCTATTTTTCTCCATAAAAAAACCGTTTAAGTGTTTTTCCCTTATTTTTTATTAAAAGTTTAAGACCTTGTAAATCAACAAGGATTCAACCCACATTCAACATTCTTACTTTTTTATTGAAAAGATCAATCCCCTTTTATTTACCGTAAATCAGTTAATTAATACTTTTCGCGGAAGAATATCATAAATCCACAACTCTGTTATGTCATAATCCACAACTCTATTTGGTGAAAAAGATTACGTAAAAATACTTCCATGTGTTAAAATATTTTCAATATGGAACCAAGTCACATGAACCCTCATAAAATTGAAAAATTTAGGCTACTTTTAATATGCAAACAAGATTCAAGATACATGGTTCCTATAATTTGTCAATCTTTATTTTGCAAACGGGATCCAACCGCGCTTGGTCTCTTATAGAGTTATAAAATTATACGTCTATGAGGTACCATGTGACATGAATCTTGTTTATAAAATATGGTTTTGCTGTTTTGTGGAATGGTAACTTTGTCAACATATTGTTTTGATATGTTAAAGTGGTCAGATCATTTTGATTTTTATAGGGAAGGTGTAAGGTGCATTTTAAAACCTATCTGCATATTTAACTCAATTTTGACAGGTGTGTGGGTTGGATCTGGTTTGCAGAACTGCGTCCAATTGTTGAAATTAACGAAACGACACACTGTGCAGTTTCTAAAATCTTTTTTAAATAAAACCAATCAACAAAATAATAATAAACTACCGCCATGGTTTGTTGACTGCGGAATTTCATCTTTAATTAAACCAGGTTGCGTTTAGCGCCATCTAGCGGCGAGCGGCGGAACCAGCGAGCAAAAGTCACGTGGTGCGTCGACGCAGCAAACCTGTTTGGGTTTAGATCAGTGGTGGAGCAAGTGTTTTTGCGTTTGGTGCCCTCCCAAGAACGTATTTCGTGCTCTTATTAGAATCTAGCGCATTGTTTTGTTTAGAGAACGAATCTCAGTGTGTTTTTCTTGTTCTAAATGCGCTCGACAGTGAAGTGAGTGTGTTCGACAAGTGATTTAGAAGTTCTTAAGTATTCAAACTGTGTGACAATGGTGACAATGTTGAAAGGTGACACAAAATAGTTACGAGAAATGGGTGACAGATTGAAACATCCTTTTAAAGTGAAAAAAGACTGCTGCGAAAGTGTAAAATGGATTTAATGTCAGATCTATCGACGATATGTAAGTATTTCTTATCGGCTCTACTTCCGGTGTATGATTTGACGTTTATCCTGTGGGATTTTTATAACTCCCCGACATGGCAGAGATCCCGTTAGATGAGACAGGTATACAAACTGTGCGATCTAGAGTTGATCAAAAACGATTCAAACTTTGTTATAAAATGAAGCGAAAACACCGTCTGTTTTATATTATATTTTGCAGTTGTTTTTGTTTTAATATTTCCCGCTGAAAGGATTGTCTGCAAAGGCTGTCAGTGAGGAAGTTAAAATAACAAACACTCTTAATTTATTTCTATATTAATGATTTTGATAATGGTAATATTTATTCGTCAAATTAATATAGAAAATTGGGAACGATGACGTCTTTAAATCGATTTTAGGTACAAAAAAAACTGAAGATTTAGATTATTCATAGGTATCTATTTTTTTAAACGAATTATGTACATTATGTAATAGGTAACTTGCCACTTAAACAGGTACTTAACACGCAAAGTTTACGTCAGTCAACTCTAGAAGTTCGTGGAATTTTTTTAGACATGTTAAATAGGTATTATAGAATGGGAAATCCTATGAAATGATTTCGACCAAAATTTTCTAACGTTAGACTTCAACGCGCGACTTCATCGAAGGACAGGTAATGTGTTATAAGATGTTAATGAGAAAGTTTAGCATCTAGATAATACAGTCGCCGTCAGATATACCTATCAGAGCGCACAAAACGATGATAAATATCTGCACACGACTGTAAATTGTCAAGATGTTAGAGAGCATGTTTTGAATGACAGCGTGTTCAAATGATAGAGTAGGATGAGAGAGTAGGCAATAAAAACATCGTTTTCGAACAAATTTATTGAGTTTTTTTTTACATTATTTAGCAATGTTGTGTGTATTTATGATTGTGGTTCTTTTGACGCCATAAACAGGTTTGAGGATTATAATAACACAATTATAATTACGTTCCTATTTGATAGATAAGCCTATCAGTAGAGGGGCATACATTTTAATCATTATGTATGGTTTTTTTTTATAGTTAATTGAATAGTTATGTCAATAAATTCTGTCAAATCAGATAGGTACTTTTTAGCTTTTCGGTGAAGGAAAACATCGTGAGGAAACCTGCACGCATCTGCGAAGCAATGAAAAGATGTGTGTGAAGTCCCCAATCCGCATCGTAACTGTTTATATTAGGTATAGGATGGTATAGGTATCTTCTGCCCCCGACTTCGTCCGCGTGGACATCGGTAGTAGCGTTCCCGCGGGAACTATGCATTCTGCTCTGCTCTGTGCGGTTGTCCTGGGCCTATATTTGAAGTCATAATAAGTAGGGTTCTCGCTGTTCCCTATAGGATCGCTCACGCGTCAAGTTGAACTGCTTCAAGTTCACCCGACGCGTGAGCGATCCTATAGGAAACAGTGAAATCTCTATTTAAAGACTTCGAATAGGTATAGCCCCTGAAAACCAGCGTCTAGGTCCCGCACCAGGACACAAAGCTGAGGGCAATCGCTTTGGTGTCAAACTGTTTTTTTTTTTATTTGTTTTTGTTTTTTTTATTTTTGTTTTTGTATAAGGTACCTATACGTTTTAAAGTTCATTTCTTTTATAAATATGCTTCTTGTTACAATTTCTTGGTAGGTACAATAAAGTGTACTTAGGGACTTACTTACTAACTGACTAATGACAATGCACAGCCGATACTACTAGTAGAGAGCTGAAATTTGGTATGAAGGTTCCTTGGGGAGTGCACTAAGAGAGGATTTTCCCGAAATTCCCACGGGAACTTCTGCGCATACGAATTTTCGGGCAAAAGGAAGCTTTAAAAATACCTAAGTCTCCAAATTGTCTTTTTAGTAGGGCGAAATTGATTGAATTGACGGCCGGATTGGTCCAGTTGGTAGTGACCCTGCCTTCTGTTCCGATGGTCGCGGGTTCGAGTCCCGCTCGGGGCAAACTTTGTGTGATGAACACGAATGTTTGTACTCGAGTCATGGATGTTTAGTATTTGTATATGTATGTATTTCTCTATATAAGTATTTATATCGTTGTCTAGCACCCATAGTACAAGCTTTGCTTAGTTTGGGGCTATGTGTAAAATGTCCCAAGATATTTATTTATTTATTTAAATGACCAAAGTCCAGCTTGCGCAAGTTATCTATACTTTAGATCAATTGGTTGAAGGATGTCAAGGAAATAAGGGTACAGACTCTAAATGGATCACAATAGGAGACATGGGCTCTGAACGGAGTTGGGGTTCCGTGAATTAGATTTTATGTTAGGTACGCAAATACATTTCTTTCTTACAGATGAAGTGAATAAATATTTGCCATCGGAGAATCTCGGAAATCTGACGAGACCCGAACAGTCAATCAATTTGTAGGCAGCCGGTGAAATTTCTGGCACAGAGGCATTCCATCTTAGGCCTCAGAGTAGGCAACGCATTCGAGATATTTTGGTTTCTTAATGGGGGATCATAGGATTTCGGTGTCCATATTGGGCAGCAGTGACACTTACCGTCAGGTGGGCTGTGCGCTCGTTTGCCTATAGGCATTTGCATATAGCCCAATGATAAAAAAGGTACGCGCATAAACATGAACATGTAAAAATCCCACTTTTAGTTCCCGTGGGAATTTGGGGAAATCCTCTCTTAGTGCACTCCCAAAGGAACCTACATGCCAAATTACAGCTTCCTTCGACCAGTAGTTTCGGCTGTGCGTTTCCATCAGTCAGTCCATCGGTCAGTCAGTCAGTCAGTGATGGAAGAGTTTTATATGAGTATATTGATTTCTCATTCTTTTATACCAACCAATCACGAGAGGGTTAGGGCTATAGTCCCCACGTGCGGATTGGGGACTTTACACATCCTTGAATTACTTCGCAGATGCGTGCAGGTTTCCTCACGATGTTTTCCTTAAAAGCGGAGTGGTAAATTCAAATTGAATTTTGCACATGATTTCAGAGGTGTCAGCCGGATTCGAACATCTGACCCTCTGCATTAGAGGCGGTAGGTTAAACCACTAGGCTACCACGGCTACAAGTGCCTGAATCAACCCACTCTAATCCTTACTAATATTATAAATGTGAAAGTGTGTTTGTTTGTTGGTTTGTCCTTCCTTACACTGCCCTAACACTTCCCTAATTAACAAATAAATAGACTTTATGTAAAATTCATATTATATTTTCAGAAATCATTACTTTACAAGAGCTATCAAAAGACTAAGCAACAAACGCAACACAATAGGGATGACGACAGGGTGAAGAAATCGAAATTCTAATTAGTCCGTCAGTCAGGTAACAAAAAAATACAAGACACGTATTTTTTATTTTATCATATTAACAAAGAATTACCAAGTTAAAACGCATTAAAGTTGGAGAGTGGGGGCTAACTACGTCACCGTTAGGTATAAATCGTACCTAACCGTGACGTCACGCGACATTTCAACTTAATATATCTCCGTACAAGTTTGATTACGTGATAAAAGAAAAAATACGTGTCCAATACTTTTCAGTAATCTTCCTGATAGACTCAGGAAAAAAAAGTTGTCGTCATCCCTATTCTACGCTTAAAAATACCTATATTCGAAAGAAAATGTGTCAACTCACCGATATACTCGGCCAGTCTCCACAGTACCTACTGAACCAAGAATCGGCGCCGACACGCGCTTGCCCGTTTTTTTATTTCTCTCGTATCACTGCGCCGCCATTATCTACTTGCAGAACATGTCGGCATTGTATTGAGCCCACGGTTGGGCTGAGGCAGGAAAGAAGAGCGAACCTATTTAACCATTTTTAATTCGTAACATTATATTCTTCTCTTATATACACGGTGGGTCAGAAAATATGGCAAATAATTAACCCACAGTATCGGCTATCGATTCTAAGTATATTGTATAGGTCTTTATTTTTTTTTGAGTTGGTTAAAAAAATACATTTTGTATAGGATTCAGGCGTCGCTCACACAACCAATCCCATATACAATTTTTTTTTTTACCAACTCAAAAAAAATTAAAGACCTATACAATATAGAGATCTTCTACTATCTAAAGTCCCGCGCCTTCATATTTCAAAACGCTTCAATTTGTTTATTATTATTTAAAAAGCACCACCAACACTCTCAACGCATAGTTGATGGCTGTCTCAGCACGCACACATGTGTTGAGAGTGTTGGTGGTGCTTTTTAAATACATTGAAGCGTTTTGAAATGTGAAGGCGCGGGACTTTAGATAGTAGAAGATATCTACTTAGAATCGATAGCCGATACGGTGGGTTAATTATTTGCCATATTTTCTGACCCACCGTGTATATCTAGCTTCTGGCCGCGACTTCGTCCTTCGTCGACGGGAAAAAAAATACTGACAGCCAAAACACCTCTTTTTCATTTATTTATCAGAAAAAATGTACTAGGTAAAATACATTAGGCTTTCGCCAAACTGCATAACAGTTTGTTGGCGAATAGTACACTCTTACATTATAAAAACCTGCTGTATCAATACTGTGTACCCCACAGATTCAGAACTACTTAATAACAATTGACCTATAATAGGTAATAACCTTTGAGTATATAGCCACTGGAGATGCCATAACGTCAACTCTTCGAACAAATTTTTTCGCCACTTTTAGCGGGGGGCGAGGTAAACACGTACAGCACACCACCAAACGACGCAGAACTCAACAGACACAAATTTTGCTGTTGAGATAAACGCACACTACAAAAAAAATCAACACATCAAAAAATACCCATACACAGATAGAGTTTTCACGTAACTATGCAGCATACATATGAACAAGACTAGTGATGGGACACATCTGAAGAATGAGTCAACTCAGATAGATGAATGAACTGAATTATTTTATAGTATTTTATTTTATAATAAAATTGTTAAAGTGGAAATTCTGTACATTGAAGATACCCAAAAATATATTTGTTTGTATGTATGTATGTCTGTCTGTATCTGTATTTGTGTCCTTAGCCCACACAGTTTTTTAACTGTGGAATGAACTGTTGAAAAATATATAATTATATATATAAAACAAGAAACTGACTGACTGTTTGACTTACTGACTGATCGATCAACGCACAGCCGAATCTACTGGTCGCAGAGAGCTGAAATTTGGAATGCAGATTCCATATGGAATGTAGGGGAGCAATCTAAGAGAGGATTTCCCGAAATTCCCACAGGAACGGAAAAAATCAGGATTTTACATTTTAATGTTTCTGCGCATATTTTACCCGCGACTTCGTCCGTATGTACTAAGAATTCAGGCAGCTAATGGTTCTATACATAGCGATAGTTATAGGAAACCAAAAACGAAACAATGTATTTTCCCACGGGAATAAGATGTTTTCCCGTGGTAAAAAGTAGCCTATGTCACCTTCCAGCCTTCCAACTAACTCTAAACAAAAAATCACGACATAAAACCTCTCCGTTGCGACGTGAAGGAAGGACAAACAAATAAACTTTCCCATTTATTAACCGACTTCAAAAAAGGAGGAGGTACTTAATTCGTCGGAATCTTTTTTTTTAATGTATATTCACCAAAAATAAATAGAAAACGTGAACCGATTTCGATTATTCTTTTTTTGTTCGAAAGGTGGTACTTCCAAGTTGGTCCCATATTAATTAGGTTCAGTTCTGATGATGGGATCCATGAGAGAATGAGGGAACTCCTCGAAATTTGCTAACACATAGATGATTTTGGTGTCAATTTCGAAGACTTCAGAGTTACTTATGTACTTCTGTAGTAATGTTTGGAAACTGTATCTACCCGAAAAAAAAAAAATATATAAACCGCCTTCAAACTCCGACAGACTGCGAAGTCGGTGTCAAGTGAACCGACCCAAAGAAATGATAATCATATAGTGAACTTGACATTGATATCGCAGTCTGTCGGGAGGTTGAAGGCGGTTTTTATTTATTTTTTTATTAAAAAAAATATAATACTAGCTTCTGCCCGCGACTTCGCCCGCGTGGAATTCGATTATCGCGTTCCCGCGGGAACTATGCGTTTTTCCGGGATGAAAAGTAGCCTATGTCCTTTCCCGGGACCCCAACTATCTCCATGCCAGATTTAATCTCAATCGATCCAGCGGTTGAAGCGTGAAGAGGTAAGTAACAGACAGACAGACAGAGTTACTTTCGTATTTATAATATTAATATGGATAGTATGGTAGTATGGGCCCGCGTGGGGACTATAGCCCAAACCCTCTCATGATGAGGGGAGGCCTGTGCCCAGCAGTGGGACGCAAATAGGCTGTAGTAGTAGTAGTAGTATGGATAAGGGTCGTCGGCAAAATGCTCCGAACAGATAACACGTGTCGGTTTCCAAGAATTCTCCTTTATATAGGGATCTTTTGGAAATCTAAAAGGATTATATGAAATAATGCATATAAATAATAGTATATGCATTACACATCACTCGTAGTCCCCAACTAAATATTGTATTCCTTTTACCTAGACTGACCTTTTACTTGACTATTAAATAAACCTCACTGATTGAATGAATGAATGATTCACTCAAAAGTTGAGTCGCTTTTTTGACTTTTGTCACATCCCTAGACCGATTCGCTCCCATTCATGTTTACATTTTTCTGACGTTTACGTATCGCAAAAGTTTTTTCTTTAAATAGAGATTTTACTTCAATACACATTTAATAGTTAGTAAAAATACTTATCTATGATAGGAAACGCGATTTAGTTGCGAATTTGAGCGATCAGATCGTCTTTTACACGAGAATACCGCACAAGACACCATTTTTCAGGAGAAACGTCTCGCGTCACGGAACGATGCAAAATGGCGGTGAAGCGACCTTCAAGTGGGTTTATATAAAGACTTTGAACAGTTGAACCATGTACTTTGCCGGAGGGGATCGCCCATGTATGGCATCTCCAGTGGCTATATACTCAAAGGTAATAACATATGGACGAACAGTGCCATAAACAATATGTCAAAATATATGGAGCAAACTGACAGTAGAAAATACGTTCCAATATGCTAATAACGCCTCTTAATAACCCGTTTTGACGGGGCCATTTTTCTCCGGCTGATTGTGAATCCTTACTGATAGTAGATGAATATTAATAACTATAAATACACTACCATGCATAAAACTGCTAAAACTACTGCCGGCGCCAGTGGTGCCAACGGTGATCAGAAATACGGTGGCCCTTACTAACGAATTTATCTCTGATTATACAGACCCTAAATAATAGTATAGAAGAAGTAAGGTAAACTTAAAATGACACCTTCAAACAAATCAGCGTACTCCCAAAATAAGTGTTAAATGCGATAATATGAAAAAGCAAATAGGCCACATCTGGGCACTTTTACACGTCACTTTCAAATGAATTTAACAGAAATGAATTTACCAGCGCTTCCTATACCCATTGCTTGAGAAGAAGCGCCGCAACAAACTCAGCAGAAGGCCTTTTTTTCAAAATTTAAACAATTAGATTTACATTAATAACAAAAAATACATATATAGGTAAGTACATACTAAAATTACATTTAAGGGATGTATAGATAATAGATGTCGCTGCCTAGGTAGCCTGCATACAAATTTGAACTCCATGAGCTACATCTAGATGGCGCTGTGTAGACGAAGTTTGAAAATTTGAAGCTCCCTTGCTATTGCCGATGTTCGCCGTAATCTAAGGAATTTGACAGTCTTATTGTACAAAACCCGTACTATCCGAAAAGGCGCCTACAGGTTTACTAAATGAAACTGCTAGTAGGTTGCCAAGGTCTATATTTTGAATTAATAACTGAAACTACTTATAGATTCTAGGTATGAACATCGATAGCGCGATGTAGGAATTTCGCTCGAATGGTACAGCGACATCTATCGGTGGCGCACCCTAACACTTTCATACAGGCGTCTACTCCAAACACTTATTATAATTACATTGTCTCTTATAATAGAAACGCTTCCGCTTATGAATAGCACCAAACGCCACCAGTTTATCGACTTATCACCAGCATGGCAGGCGCATCTAGTCTGCGGGTCGAAGGTCAAGGCGAAACGAACTGTAGCACACATGCAACTAAGTTCATGTTTCAACGGCAAATTTCGAACGTCGGTCCTTGGGTTTTTTTAAAACTAAATCTAATGATTATTTGTAGAGTCAAAGTACTAGGGGAATGTTAATAATTACTCATTAATGATTAGTTAATCCATACTAATATTATAAATGCGAAAGTAACTCTGTCTGTCTGTTACCTCTTCACGCTTGAACCGCTGGACCGATATGGATGAAATTTGGTTTGGAGATAGTTGGAGTCCCGGGAAAGGTTATAGGCTACTTTTTATCCCGGAAAAACGCATAGTTCCCGTTAGCCTATGTCCTTTCCCGGGACCCCAACTATCTCCATACCAAATTTCATCAAAATCGGTCCAGCGGTTGAAGCGTGAAGAGGTAACAAACAGACAGACAGACAGAGTTACTTTCATCATCATCATCATCGTCATCAACAGCCCATAGTAGTCCACTGCTGGACGTAGGCCTCACCCAATGCACGCCAATGAGCTCTGTCCAAGGCGTGCCGCATCCAATCTACACCGGCCACCTTGCGCAAATCGTCACTCCACCTGGCAACAGGGCGCCCTACACTTCGCTTGCCTTGTCGTGGTCTCCACTCAAGAACTTTCGCATTTATAATATTAACTAGCTTTTCCCCGCATCTTCGTATGCGCAGAAATATTAAAAAGTAAAATCCCGATTTTTCCCGTTCCCGTGGGAATTTTGCAAAGTCCTTTCTTAGCGGATGCCTACGTCATAACATCTACCTGCATGCCAAATTTCAGCCCGTCCAGTCCAGTGGTTTGGGCTGTGCGTTGATAGATCACTATGTCAGTCAGTCAGTCACCTTTGAGTTTTATATATTTAGATGGATATGGATTATGGATCGCGTATGGACATCGATTGTACTAAGCTAAGTATAAAAAATTGATAACTTGATACTTGGAAGGCACGTACCGTATTGAAAAACATTGAGCTCGTGGCAAGTGCCTTGTACAGCACGACACAACGAAGAAGGCTCGTGACGAAGCACTTAAGCCGTTCACGCAGAGACTATTTTTGCTTAATCCACGCGCCTTCTAAGTTGTGTAAACCTGTATATGTTGACGCATTTGACACTTGAAACCATAGACGTAAATAATATAGACCCGGTCTAACGTACACGTAATATGTCTCCACTTCCACGGTGTCCAATCCAAAGTTCAGTCACCGAGCGTGCGTGACAATAAGCGTTTAAAAAAAAAAAACGAAACTGTTTCTCAGTATCTAAAAACTCGTCTCGTTGTTGAAAAAATGTGACCCAGCTTTAGTGTCACGATACAAGTTTAACTTGGGATTGGACACCAATGAAGTGGGGAAACATGACATGTATCTACGTTAGGCCGGGTCCATACGAAATATTATTTATGTCTATGCTTGAAACACTCGGGTTATTGTTTCATGAATTACGCATTTGCTGAAGAATAGCGTTCTTAGGGTTCGGAACCTCAAGGGGTAAAAACGGAACCCTTATAGGATCACTCGTGTGTCTGTCCGTCCGTCTGGCACAGTCGATTTTCTCCGAAACAACTGGACCGATTAAGTTGAAATTTGGCACGTATATGTAAGATTGTGACCCAAAGAAGGATGTGTAACGAAAATAAATGAATTTTAAACGCAGGCCCTATTTTTGGGGGCTAAATTTGAAAAAATATTAATGTTTTTTTTTCAAACTATATCGTGTGACATGTCAAATGAAAGTAATTCTTATGAGGGTCTCAAATATATATTTATTTCTTTTTTGGTCAATACTTTTCGAGTTATTTAAGAAAATAGGCGAAAAATTACCATTGCTCTCCCTCTCTCAGAGGGTCGGGGGTTCGATTCCGGCTCGCAGCTCTAAGTTTACTTATGTGCGAAATTCAAATTCGGTGAAGGAAAACATCGTGATTCGTTAGGAAACCTGCACTCATTTGCGAAGTAATTAAAAGATGTGTGTGAAGACCCCAATCGGCACTGGGCCCGCGTGGGGACTAGGTATAGCCCAAACCTCTCGTGATGAGAGGAGGCCTTTGCCCAGCAGTGGGACGCAAATAGGCTGAAGTAGTAGTAGTAGTAGATACACGGCCCTCCTGATGGCAAGTAGTCATCGCTACCTATGTGTGTGAAATGTCCAGTCCGCACTGGGTCTACCTCTCAGTGTTGAGCGGAGGCCTCTGCCCAGCAGTGGGACGGAAATGTAAATCGGTTGTCATGGTGGATTCTATGAGACTATCCTAGCTTCCAGGATCCCTTTATCTGAATTTTCCTTTATGCGAATAAAGTCACTATGTCTGTCTGCTTGTCTGTTACATCTTGACGCTTAAACCTATCTATCTTAGATGATAGTTAACCTTTAAAAGGCCATGAAGCTGTCGTGCAATACCATTGTATTATTAAGTTAAATTACGTGAGAATTGCTACTAAAAGCCATAATTATTTTTGAATTGTAAGTATTTGTCTGTTTGTACAACTAAGTAGGTATTTACTTATACTTACTTCTACCAGTTATTTTCATATACGCTCCTACCCTCTTACATGTGATCACAGAATATTTAATAGTACTACATACAGAATGGCGACGGAATCACCCGCCTGAATCTAGCCGGCGCGCAACTCGCGCCCAACTCACCCTTACCGTCATTTGTTTCATCTGGAGATGGTGAGTGGAGCGTTGGCCCGCGTACTGGTACACACACATTTACAAGTGTACAGACGTCCTCGCACGCAAACATTGACACTTCAAACAAACATTCCAATTGTGTTCGAAATCGTGCTCTTATAGGCCGTGTCCGCCGTGTGCATGTGATATGATTTTTTTGAAACCGTCGTTGTGGGAGTTCAGTAGGCTAGAATAGATGACGAAATAAACAATTTAGTCAGGAAATTATGTACAGTACTTATTAATAAATATTTGACCTTTACTAGATAGAAAACTATCCTAACGTGAACAGAAATTGACGAAGATACTTACAACGCTTTTCAAGTTCAAAATATGTCACGTTTAAGTTTTAATTTGTATTCAATAGGGATGACGACAACTTTTTTCCCTTAGTCTATCAGGAAGATTATTGAATAGTATTGGACACGTATTTTTTCTTTTTTCACGTAATCAAACTTATACGGAGATATATTGAGTTGAAATGTCGCGTGACGTCACGGTTAGGTACGATTTATACCTAACGGTGACGTAGTTAGCCCCCACTCTCCAATTTTAATGCGTACTTAGTCATTCTTTGTTAATTTGACTAAACAAAAAATACGTGTCTAATATTTTTTTATTACCTGACTGACGGACTTATTAGAATTTCGATTTCTTCACCCTGTCGTCATCCCTATTCTGACGTCACGACCTCTCATTCCCGAGTTTTGTCTGATGCGTTTTTTTATTAAGTAGCCTGCTGCTGTGTCCCACTGCTGGGCAAAGGCGATTTATCTTTGACAATATTCAAAGAAACGAAAATAAAAAAAGCTTTATTCATATTCATTTAACAAGATAAATTAAAATACAGTTTCTGGGGCCTCCTTTTAAGCTTACAATGCCTGTGTTAGGACGCCTCACTCTTCCTCAGTTTACGAGTAGATGAATGGCAAATACAAGTGATTTTGCGAAATTAGTGGCTATCATTAAGGTATACACGTAAGAATAAAAAAAGAGAAAACCAAAGAGTACGTGTCATTTATTTTTCGATTCTCTAACTGACGGACTTGATAGATATCGCAATTTATTGATGCCATCATTAATCCTTTTCTGTGCTCTTACTAATCTCTAAATACCATCGCTAGGAAACTTGCACGCATCGGCACAGTTCAATCTGTGTGAATACTGGAGCCACTTGGTATAAGCCCACGGTTCCTCTATGCCCAGCAGTGGGCTATGAGTGGGTAAAATAAAGATTTTACTACGAAATAATTTACCATTCATCGTTCGTTTCCCGCTGCTTATATAAAATTTCCCACGATAAAGAAAATCAAGAGAGAACAATAGACAAAACGAAGCTAAGCGAGCTATTGTTATATACCTGAGAACTCAGAAACACCTGTATATTATGTACCACTTAACTAGTAGGTTACTAGGAAACGATGGTTTTGAAATCATGTGTCATTTTTAAAGCCATAACTTTGAGATCTCTAGTCTCTAAAAAAGACTATAGGTATTATGCCAAATTCGTTATCGTGGAAAAAATGTACCTATGTGAAACATTCTACGAGTAAAGTATTATTTTTTCAAAACTGTCGGGTCCGATTTTGATTCCCTTCACAAAGGTGTATGTATGTGACGTATCACAACAGTGGTCGCTATTGTCTCTTACACCACTTCCCATACAAATTTGCCGAGTCTCCTTTAGAACTATTTTTCTTCAATTTGCTCTGTGTTAGACATTCCATACTAATATAATAAATGTGAAAGTAAAGTTTCGATTTCGAGCGATTTGGATGAAATTTGGTATGGAGATAGTTGGAGTCCCGGGGAAAGACGTAGGCTACTTTTTAGGGTTCCGAAGTCCACAAGGAACCCTTATAGTTTCGCCATGTCCGTCCGTCCGTTAAGATTTAAAGTGCTATTTTTTGTTAGAGTCACGTGTCCCCCCCCCCCCCTGCCAGCTAAATGATGGTATTTGGATGGCTGAAAAAAATCACGGTTGTGGCATATATAACGTAGTTGAAAGGAAAACTATTAGAGCTAAGTAGGCTGTACAAACCTACGACTCATAGTCGACCAACTTATAAAATGATTAAAAAACCAATGATTTTCCTCGAGCGGCAGGGGCGTCGGGCGGGCACGTCATACCACAGGCTAGCTAGATGCTAATAAGTCTTAGAAAGGTACTGTGGGCATCGTCAACTTCGGAATCCTACATTGCGCGTGGCCCGACACGCACTTGGCCGGTTTTATAACGTAAAACGCATGGTTCCCGCGGGAACGCAATAGCCGAATTAAATTCCACGGCTCGTTTCATAATACCCCACTCGTGTTTTAAGGACCTGTATTAGGTATGTAGCAGTTACATAAACTACTAATAAACGTACTTGAACCTTTTTTGCAAACTTTACTGAATCATATTCTGAAATTTCAATTTGCATTAATTTAATCTCAATAATTATTATACTTTGGGGTACTTCAAAGATGTGTGTGAAGTCCCCACTCCGCACTGGGCCCTCGTGGGGACTATAGCCCAAACCCTCTCATGATGAGGGGAGGCCTGTGCACAGCAGTGGGACGCAAATAGGTTGTAGTAGTAGTTATACTTAAACGTCTGTTAATTAGGTACAGTTTCTATAACATTTTAATAATTAATAAGTCATTTTCACAATATATTGCCAAACCGTTCGTGTGGAATTTGGTTATAGCGTTCCCGCGGGAATTGAGCGTTAAACTATAACAAATTATATACGAAAACCTTCCTCTTGAAACACTCTATCTATTAAAAAAACCGCATCAAAATCCGTTGCGTATATTCAAAGATTTAAGCATACATAGGGATATAGGGACAGAGAAAGCGACTTTGTTTTATACTATGTAGTGAAGTGATGTGGTGTTTACCTATAAGAGATTGTGCATTTAGTGTAATATTTAAACAATGTACTCGTAAGTAGCTTTAGAATTGATGTAACAATCATTGGTAGACCAAATAAATAAATAAAAAAAACCGGCCAAGTGCGTGTCGGGCCACGCGCAAAGTATAGGGTTCCGAAGTTGACGATGCCCACAGTACCTTTCTAAGACTTATTAGCATCTAGCTAGCCTGTGGTATGACGTGCCCCCGACGCCCCTGCCGCTCGAGGAAAATCATCATCATAAGTTGGTCGACTATTACTCGAAAGTTTGTACAGCCTACTTAGCTGTGATAGTTTTCCTTTCAACTACGTTATATATGCCACAACCGTGATTTTTTTCAGCCATCCAAATACCACCATTTAGCTAGCAGGGGGGGGGGGGGACGGGACACGTGACCCTAACAAAAAATAGCACTTTAAAGCTTAATATTTCACAAACGCATCACTTAATCAAAAAATGGTTTTAACAAACCCACAATATTTTTTCAAGACCTATTCAACGATATGCCGCACCATGGGGTACGCAAGAAAAAAAAATTACATCCCCACTTTACGAGTAGGGGAGGTACCCCATAAAAAAAATATTTCAACATTTTATTGTACCACTTTGTCAGCGTAACTAATATGCATATTCATGCCAAATTACAGCTTTCTAGAACTAAGCATCTCCGAGCAATAGTGCGGACAGACGGACGGACGGACATGGCGAAACTATAAGGGTTCGTTGTGGACTTCGGAACCCTAAAAAGACTTGGATGGTGTTACGGGCAATAAGCTATATTTAAATTAAAAAATGTGACCACTAAAACTAATTCTATTGACTACAAAAGCTATCAATTATTACGCTTGACTACTTAAACTACAGACTTTGAACATTTTAGCACAAGGCGTTCGTTCTTGCATAACCCAAGTCCGTAGTAACCGTGGTCACACCAAATTGAAGGTTGAATACTAGTGCCATGCCGCGGCTTTGTTCGCAAAAAACGATCCAATTTAAATTTATTTTCAAGGGCAGGTGGTACCAGGGTTAGTTGAAATTAGTAGAGCTTGAAAGGATTGCACGATTTTGATGTGGTTGGGTTAATTTCAACTAGCTTCCTGGAGGCTTTACCTAGAAATTCATGGAAAAGTTTCACTCCCTAAAGGATAATTTCAGAGAAAAAAAAACATGATAGGTATGTCCTTTCAAAGAAACCACTATCTCTATATAGGTAGGTAAGTACTTACCCAATTTCATCAAAATCGGTTTAGTGGTTTAGCGGGTAAAAAATAAAAGACGAACAAACAGTCCAACAAACATAGTTACATTCGTTAGCATTTTACAAATAAATAGTATTAGTATATGAAAGTGAATA
Organism: Aethes cnicana; assembly: GCA_963971205.1. Lineage (NCBI taxonomy): Eukaryota > Metazoa > Arthropoda > Insecta > Lepidoptera > Tortricidae > Aethes > Aethes cnicana. The sequence goes on along the minus strand of OZ020301.1, from coordinate 4,007,700 downwards.
ATGGAAGTATGGAATATTTCATTGCTAACTTTCTTTTGTATTTGCTAAGGTTAAAAGTTCACGTTATCGGTTTGAAAATAACATGTAATGATTGTAAGTTGCCCTTTAAGTACCTATTACAATACAGGCCGTAACCGGGATATTTTTCTCTTGGAAATTATAAACCTACCAGCTTGTGCCCGCGACTTCGCCGCGTGGAATTCGGTTATCGCGTTCCCGCGGGAACTATGCGTTTTTCTATATTTTGTTTAGATCGGTCAAGCGGTTGAAGCGTAAAGAGGTAACAGACATACATACAGAGTTGGTTGAAACGCATCGCATTTATAATATTAGTTGGATCTTGTACCCACTTTTTATAACGTTATAGCATAGACGTAAATAACATAGACCCGGTCTAACGTACACGTAATATGTCCCCACTTCCTCGGTGTCCAATCCAAAGTTCTGTCACCGAGCGTGCGTGACAACAAGCGTTTTTAAAAAACTTTTTTTCGAAACTGTTCCTCAGTATCTAAAAACTCGTCTCGTTGTTGGAAAAATGTGACCCAGCTTTAGTGTCACGATACAAGTTTAACTTTGGACTGGACACCAATGAAGTGGGGAAACATGACATGTATCTACGTTAGGCCGGGTCCATACGAAGTATTATTTATGTCTATGCGTTATTTTTATAGCGTTCCTGCTGTAGAGATCTTCTACTATCTAAAGTCCCGCGCCTTCACATTTCAAAACGCTTCAATTTTTTATTATTATTTAAAAAGCACCACCAACACTCTCAACGCATAGTTGATGGCTGTCTCAGCTCGCACACATGTGTTGAGAGTGTTGGTGGTGCTATTTAAATACATTGAAGTGTTTTGAAATGTGAAGGCGCGGGACTTTAGATAGTAGAAGATCTCTAGGTAACTATAATAAGCCTTCGAAACTCGAAACGAAATTGAACCTCGATCGCAAAGATATCGATCGCGTAAAAATCTAAATTTAGCGCTTTGCATACTTTCGTAAGAGCTTTTGTTATACACCAATAAAGATCTACAAATCACCTCGATGACAGCCAATCAGAAACCTGTAATGAATTTGCAAAGAAATTGAGATCATTCTTAAAAACAAGAGCTTTTTATAATATTGACGAATATTTCGCAATTTTTTTATTTTTATTTATTTATTAATATCTTTGATACTGTATTTTAGTGTTGTAGTTGTAAGGTGTTTCTGTTTTATTATTGTGTGTGTGTGTATATTCTGTTGCATGGAAATTTCTTTAATGGATATAAATGACTGAATACTGAATACTATGAGCCTTTCCAAGATACGAAGTAGCCTAGATGTTCTTCTCCGGGACTCGAACTATTTCCATATCAAATTTCATCTAAATCGGTCCAGCGGTTTAAGCGTGTAGACGGAACAGACAGACAGACAGAGTTGATTGAAAAGTTATCATCGACCACTTTTTAGTAGTGTAATTGGCTATGGGTGAAAAATGACAAAGTGCTTGATTCTTTTTTTATGGATAGGAATAACCTTCCGTAATAAGAGAAAAAATCCGAGAATTTTCCGTGGCGTAGATTTTGCGTAAAATATAAAATTGGTTTTGCGTTATAACGATTAAAAGATTCTGGTTTTCCTTGGTTCAAGTAAGCACAGCACATGTTTCTGAAAAAAAATAGTGTTGACATTTGACGTTGACAGTTCTCGCTTCCTTCGTACGAACATAACTTTACGTGTTTTAACAATTTTATTGGAAAAATAGCTTATTGATGACTGCTTTTGCTTACTGGACTTTCGATTCTGCTTGGCCCGAACGACGACGTATGCTTTAAACACGTTATTACGAATAAAAAGCGAATGAAGCAAGAACTGTCACTGTCAATAGTGTCAACACTTGTTTTTTAAGAAGTAGTGCTGCATACTTGGACCATAGAAACACCTTTATTTCAATCGTCGTAACTCAAAATCAATTTATTTTTTTACGCGAAATCTACGGCACGGAAAATTCCGAGATTTTTTTCTCTTGATACGGAAGGTTATTCCTATCCATAAAAAAAATAATCGAGCACATTGTCATTTTTCACCCATAGCCAATTATTTATGTAAATGAAAGGTAATTAAGGTTTACCTAACGAAATTTTAATATCCATTAAAATACAGTACCTACCTAATTCTGTGCACGCGAATCAAAAACGGGTGATGTGTTGTCAAAGATTTTGTGTACAGGATGATGTAGGTACCTTTATTCTTCTTTTTACCCGACTGCGGCAGAAGGAGGGTTATGTTTTTTAATTTTAGTATGTATCTATATATGTATTTTTTCATCACACTTGCTCGAAAACGGTGTCATTACAGGCAAGCAAGGCGGTCTCTAATGCCCACATTATGACCACGGGCTTCCGAGATTTCTTTTGAGCCCACGGGCTGTAATGTATGTGTTTTCAATTGTTTTTGTTCCAAATAATACAAATTAACATTTAAATCTACTTCAATGGCCGCACCATTGTTAATGGCCAGTACGAATTAAACATTTAAAAACAAACAAAAAAGGTTTGTTCGCGATGTCGATTAGATAACCTACAGGCACAATTTGACAGGTCGTTCTAGTAGATTTTCTTTATTTTCCTCGCAAGTATGATGAAAAACATTGGCGGTGTAGGAATTGTAGTCGAGAGCATTTATAAGCCCGAAACCGAAGGTTTACCGCCCTTAATACACAATGTACTATTATACATATTAAGGCCGTTACTCTACCCAGCTCAGCCGTCACTGTCACTCGTGCAACGAGCAAAAGAGAAAGCGCTACGCACAGAACGCCCGATTTAGTCAGTATTTAACGCGTTTTAATTTCTATAAAAATACCATCTAAAAACATGGCATTTGTAAAGCTGTCAATGTATGCATACTATATGGATTTTTTTTCTGTTATATTTAGTTTTACACTGTTTGATATAATAAACTGGAGTAAAGTTGGATTAAAGGTCCGAGTTAGAGGTCACTTTGGAATTAAATTCTATCGAGCGAAGTTTCGTGAAACGTGTAACGAAAGCTGTCAATGTAAGGATGATATAATCAAATATAACATATGATTTTTTCACATTTTTAACTTTTAACATTTCTTAGAAAAGTATGATCTTACATGAGCAATTTGACGATGCTGGGTCAGGGAACGGCCTTAATGCAAATGTAATGTGAATTTGTATGTGTACAATTTGATAAAGGCCTGCTGAGATTGTTACGGCGCTTTTTCTCAAGAAATGGGTCCTGGAAGCGCTGGTAAATTCATTCCTGGTAAATTCATTAAAAAGTGACGTGTAAAAGTGCCCAGACGTGGCCGATTTGCTGAATAAATATTTTGTTTTTGATTTATGATCTTGCCATGTTTTTTTTTTTATTTACGGTTATAATTTGATATGATTGATATAAAATCTCACCCCTTACATAACTGTTTTGTTATGACGATACGTCATTCCAACTTAACGCACGGCATCGGCATGCGTTCTGAATTCAAATGCCGCCTTCTGATTGGTCGAAACTACCCCTAATGACGGTTAGCCCCGCCTCCAGTTGCTATGTATCGTTTGATCAATAGTTTACTATAGTTTTTGTTAGTATATTATATACAATTAGCCTTGAAGTTCGCCGTGTTGAAGGTTCGTGTTTTTTCATGAAAGTAAATTAGTTATTATCTGGCCTTATTTTTTTTAAATTACCTATTTATTTTCTACGGAGTCAAGCGAAAGGTTGTGACGGTATTTTACCCACAGAATCAGCTATCGATTCTAAGCACGTTTTAGGTTCCCTTTTTATTGTTTTCGAGTTGATTAAAAAAAGTATAGGATTCAGGTATCGCACCATTAATCCCATAGTGAAATCCCACTAAAACACATAACTATTTAAATACGTGTCGAATTGATAAACTTTTTTGAAGTCGGTACATAAAGCTCTCAAAAATCTCGGCGCAAACAGTAAACCATGTGTTTTTTTTATATTGATGGTATAGGCTAACGAGCGCACAGCTCACCTAATGGTAAGTGGTCACTGCGGCCTATGGACACCGAAATGCTGGGAAAGACGGTGGTACCACCCCGGACGGACCTAGCACCAGACCCTACCACTAGCGTTTATGATTTGATCAAAGATTTTCCACTCTTCGAATCGGCAATTTTTTCAAGTCTTTATTTTATTACTGAAAATATATAGCAAAGAACGTCTGAAGTTAGTTACTAACAAGAGTGCAGAACAATTTCCTCAACTCGCCTTAATTCTTTCATCCATCTGATTTCAATAAATGTACCTAAGTGTTAGAGTTGCCAACTATACTGTTAAAAACAGTATTATACTGTTTTTCACTACATTATACTTTTTACTGTTTAACAAAAATAAAGTATACAAAATACTGTTATCAGCATCAAAATGCCTAACGAGTAAGTGGTGCGACGTAGCCAAAATATTGGCGTTTCAGAACGAATCTTTCAATGTCAAAAACCACTAAAAATTACGTTTTTAAAACATTAAGAAAATTAAATACTGTTATTTTTTCCAAAATACTGTTTATTTTCCAGCTCAGACCTAAATTATATACTTTATTTCCTTGTAAAAAAAGTTGGAAAACCTTAGTAAGTGAACACACAAAACCGGCCAAGTTGCGTATCGAGCCACGCGCCTTAACGCATTCACTGCCACCGACGCATATATGCGTTTTGCTGACTTTCCCGCAGTGCCTTGAACGCACATGTGCGTTGCAATGTTCCCTTAATGACAGTTCGTAAAACAGAAGTGGCAGTGAATGCGATATAAGCTCTAGGTACCCAGTTGCCCATCACAATGATTTTCAATAGTATTTTTTTTCTTCTCCGAGACTTTACTCAGTTAGTCCACTATTACTCGTAAATGTGTATAGCCTACAGCTAGCTGTTACAGTTTTCCTTTTAACTTCGTTATAACTATGAACTACCACCGTCATTTTTTCAGCCATCATTTATCTGGCAGGGGGTCGGCAAACCATAAAATGACTCTACTACTACTAGTCTACAGCCTATTTGCGTCCCACTGCTGGGCACAGGCCTCCTCTCATCACAAAAGGGTTTGGGCAGCGTCCAATTGACTCTAACAAAAATTTTACATTTAAAGCTTTTAATATTTTACAATCGGATCTCTAAATCGAAAAGCGGTTTTCACAGACCAATAAAAAGACTGTCAACGTGTTTATTATTCTATCTATATCTTTCGCTAACCCCTAAAGTATTTTTACCCAAAACCATCGATTCTACAAGCCATGGCAACCATCTCGTGACCACCCTATTGATTTAGGTAAACTGCGTCGTCAACTTGTTTGTAGGTAAACATGAGCGTTGAGTGTAAGAAGATATGTTTAGTTTGGACTCAAGTAGATATTATCTTGCTAATATTATTATGATATTATTTGTTGTTATCTTAATTATAAGCAGTGGTGGCTTATAATTAACTATAGCCTATTTGCGTCCCACTGCTGGGTACAGACCTTCTCTCATCACGAGAGGGTTTGGGCTATAGTCCCCACGCGGGCCCAGTGCGGATTGGGGACTTCACACACATCTTTGAAATACTTCGCAAATGCGTCCAGGTTTCCTCGCGATGTTTTCCTTCACCTAAACGCTCAGTGGTAAATTCAAATTGAATTTTGCACATAAGTAAACTTAGAGGTGCGGGCCGGAATCGAACCCCCGACCCTCTGCATGAGAGGCGGTAGGTCGAACCACTAGGCCACCACGCTTATTTACTAACCTGTCGCCAAATAGTTTGTTAATAGTTTAGTTAGTTAGCTGTTTTGTTCCGGCAAGGGTTTAACAGACCCGGTGTTTGGCGGCAGGTTAGCAGCTAAATGGTGGTAGCCATCCGGACGAAACCTTAAATGTTAGTCCGCCTATCCTATAGCCAAAACCATGAAGACTCGATTTTTCGCTTCACTGCACCTGCTCCAATGTAAACATTGTGTTTCCCACGGTACCGATTACTAGTACAAATAAGGGTTGGACTGACCTTTGGCCAGTAAACAATCATTTAAAATGTTTATTTACCTACAGGATTGATTGCCTTGCTAAATTGTGAGCGTGTCAGTTCGTATTAATATTTTTAAAGGAGAGTATTTGACGGAACCTTTCTGCATGCTATTGAATGGGTTTTTATCGGCATGGACATCCGATTACGGTGGACGCGAGTGGCACAAGACCGGTTTTTTTGTTTTCGCTGGGGAAATGCATTTACGCATTCTACCCGCCCGGGGGGGGGGGGTTATGTAGGACTCTGGGACTCGCGAAAACTGCGGGATCGGGTTGTGGAGGCTTGGGGAGGCCTGCGTCCAGTAGTGGACATCTTTCGGCTGGCATGAAGATGGCGCTGCAAACGCTTGACCCAAACCAAGACCCAAACACTGCAGCTGTCAAATTTTTACGGGCTTTTTTTGTTGAAAATTTTAAGTAGATTTGTTTAAAATTGTTAAATATTGACCGCAATTTTAATTTTGGTTTAGTTATTTGCGATGTAAATGAAGACATCCCAATGCAATTATACCTGCCCCAGATACATACCAGTCTTTCGGAAATACGTGTCGTCCGTTCTCATTGCATCCTGGAACTGCACAGCGCGGCATTTTTTTATAATTTAAGTAAAACCAATAACAACAAATATTTCTCTATGTAATTGACAGATGTTTGGGGTCAAGCGATTGCAGCGCTCCTAGTGGTCAAATTATGCAGATTTCTTGTCTATTGAGATATTCATCTCACAATCAAGACGAATCTACAACCCGTGCCAAAGTATTATACATACATAGGTACACTAAAAAACATTACCCTCGTATTTAATACGATAATAACACCAAACTATCATCGGCATAAAATATTAATAAAAATACAATTAGGTATGTATGACCTACTTACTTACTAGCCAGTACGAAATACGGACACGTGAAAAAAAAAACAACTTTATAAAAAACATAATACATTTGCAGCACAAAGAAGGCCGGATATAAGGGTTAATTTGGGGTTGTGGGAGCAGTCATTTTGTTAATGATATTTATTAATAGGTACATCGGGGTTGTTTTGACGTCTTTAAAATCACAACAACACATAAGGTTACAAGTCAGTCATTTTTTTCAAATAAAAAAACGCCAAGAAGCGACTTAAACTCACGTGGAGAGGGTTCCGACCCTTGATTATATTCAACTAGCTTCTGCCCGCGACTTCGCCCGCGTGGATTTCGGTTATCGCGTTCCCGCGGGAATCGTTCGAGCAGTGATCGGATAAACCCGGACAAAGTGAGCGTGATTAGAAGGGCACCAGCGTCATCATACGGAGTGCAGGGACGCGATCGGG